>JAGIQG010000007.1:76946918-77079418 GCA_024679065.1 Sphyrna mokarran | reverse complement strand
GGATGGAGATGGAAAGCAGGAAACTTTCAGCCAGTTAGCTTATCAACTGTCATAGGGAAAATGCTGAAAGCTACTATTGAAGATATTATGGCAGGACACTTACAAAAAAGATCAAGGTAATAAGGCAGAGCTAACGTTTTATGAAAGGGAATTCATGTTTAACCACTTTGTTGGGAGTTATTTGAAGGATTCATATTTTCTGTGAATAAAGGGTAACCAATAGATGTACAGTACTTTGATTTCCAGAAGGCATTTGATAAGATGACATATCAAAAATTATTCACGAAAATAAAAACTCATGTAGGGGGCAAAATATTGGCCTGACTTGTTAATAAGAAACAGAGAATATGCATAAATGAGTCATTTTGTGGTTGACATGTTGTAACAATCCTCTCAAGGGGAGGTGGTGGCGTAAGGGCAGTTTGACTGGACTAGTAACCCAGAGACCCAGGGTAATGGGTTTGTTGCCCCCTCCCCAGCAGATTGTGACATCTGAATCCAATTAAAATCTGGAATTGAAAGACTAATGATGTCCATGAGACCATTGCTGTTTATTGTAAAAAAAAATCTGGTTCGCTAACATCCTTTAGGGAAAGAAATCTGTCGTCCTTACCTGATCTGATCTACATGTGACTTGAGATCCACAGAAAAGTGGTTGACTTTTAATTGCCCTCAAGCATGTGCAATAAAGGCTGGCCCAGCCAGCAATACCCACAGCTCATGAAAACATTTTTTAAAAAAATGAGTGTTGTGCCACAGCGATCAGTGCTGAGATCTCAACATTTTAGAATTTATATAAATAATTTGGATGAAGGTACAGAAGGTATGGTTGCTAAATTTGCTGATGATATAAAGATAGGTAGGAAATTATATTGACTACAAGGAAGAATGGAGTTTAATGAGGAAAAGTGTGAGGTAATGCACTTTGGCAGGAATAATAAACGTGTAGAGTATAGGGCTAATGGTAGGATTCTTAATAGTGTTGATGAACAGAGGGATCTTGGTGTATTTGTGCATAGATTCCTGAAAGTAAGCAGTCAAGTCGAGAAGGTTGTTAAGAAGGCATACGGAGTCTTAGCTTTTATTGGTAGGGGGATTGAATTTCAGAGCCGCAACGTCATGTTGCAACTGTACAAAACTCTAGTGCGGCCGCACTTGGGAGTATTGTGTGCAGTTCTGGTCCCCGCATTATAAGAAAGATGTGGAGGCATTGGAGAGGGTACAGAGGAGGTTTACCAGGATGTTGCCTGGTATGGAGGGCAGGTCTTATGAAGAGAGGCTGAGGGATTTGAGGTGTTTTCATTAGAAAGGAGGCGGCTAAGAGGGGACCTTATCGAAACATATAAGATGATTAGAGGTTTAGATAGGGTGGACAGTGATAGCCTTTTTCCTAGGATGGAGAAAGCTAGCACGAGGGGACACAGCTTAAAATTAAGGGGTGATAGTTATAGGACGGATATCAGAGGTAGGTTCTTTACCCAGAGGGTGGTTAGGGAGTGGAATGTCCTGCCTGCGGCAGTTGTAGATGCGCCAAGTTTGGTGGCGTTTAAGAGTTAGTTGATAAGTTTATGGAAGAGAAGGGAATGGTTTAGTTTGGAGGGTCATTGCTTTTTTTTCATAATTGGTCGGCGCAACATCGAAGGCCGAAGGGCCTGTTCTGCACTGTAATGTTCTATGTTCTATGTTCTATGACTGAACAGATGAAGTTGGCAAAAATCTGGCAAATGGGGTATAATGTGGGGAAGTGTGAAATTGTCCATTTTGGCAGGAAAAATTATCTGACTGGTGAGAAACTGCAGGACATTGAGATGCAGAGGGAACTGGGTTTCCTAGTGCATGAATCACAAAAGATTAGTATGCAGGTGCAGCAAGTAATTGGGAAAGCTATTAAAATATTATCATTTAATGCAAGAGAAGCTGAATACAAACATAGGGAAATTGTGCTTCATTGTAGATGAGACTACACCTTGAGTCTGTGTATAATTTTGGTCTTCTTATTTAAAGAAGAATATGTAAATGCACTAGAAACAACTCAGAGAAGATTTATTAAATTAAACCAGAAATGGGCAGGTTGCCTTCTGAGGAAAGATTTGGCAGGCAGTTTATAACAGCTGGAGTTTGAAAGTCTAAGAGGTGATTTGATTGAAACATGCAAAATCCTAAGAGATGCTGATAGGATGGAGATAGAGAAGATGTTCCTTTTTATGGGAGAATGTAGAACTAGGGGTCACTCTTTCAGAATAAGAGAGCCATGAGTCTTTGGAACTCCCTCCTTCAAATGGCAGTGGAAACAGAGTCTTTGAATATTTTCAAGGCAAAAGTAGATAGATTCCTGATAAACAAGGGATGAAAGGTTACTGGGATAGACGGGAAGTTACTGTCAGATCAGCGATGATTTTATTGAACGACAGAGCAGACTCGAAGCAGCAACTCCTGCTCTCAACTCACACATTTGCATGTTAAGTCACACACCATCTTGAGTTGGCATTACAGTGCCATGCCTTCATTGTTGCTGGGTCAGAATCCTGGAAATCCCTGTCTACTGTTGCTGTGAGACGAGCAGAAGGACAACAGTGGTTCAACATGATAGCCTAATACTTTTTCATGGCAACTAGAGGGAGGTAATGTGGCATTGACTCTATGCCTTTATCTCAAAAATGAATAAATAAAACATGTGGATTTCAAGCCATTTAAAATGAATAAGTTAATTAAAATAATGCATTGAGTAAATTGACACAAGCCTGCCAAGCATTCATGTAATGGACATCATACTGTAATTGTATGTTCATAACTCATCAAGTAAATATTATGATTTCTATAGATACCAGCAAGTTTTAAAACAAAAATCAAACTTCTAGTTAAAAGCTGAAAGGATGAAACAAGATTTCACATCTTTGGATGTTTACTGTGACAAAAGACTAAAAGCACTATTGACTAAACACTCTAATTGTAAACAACATAAACTTTAAACCTCGGGACAGAATACTCCTTTCTTATTTTTAGCACCCTAAAAAAAACACACTTCAAAAGTTTATATTATGTTATCCTTTGAGCAGATACTAGGCAGGATTCTTTGGCCTTCCAGTTGCATGTTTCTCACTGGTGGGAGGCAGCATGCCATTTGTTAGTGGCAGAATTATCTAGTCCCACCACTGTCAATGGGATTTCCTATTGAAGCCATCCCATTCCATCAGGAAACTTGCAGACAGGTTTGCACAGCCAGCAGGACTAGAAAATCCTGCTGGTATGAACAACCATTGGATCCCACTCATTTAATTCATCCAAAATCAGTCAAAACCAATTTGTAGCTTCTGAGGGTTTACTTCTGTTTTTCCCTTTCCCAGCCTGGTACTTCTAACCCCAGAAGAGTATTACCAGACAGTCTCCGTCTAACTCAAGCTACGCAACTCTTCCAACTTTATTTTCACTCCACATGAATTTGGTCTTTTAAATCCAAGCATAAGCTTCCACCCTCGGTGAACCATAGACAATTTCAGCCTCTTACTGCTCAGCCTCCCCTAGACTCTGGCACACTAACTTGTCTATGCATTTTCAGTGAAATCTTAGAGAACTTGCCAGCCCTCCCCAAAAACCATTTGCATGGCAAAGTGAATCACTTGGGCCTTGTATCCAGTCGAAATGCTGATTAATTATTCTCAAGGGCCCAACTCTTTTTTAACTTTGAAGTAACTAGACAATTTAGAGCACAACAGTTCATGATATACCATTCTCAATACTTTTTTGGGATGTTGAAGACTCTCAGTCTATCTACTCTTTGCATATAAGTTTCTGCCATTGTCTCCAAGTTTGCATCGTCCCAGTAAAACAATGTGGGTCACCTTAATCTCAAACAGTCAAATTGCACAAGCTCACTGTCAGGCAGACTTCAAAACAAGTCACGTAATCCCCTTCATCTTACCTTAGTTAAAGGCAGTCCCAAAACATAACAATTTTATAAATCTAATAATTATAACAGAGCTACAATTACTTGGTATTATAATGCAGAAATACTGAATAATAACTAACAAAAATATATCAATTGTGGCTTTATTCTTTAGTATTTTTGTAAAACCTGAAATGCAACAACTTGTAGCTTGTTTTATTGTCTCTCTTCATGTAGGTGGTTAATTGTGGCTTATACCATGAAAACAATATGCGGAATGAAGACGGGACCCAAGAACCACGTCAGCTGGTACAGGGACTGAACCCTCCTTTTACCCACAATTCTGCACCCCACTCTAGTTATCTGAGCAAACAATCCCATCTTTTCTCTTAATTCAGCATACTTCAATGAACTGTACCTTATTAATTTGAAGGTAAGTACCCAAGTATCTACAGTGAACGAGCAACAAAAATTGTAACCATGTCAAGTACTTGATTCTTTGGAAGTTGTAATATTATATTGGTTTTGACACTTTGTTATGTGACCATTCAAATGATGTAATAAGATGAAGTTGCAAATCATACTCAAAACAGAATTTATCTATACCCATAACTAAAGACAACAAGGGGTTATTTGAACTTTGGATGATAGTGTAACATGGATATCATGAAGGCCCATCTTCTCAACCTTGCCCCTCACCTGAGGTGTGGTGATCCTCAGATTAAATCATCACCAGTCAATTCTCTCCCTCAAGAAGAAGAGCAGCTGTGGTCATCTGCGACTATGGTGACTTTACTTTAACATGGATATCATCCAGCTGCCCTGTCCTGATTGGCACCTCGTTGGATTGACAGAGGCTGAAACACTATGACCTGTTTTGTACTATCATCCAAATTTGAAATTGCCCCATCATGCTTTAAATTACTTTCCATAAAACATCAGTCAGAATAAGTGTGTGTAGTATTCTGATGGAGAAAACATATATGAGTACATATTGGTGTAAACAGGAACAAAGTTCACATTTTAAATCACTGTATTTTTTTTCCAGATCCAACTGACACAAAACAAAGAATTAACAACAGCAAAATTCAAAGAATAAACATGTGATGTATGTGATTAAATATTCCAGAAACAGCTCAAACCACAGGACTGAGCATTTCTGCTGAAGGACCCACTCTATGAGTTAAAAGTTGATACTGCAGAAGAAAAACACACAGGAAGAATGCTTGTCAACTATGACTCAACTGATAGCACTCTTGTCTGAATCTTAAAGTTGTGGGTTCAGTTCCCTCTCTGGAGACTTGAACCCAAGAATTTGGGCTGAAACACCAGATCAGCAGTGGAGAAATGTTACATTGAGAAGGTGCTGATTTTGGATGAAACATTAATCCAAGCTGCTTTTTGGTGAATGTAGAAGATCCCATTGTGCTACAATGAAGAATAGCAGGGAATTTATCCCGTCCATCCCCATCAATGTTTATCCTGCAATCAAAATTGCAAACATATTATCTGGTCAGTATCACATTGTTGTTTGAGGAATTGACTGTGCAGAAATTTGCTGCTGTACGTCATATTAAAATTCTATTAAAACAGTGACTGCTCTTCAAAAATATTCCGTCGGCTATAAAACCCGTGGGATATTCTGAGGTTGTGAAAAGTGCTATATAAATGCAAGACTTTTTTTTATAAACGAGAAAACACATTTTTATTCCAAAAAATGTTACAGGTAATCAAAATATCAATTTACATTTGGCTAATGGGTTGTGGAAGGACCTTACACAAGACCGTAGACCATAAGACATAGAAGCAGAATTAGGCCACTTGGCCCATCGAGTCTGCTTTATCATTCAATCATGGCTGATATTTTTCTCATTCTCATTCTCCTGCCTTTTCCCCATAATGCCTGGTCCTCTTATTAATCAAGAACCTATCAATCTCTGTCTTTAATGACTTGACCTCCACAGCCTTCAATGGCAAAGAGTTCCACAGATTCATCAAGATATTACTTTGAATAAGGAGGGAAGCACATCAGCCACTGAAAATGGAATCCTCATCTCTTAACTTTCACCAAAAAATCTAGAAAGTGCAATGCTGTCAGTGCCAATATCTTGGAAGAACATAGAGGATAGTTACTTACTTTAATACATGCTGAATAACCAGCTTTATTAGACAATGATTTTTCTATGCCCTCTAGGTGAAGTTTTGTAATATTATGCATTATTGTGCCATTTTAGCTATTATTGTGCTTCATAATGACATTGATAATGGCATAATGGCCCTCCTCCAAAAGGCTCTGGTATGATAGTGGTACAGAATAATAGACATCTATCACATGTGATGGATTTATACCGTGGTTTGTTGATGCAGACTCTTCAGCTCATATGGTGTAAAATATGGAAGATCCTGAGAAGGGTGTGGTGTTAATTGAAGGGTTAGAATGCTATTCAGCAAGACAGTACAAAATCTGCTCCATGCAAGTGTTTATTCACTCCTTCTTGCCAAGTAATATGACATCCTCTTGTGCCCGAGCACTGTCTAAGAGATATTTGTTGCCTTGAAGATGGATATAGTGGAGCTGGAAAGGATCACTTATCAGTAGACATGAAGGGCACTATTGCAGTATACTGTTTAAAAAAGACATAAAATAACTTATGAAGTTCCAGTGTTTCAAAGAAACATGAGTATGACTTTACACATTAATAAGTTTATTGTAAGTGATTATGAGAAGTATTTGTTCTATAGGAGAAAATTGTTATAAAAATATTCCCACTTACCAGTTAAGACTCTGAAGAAATGTTTTCTTCCCTGAAACAGCTTTTTGGTCAGCTCATGTGTTGCTGTCTCTTGGTGCAGCATGTTTTGGTTCATTGTCTATATCTTCCATTTTTTCTATAACCTCCACTTGAAGCGATCAATTCATTCTCTACATTTACGTGACAATCATGGCATTTTAGAAATGACCTCCTTTTCCACCATTTGCATGTATATTTTTTGTTTACATTTCAAAAATTGATTAACTGAACTAATAGATTAATTTTGAGTTTAGCTTTCAAGTTCAGTTGAGGAACGTATGAAAATGAGAAAAATGGCATAGGGCCCTTTGAGCTTGCTCCATCAACCAATCAGATTATTACTGCTCTGATCTTGGCATCAACTCCATTTTCCCAGTTATTCCCTGTAATACTGGACTCCTGAATAATTCAAAGGTCTGTCCAGAACTCAGCCTGGGGTAGAAAACTCCAAAGATTCACAACCTTCAGAGAAGAAATTCTTCCTCTTCTCATTCTTAAATGGGTGACCTCTTGTCCTGAAGCTATAGCCCCTAACTCTAGGTCCCACATGACAAGAAACATCCTCTTAGCATCTACCCTATCAAGCTGTCCGAAGAAATTAATATCTTTCAAAAAGATTATCTTTTCAATTTTCTAAACTCCAATGGATATAGGCCCAAACTGATCAACCTTTCTTATAAGACAATCTCTTCATGTTAGGAAATAACTTAGTAAACCTTCTCTGAAATGCTTCCAATGCAAGCATATCCCTCCTCAAATAAGGAGATCAAAACTCAATGCAGTACACTAAATGTGGTCTCATCAAAACCCGGTATGATTCTAACAGGACATCCCTACTTTATATTCTATTTCCCATGTAATAAAAGCCAACTTTCCACTTTTTTTCCATAATCACATACTGTACCTGCATGCAAACCTTTTATGTTTCATATACAAAGTCAGCGGATCCCCCTGAACTACAGTGTTCTGTGGTGTCTGTGCATTTAAATAACATTTTGCTTTTTTATTCTATCTGCCAAAGTAGATCACCTCACTTTTCCCATATTATGCTCCATCTGCCAAATTTCTGCACTTAACCTATTTACACCTGTTTGCAGGTTCAGTGTCTTTCTCCTGACCAGCTTTAGAACCAATCTTTGTATTGTCAGAAAAGTGGGCTAGAGAGCACTTGGTCCCTTTATCTAAATCATTAATTTAGATTGTAAATGATTGAGAATCCAGCGCTGACTGCTGCAGCATTCTAAGGGGTATTAGACTGTTCGGAAGGACAGGCAGAAAGGTAAGGAAGGTGGAATAGCTCTGATATTTAAGGATGACATCAGGATGATAGTGAGAGATGATATAGGTCCTATAGAAAAAAAGGTTGAATCCATTTGGGTGGAAATTAGAAATAGTAAGGAGAAAAAAAAATCACTGATAAGTGTAGTCTATAGGCCACCAAATAATAACATTAAAATGGGGCAAGAAATAAACAAAGAAATAAATGGTGTGTGTAAATCTGGTACAACAATTATTATGGGGGATTTTAATCTATCTAGATTAATTGGTCAAACCAGGTCGATCAAGATAGCCTTGAGGAGTTGTTCATAGAGTGTATCCTCAATAGTTTCCTTGAACAGTATGTAATGGAACCTACTAGGGAGCAAGCTATCTAGATCTGGTCCTATGCAATGAGACAGGAATAATTAATGATCTCACAGTTAGGGATCCTCTCAGAAGAAGTGATTACAATATGGTTGAATTTAAAATACAGATGGCACGTGAGAAAGTAAAATCCAATACCAATGTTAAACAAAGAGAGTACAATGGAAAGAGAGAAGAGTTGGCTAAAATAGACTGGGTGCAAAACTTGATGGTGGGGCAACTAAGGAACACTGGAGGACTTTCAAAGTGATTTTTAACAGTGCTCAGCAAAAGTATATACCAGTGATAAGAAAGAACTGTAGAAAAAAAAATAATCAGCCATGGATATCTAAGGAAATAAATGAGGGTGTTGAACTGAAAGAAAATGCATACCAAGTGGCAAAGATTAGTGGAAATTACAGGATTGGGAAATCTTTAAAGGTCAACAGAAAGCCATGAGAAAAAATTATAAGAAAAAAATAAGATGGATTATGAGAGTAAATGAGCTCAGAATATAAAAACAGATAGCAAAAGTTTCTACAAATATATAAAATGAAAAAGAGCAGCTAAAGTAAACATTGGGTCCTTTGGAGGATGAGAAGGAAGCTGTAACAACTGGAAATGAGGAAATGGCTGAGGCACTGAACATTTGTATTTGTTTTCACAGTAGCATTTTGTGTTGGTTTTCACAGAGAGACACAATTAATATGTTAAAAATGGATGACAAGGTGGCTAGGGAAGGTGAGGACCTAGAAACCATTATCATGAGACAGTATTGGGCAAGCTAATGGGACTAAAGGTAGACAAGTCTCCTGGCCCTGATGGGACATATCCCAGGATACTAATAGAGATGGCAAAGGGACCTGGGTGTGCTTGTGCACGAATCACAAAAAATCCGTTTGCATGTGCAGCGCATAATTAAGAAGGCAAATGGAATTTTGTCCTTCATTGCTAGAAGGATGAAGTTTACAAACAGCAAGGTTAAATTGCAGCTATATAAGGTGCTGGTGAGGCCACACCTAGAGTACAATGTACAATTTTGATCTCCTTACTTGCGAAAGAATGTACTGGCACTGGAGTGGGTACAGAGGGGATTCGTTAGGTTAACTCTGATGTTGAGAGGGTTAGCTTATGAGGAGAGGCTGAATAGACGGGGCTATACTCATTAGAATTCACAAGAATGAAGGGAGATCTTATAGAAACATATAAGATTATGAAGAGAATAGATAAGATAAAAGCAGGGAAGTTGTTTCCACTGGCAGGTGAAACTAGAACTAGCAGGCATGGCCTCAATACAAGGGGGTGCAGATTTAGGATTGAGTTGAGGAGGAATCTTTTCACAGAAAGGGTTGTGGAATCCAGGAATCTGTGGAATTCCCTGCCCAGTGAAGCAATTGAGGCTACCTCGTTGAATGTTTTTAAGGCAAGAATAGATACATTTTTAACAGTAAAGGAATTAAGAATTATGGTGAGCAAGCAGGTAAGTGGAGGTGAGTGCACAAAAAGATCAGCTATGATCTTATTGAATGGCAGAGCAGGCTTGAGAGGCCAAATGGCCTACTCCTGCTTCTGGTTCTTATGTTCTAATAATTACAGTTTGCCAACCTGAAAGGTACCCATTTATCCTGATTTTTTTTTCCTGTTAGTGAGCCAATCTCCAATCCATGCTAATATATTATCCACAGCACCGTGGACTTTTATCTTGTGCAATAATATTTTTCATGGCACCAATAGTATTTTTCAAGTTCCTCTTTCCCTTTTGTCCTTTGATTTTCTACTATTACAAAGAATGCCTTTTTTGATTTGATTTATATTTATATCTCATATTAACATACTGAAAAATATTGTTTCTTGCGAGCTATACAGAAAAACTTACCGTTCATAGAGAAAGAAATGAGAGAGTGCAGAATGTAGTGTTACAGTCATAACTAGGCTGTAGAGAAAGATCAACTTAATTCAAGGTAAGTCCATTCAAAAGCCTGACAGCAACAGAAAAGAAGCTGCTCTTGAGTCAGTTGGTACGTGACCTCAGACCTTTGTATCTGTTTCCCGAAGAAAGAAGGCGAAGAGCGAATGTCCGAGATGTGTGGGGTCTTTAATTATGCTGGCTGCTTTGCTGAGGCAGCAGGAAGTGTAGACAGAGTCAATGGATGGGAGGCTGGTTTGTGTAATGGATTGGGCTACATTCACAACCTTCTTCCTTTGGTCTTGGGCAGACCAAGAGCCATACCAAGCTGTGATACAACCAGAAAGAATGCTTTCAATGGTGCATCTGTAAAAGTTAATAAGAGTTGTAGTTGATATGCAAAATTTCCTTCATCTTCTGAGAAAGTAGAGGCGTTAATGGGCTTTCTTAATTATAGTGACAGAGTGGGGGGACCAGGACAGGTTGTCACTGATCTGGACACCTAAAAACTTGAAGCTCTCGACCCTTTCTACTTTGTCCCCAGTGATGCAGACTGAGGCACGTTCACCAAATCCAAAATACATTGCAGCCTCTGACTTCTGCATTATCCACCCTATTTGTTACATCCTCAGTTAGCTCAAGTAAATTAGTCAAACATGATTTTGGTCACAGTTTTAAGTTCCTCCCACCTTTTGTCCTTTGATTTCTATTATTTCAGTGATGCTTTTAATCTCTTTTACGATGAAGTCAGATACAAAACACTTGCTCTTAGTCTGTACCATTTCCTTGTTTCCTGTTAATAATTTTCCAGTCTCATTCTCTAAGAAACCAGCATTTACTTTAGCTACTCTCTACCTTATCATATGCTTGTAGAAGCTCTTCCATTATCATTACCCATATCACTACCCTGCACTATTGCCTATTCCTTTCTTTTAATTTTTTAATTTCCTTTCACTTGAACTCTCTCCTTTTCTGAGTTTAGTTTAAAGCCCTCTCTACAGCTCGAGTTATATGATTCACCAGGACACTGGTCCCAGCATAATTCAATCTAAATTCATCCTAAAGGAACAGCTCCCTCTTCCCCAAGTACTGGTGCCAATGAGCCATCAGTTGAAACTAATTTCAACTCATGAGACACAACCTTGAGCCAATTTGAAGCCTTAAATTTCTTTCCCTGTCAACTCATTTAGTGACATGCATTGGATTTTTGGTATTTATGTGAAGAATTTCATCCCTGATGATGAAAGAGTGGGTTTGAATAATTCCATCTAACTTTAGATTGCACATCTTAACCAATTATTGGTGGTAATTTAACATTTTGAATCATACTCAAATCAAAATATTAAGTCTGCTTTTTTTCCCCATAGGCACTGCTGAGTACATCCAGCATTATCTGCTTTTTTTTTGTTTCAGGTTTCCAGCATCTGCACTATTTTGCTTTTATTAAATGTAAATGTATGCGTAGATATTGGGTGAAGAAAAGAGTTTGCCTTGACGTTTTCAACGACTGACTAGTCTGCCAAAGCCCACTGTTACACATGAACAATGAGCAATTAGACCAGGTACCTTGAGGCACAAGTTCTCACAGAACAATAGTTCAATCTCTCCAGGATAGCAGGTGATGAAAAAGTTGTCAAAAACTGGTGAAAAGGAAGAAAATAATTGTGGCTCTGACAAATGGACATCCAGACTCAAAATGTTAGCTCTCTATTCTCTCTCCACAGATGCTGTCGGACTTGTTGAGATTTTCCAGCATTTTCTGTTTTTGTTTCAGATTCCGGCATCCACAGTATTTGCCTTTCAAATAATTGCATATTGTTTTGGCGTCTTGACCTTTCTGCCCGTAATCCATATGTCTGAAATCTCAAAGGTTCATTCTAAAACTTTACACATTTAAACTTTTTTTTGTATTTAGCCTTATAAAACTTCAAAAGTAGCTATATAATTTTAATGAACTCTAGGTCCTTACTTACATGATAACTGTTAACCAGTTTACCTGGATTGCTAAATTTAATGTAGCATACACTTAATATCTACTTTGCCTTTTAAGTACTCGTACTGTCTCTATGAAAAAGCCAAGAGTTCTACCATTTTCTATGGAAATTCCAAGTCTGTCCATTTTCTCTCTGAATAAGGTCCTATCATAATCCATTGTAATTTCTTGTAGCTTTTCTATTTGCCAGAAGTGTTCTCTATCTTTTCCTCTTGAATTAACACTTGATTATTTTCTTCTTAATCATTATTAATTTCTACTCATAAGACTACTACCGTTATACCCTCATTATTATATACTTCCTATCAACCATTTCTTCATCATCTCTTATCCCCCCAAATACTTAATTCATTAAATTTATTTATACAAAATATACTTAATTCTCTTGGTTTCTTTTAAGTGCATCACATAGCTGCAGCCATGTTAATATGATAGCAATAATGTATGTATATTTTGGATACATGTACTTTCAGTCCCAAAAGATTAATTTAGATATTAGCAACCACAAAAATATTTAAATTTGTTCTTCAACTCATTGTTTTGTTACACCTGCCTTTCTTTCTTTCATCTGAATATTAGTAATTATCTCCTTCCATTTTTCAAACAGGCACCAACATTTGTTCATCCACATTTAGAAAAGCTTCAACCACCTCCTTTCAAATATAGTTCAATGGACTATAGAGTAACTATTTTCTTTTCACTATGTACAATATCATATATCTTAAATTTAAAATATGAACACTTCACAAGATGAGTACTCATTTCAAAAATCGTAGTTATCTTTTAAGATATATGTATTATAATGTATTCAGTTCTTAAGATGTTATATTGAATTGTGATACATAAATGCGCCTTTTTTTTTAATTCCACACCTTCGCTTCCAGTTCACATTCTTTCTTCCCTTTATAGTCATGTGCCATTCACAGAATGAAAGAATGGGTAGATGATTATGTTCAAGGCTTTTTACCTCAATTCTTTATCTACTGGTTTAGAAATGTGTAACAGCAATCCACTGTGACTCATTCTCAAATGTTTTCTACACTACCCTCTCTTTGGTCTGAATTTACGTTCTTGTGTTGAGAATGCAGAGTCAGGAAAATTCACCCGGTTTGATATCAATTCTGGCTGCGTGAATGTTAATGGGAGTCAGGATGGTTGACCCCAGAAAAAGTACGAGGCTGCCAGGTTTGGAGGTGGATTGCCTTTGATGCTCTGGCATTTTATCCCAGCTGAAACAAAAAGTAAGAAACAAAAAGCAGCCCTCACCCCTTCAATACTCCTCATTCTCCTTTCATGAACATCCATGCAACTTCATGCTACCCACCCTTCTCTCATAGCTCCCATACTTTTCATGTCAACATATGTCCCTTCACACATCCTCCATTGGCAATCATAACCCTATGCCAACTGCTGCCCCTCTAACCAACAAATTATGCTTTATAGCCCCTTTTAATGCTAACTCACGTCCCCTCTTCCCCCACCACCTGTCCACCTCCCTCCACCATTTCCTTTCCACCCTGCAAGCCAGTTCAACCAGCATTCACTAGGGACACACCTCAGGATCCATGCTGAGATGGGATTAAGTAGTTCTAAGTATATATCAATGGCTCCATTATTTACAAAAATTTAATTCACTACATTTACATTTATTCAACTACTTAATCCCTTATTTAAAAAATAAGCATTTATATCCAGAACCCCACATCAAAAATTTCATAATATTTTTAACATCAAAAAAAATTGAAGTGACAGGTGCACCATTATGATAATGATAGAATGAGGATCAGTCATGTAGCACAAATCCCACAATGATTTACCCCAGGCTCATGTCAACAAAGTAAAAAAGCAAAGGCTGATTTTTTTTTAAACTCTGTAGTTTTTTAAATTTAAAGACCAGGAGATTTTAGTGTCTTGACAACTTAATACTTTCAAGCAATTTATTTACTTTTTATACAAATTCATAACTAATTTTAATAATGCAAAAGGGCTCTCAAAAGTTTTCATGGACCTTTTGTCACAATTATAGGGAAGTGTGACAAAGTGAGATCTAGTAATAACTTTTTCAGCTAACTAAAACATACTGGATTGTTTAAAGAGGACTTTTTTTTAAATGCAAAAAAAAAAGTCACTGACCAAAGATGGCTACTGCCAGTCACCTGACACCTGGTATTGCAGGGTGATCGCCTTTCTAGAATGCTCCTATAAAGTTTGTACTACAGATCTGCTCTGACATGGTTCATGGAATTTCACATCTGGGGAGTGTCAAGGTTCACTTCAAAAGGGACTATTGAAAGAAAGACATTACAAATGCAAAATGCTGGACTTAAATCAACTGTAATTCTATCAAGGCAATGGAAACTGCTAACCAACCAGATACACCCAACAGAGACACAAAATCCCCTGTGAAACGCGAAATAGCCCCTCTTCTGCTGGTTTCTACTATGTTGAAATGCGTCAAAAGCCTCTGAGATGAAAGACCAAAAATTAGATTTCTTGTTTTACAACAATGAATTCAAGACATGTTAACCTAATTGGCAGCTTAGAATTTACAGACAGGAGGTTTAATAACTGATTTTGCCAAGCCAGGGACAAAGAAAGATGCCATCTCTCTCTCCCTCTCCGTGAAGTTACGATTGCATCCTGCAAAGTGCAGTTACTCAAACTTCAATTCAACTCCAGGATTTAAAAGAAACTAGCCAACTTCAAATGGCAAAAACATTCAACAATCTACACTTCAAGTACAAGCAAAGGATGCAATTATATATTCTTTAACTTTCATTGGATTCTAATGTTCCTTCTGACATTTGTGCATGTGTATTTTACATTGCATGATTTTTTTCTTGGGTTTAGTAACTGATAAATTTGCTCTCTCTGTGTCTCAAGAAAACCTGGATAGGTTGGCTCCTTATTAAAAAAGTAAATTGGATTGAAAAAAGCATTTACAGAGAAAATAAATTTAAAAAGACCTTTGTTGTGACCAGCCAAGGGGTTTGACTAAAGGAACCAGTTCACTGCTCCTCAACCAGTTTTAGTACTCTACAAAAGGGTATGCTGCTTCTCAAAAAACCCTGGTAAATTTAATCTTTTTCTGAAAAACATAAAGTGTACCAGTCTTGTTTCGGATATCCCATAAACAAAAACTGGATCTTTTTGAAGGCAGCTGCATTTTTACATAGGCAATTGTCTCTATGAGTCTGCAATCGGTTCCCATTCCCCCACCAGTGAAAATGCCCAGTGCCAGGTTCAGCTAAGCTGGAGATGCTTTCCATCATTGCAAAAATTCAGCGCTCTGTCTTTCTGAAGAGGCATACATCATTGAGTATGTGATAAGGCAGCCAAAATTTGAACTTACTGTATGCAGAATTTTGAATGTTGACAAATGTTTGACACAGCACTTCTTAAGGCTTTAAACTCTACACATATATATTTAATAACTTACAGATATAGAAGAAATAAATATGAATCATTATAATTTACCTGTTGCATTTTGTGGAAAACTTGACAGTGAAGTAGGACCATTTACTCCAGGAAGTATGACTGGAGAGAGGCCTGAAAGGCCTGAATAGGATGTTGAAGCATTGAGGCCATGCAATGCAGTATTTTCCATTACACTTTGTTGATGCAGAACTTGTTGTTGTGAAGTTATACCCAAAGCATCTGTGGCCTTCTTCAAACGATCCAACTCTTGTTGAGCCATCAACTGTCGTACAGTAGTAGGAGCAAGATAATCCTTCTCCTTATCTAGCTGGCATCCCACCGTCTCTTTCACTTTGTTGATATGTTGCTGTGAGAAAATATGATCTCTGATAGACAAACGTGCAGTATACATGACACCACATAAAGAACATTCTGTTTTTTGTCCATCAGTTCCAGTTTGATTCATCATGAATGATTTTGCCATATTCAACTTTATCTTTTTGTCTTTTGCTCGAGCATTCTGAAACCAGACCTGGACAACCCTTTTAGGTAAATTAATTTCATTTCCAAGAAGTTCGCACTCTTGCATTGTTGGTGTACGATAGTCAGCAAAGCACGACTTGAGGACTTTTAGTTGAAGATTACTCATTTGTGTTCTGAAACGTTTCTGACCAGGTCGCTCATTTGATCTTGATGACTTGAGACTATTGTGGCTACCAAATGGGCTCGGAGAACAGGGATCGGCTAAACTTGATGTCTCACTTCGGTCAACGCTATCATCTATGTCATTGTCCCTTGATATGAAGCTTAGAGAAGGGCTAGGTAAGCTCATGGAAAGTCTTTCATCATAATAATCAACTGTCGTCGTCGTAACCATCATCGACAATTGATCACCAGCGACTGATGTTTTCAGCTCATCTGAAGACTCAATAACTTTACTTTCAGAGGTGCTGACTAGGTTTTCAGTTTCATTGTTTCCTTCATCTCCTGTACTTCCATCACTTATAGCTGTGTTAATAGATGATGTATCATCATAATCTGTCTTACTCTGATCAAAACTGACAACAGCAGAGTTTATATTTGGACATTCCGTGTCTTCATTGCATTCCGATTTGAATAACAAAGGGCTCAGAAGATGTTTTGGTGACATCTCTGCTGTTTTACTAACTGGCGTTGAAACTGTAGATGGAGCTTCATTTTCACTTAATGCGTCAATCTTGGAGAAAAGCAATGTTGGAAATTCAAAATAATTATCTTTCTGCGGACTTCCACCATCATCGTCTTGTGGCATAATAGGGCTTGGTGGGAGGCTATAGCCTGCTTGTTTTGCTTCGTGCCAATGCCGAGAACGGATGTGTGTTTCAAGTGCTGTCTTAGCTTTAAAGAGTGCTCGACAAAAAGGGCACCTTCTGTGAGACTGACTTGGACCAAGGGCACGGAATTGCCCCTTTCTCTCACGAGCTCGAGTGTTTTGAAACCAAACCTGAACCACGCGTTTCTTTAGGCCTACTTCATTTGAAATGTGATCTAACATTTTTCGAGTAGGATTAGAATCCAACAAGTATTTTTCATACAGTACCTCCAGCTGCTCCGGAGTAATTGTAGTTCTAAGCCTTTTATCACGATGTGGTTCATCACTACTATTTGCACCTTCTTTATCATTTTGATTGTTTTCTTCTTTTTCTTCCAGCTTACGTTTAACTGTTCCTGATGCTGTATTAGAGGAGGTTGGAACTGATGAACTAGGCTGGGAGGATATCTGTGTAAGAGGTCCAGGAAGTAACTGTCCAGCCATAAGTGGGTTGTTTGGGTCAAAAATCATATAGGGCATATCTAATGATCTATCCAAGATTTGTGAATGGAGGAACTGATTCTGGGCTGCCAAAAAATGTATGTGCTGGTGTTCTTGCCAAAGTTCCAAGGTTGGAAAGGCATATTTACACTGGTCACACTGGTACTGTAACATTGGAGGAGGTAGACTGTTCTGTAAAGAGGTGACTGCGACAGACAGGGGGCTGGAGGAAACGGTTGGATTTTGAGGCTGTGAATGAGGTCGCATTATTGGCTGTTGGGACTGGTTTTGCTGATGTGACTGTGCTGTTGTTGTCTGCGGTGCTGATGGAGATGAAGACATTGGTTTGGTCATTTGGGAGGGTTGAGCAACCTCAATTTGCTTTGGTTTCTCTACTGGTAGGTTAGGTTTTGATGAACTTTTGTCCATTTCCAATTTGGGTGAAGGCATCAGAGGAGTGCTGGAACCAGAGCTCGAACCAGATCTAGAACCAGACCCTGTCACTGTTCCTAACATGGGCTTTGATGAGTCTGCTGAGACAGAAGCATCAGGCTGATTTGACATTATCTGGTCAGTGGCATCCATTGAATCTTCTGTTTGACTATCGTCCTGACAATCATCATCTTCATCTTTGTAACACTGTTTCTTTTGATGCGTAATTAGATCAAAAATTCGTGGGAACACTACATTACATTTTTTACACTGATATTGTAAATTATTGGTTCGTACATAACGCTCGTTGGTTAGCTCCCTCCTTTCACTGTCTTTAGTATCGGCTTGATTCTCAAAAGTCTTTCGTGCTTTTTGACGGGCATTTTGAAACCACACCACGATTACTCGAGTCGGTAGGTTCAGGACTGTGGATAATTGTTCTATTTCATCATCTTTTGGATAAGCATTCGTATCAAAAAAGTCCTGCAGAACCCTCAACTGGTAGTCAGTGAATCGAGTTCGAGATGACCGCTTATTTATTGTGCCGTCTGTCCTGTAATATTCTCCTGTATTAAAACAAGTATCATTTCTGGATTCCTCCAGTGTGGTAATAGGTGGATTATTAAAGTTGTACGGCGAGTCCTTATTTCTTTGCCTTTCTTTGAAAAGAGTATTGCGAAACCAATGTTTAATGACTTTCTGTGGAAGTCCTGACTTTTCTGACATTTCTTGAATTTGTTCTTCAGTTGGTGAATTATTGATGTCAAAGTAAGTACGCAAGATCTTTAACTGATCATCCGTGATTCTTGTGCGTGGACGTTTAAACTGGTGATGTTTCAGAAAATTGGGATCCAAACCTAACTGTTGCTGGCAGAGCTGGGTGAGATCAGCAGATAAAGACTCCATCGTTGGCAGTTGCAATGTGAGCTGAGGTGGCAAAGAAGAATGTTGCATCATAACAGGGGGGAAGAGAGGCAGATCCAAAGAGACTGGCATCTGACCCTGAGATTGTGAAGAAGGTGGAGGAGGAGGAGGGGGTGGGGGAGGAGGGGGAGGAGGGGGAGGTGGTGGTGTAATGGTGACGGGGCAGATCCTTGGAGTTTGCCACTCCCTGTTGAGGGAGGTGGTGGTGGCGGGGGAGGAGGCGGGGGAGGAGGTGGGGGAGGAGGCAGTGGTGTAGGTGTAGGTGACTCTGGTGAGGATGGCGTTACAGGATACAATTTATCATATGCTTCTCTGTAGTGGCAGGCAAATATTTCCAGCTCCCCGAATGGGAAAAACTGACAGTGGATATGCTCTTGGTGGCTTTTCAGAATAAGAATGTTTGAAAACAGTTTGCCACAGGCTTCACATTCTAACTTGTCAGTTTTCTCATTTTCACCATTCTTGCCTCTTTTTTGAACTTTCTGCTTGTTTTCATTAAACTGGATAACCAACTCAAAACCAAAATTTTCTAATAAAGCTTTTGCTGCATTGCCTCTTGCACCGGATGGAATGCGAGGAGGTGGAAGCACAGTGTCTACTGATTTCTGTTTTTTGGCGTCTTTATTTTCTTTTAAAGCTTCAGATTCACTTAAAAAATCATACTGTGTCTTATTTTCTGCCATCTCCATTAATTCCTCGGTTTCTTTGTGGGAATAAGTGTCTTTTAACAACTGGGTCTCCACAGAATTTAGACTATTTTGTTCCTGCTTGGATGGTTTAACTGCTTGTTGCTGTTGCTTTTGTGACAGTTGCTGAGACTGCAAACCTTGATGGTGTTGCCCATATTGCTGCTGGATTTGCAATAACTGTTGCCCTTGTACTTGTTGCTTCAGATCTTCAAGCAAAGATCCTGTCATTGCAGACATTCCAAAGGTCCCTGAACCAGGCAAACCTAGCTCTGTATTTAGATTAAATTCAGTCCCTGGCAGGTAAAAAGGAAAGAGAAACTGTGGCTGTTGGAGCTGCAGCAAAGCTTCAGCTGTCATTGGAAAGTGTGGTAACAATGCTGGATTTAGAAACTGAGGCTGAAAGAAAGCAGCTTGTTGCTGCAGTTCATGTTGTAGGTGCATTTGTGCCTGGGCTTGGGCCTGGACTTGGGCTTGAGCCTGGGCTTGAGCCTGAGCCTGAGCCTGAGCCTGAGCCTGAGCCTGGGCCTGGGCCTTGGCCTGAGCCTGAGCCTGGGCCTGAGCCTGGGCCTGAGCCTGGGCCTGGGCCTGAGCCTGGGCCTGAGCCTGGGCCTGAGCCTGGGCCTGAGCTGGTGACTGGGATTGATGCTGGACAGAATGAGGAGAAATTGATTCAGAGAACTGCTTTTTGTTTGCTTCTTTGCTATCTGCATTGGTGTCTTTGTTACTAACTGCTGCCATCCCAAGAGAATCTGTAGTCATTTGCCCAGTAGCAAGCAGACTACTGCTACTGCCCAAACTATTGTTTCCACCTGCAGTACTACAACCCCCTGCTTCCAGTTTGGCTGCCCTTGCTTTCGTCTGATGGAGCACAGATCTCATATGTATTTCCAGTGTAGAGCTCTGGCTATAAGCGACATTACATGTGTTGCACTTGTAGGGCTTGTTGTCAATGTTGTTGTTGGATTCTTGAGGAACTGGACTTGATGCCTCTTGAAGAACTTTCTTAAGTTTGTGCAAATGTGATACTGAATTATAGTGAACCAAGAGGATGTTCTTCTGCGTGAAAGATTCTTTGCACACTGTGCATTTGTATGGTCGAGAAGGATCTAAGAACTTCTCCATGGTAAAATTTGGACCTTTCCGGAAAGGCAATGTTCGTTTTGGTTCTGAACTTAAATCATCTAGAATAGAGCTGCTGTCACTTCCTGCTGGACTGATTTTCCCATCCTGATCTATTTCCTCTTCTTTATCTATTTCCTGTGCCAGAATGTTATCTTCTTGACCGATAACATCACTTTCTGACCAGAATTCTCCATTCACATGATAGCTTCCACATATCTGTTGTATCTCAACTTCACTTAGTTCAGGGTGACTGGTTTCTAAATGTCTCTTCAAAGCCAGAAATGTGCGGAAGCTACGTTGACAAAGGCTACACATTGTGGCAGCCCGAATAGCATGATACTGTGAATGAATCTGAAGTTTCTGCATGGTCTTGAAAGCCAGACTACATTGGCTGCAACGATACTTGTACACATGCCGATCAGACACAGGTAGCTGTTGCCTTTTCTGGAGCTCATTTAGTTGATCTTGCAGAGAGTCTGAAACCTTCAAACGTTGACTTCCATCCTTCTTCCAATCTGCAGTATCAGAAGATTCCTTCGACATCTTCTGTTCCTCACTTTTGGACTCAGTTCCGGACTTGGTGTTGTCTGAAACTGTATAAAACTTGCCCTCTGATGAATATTCACCTGTTTAATTAAAAATAATGCAAAATGAAAGAAACATAAAATATAGTTTTAAAACACCATGACATTCCTAAATTCACTATAAAGCCTACAGCAATGTTACATTTCTACCTTTCTGTTTTCCCTCCAGCAATAGTTGTAACAGCTATAAGAATGAACACTCTAAAACAAAGATCAAAGAAAATTACAGCACAGGAACAGGCCCTTTGGCACTCCGAGCACACAGCAACCAAGTTGCCTAACTGAAAAAACTCCCTATCCTTCTGGAGACCATATCCCATGTCTCTGATATGTTCTTCGGGAAAACAGCCAAGAAGAAAGTATTATTGTATTCTGACAGCATGCTGCTTTAAATGCCAAATGCTAAGTTTGCTGCCAGTCACCTTCCAAGCATCATGCACACTGGTCAATTTCTGAAGTTCAATCCCAGAACAGGAATAAGAGAGGCTGCTCTAAGCAAACAGTACAAATTTCAAATATTTCTGATTCTGGCAAGTCTTTGATCTTTGAGGCCTTCATTAGGTTCAGAATAGGATATAGTTGTCTACAATCCAGTGTATGGTGTATTATTAGCCTGGTTTAAAAATTTCCTTAGACATTCCCCCAAACTGTTGCTAGGACACAGTGTGAATAGAGGAAGTTCCAGCTTTTGCATCCAAGAAAAGTATTTACAGGTCAGTGTTAATGCGGTGGAAACTTGGAGAACCAGGTTATGCCCCAAATTCTGAATCCAGAGCTGGGATAATAAACTATACTAAGCATTTCATGCCTACCAAAGTCTCAGTTTAAAGTCTCAACCAAAACTCAGTACTCTCCAAGTACTTCACAGAAATCACAGGATTATTATAGTACAGAAGGAGGCCATTCAACCCAGCGAGTTTGCACTGAGACTCCCTATCCATCAGCCTACCCTATCCCCATAACCTCATGCATTTACCATGTCTAATCTACTTTCCACATATCTTTGACAGCAAGAGGCAAGTTGGTATGGTCAATCCATCTAACCTGCACATCTTTAGACTGTGCAAGGAAATTGGAGTACCCAGAGGAAACCCATGCAGACACAGGGAAACTCCACATATTCACCCAAGGCTGGTATCAAATGGAGTTCCTGCATTGTGAGGCAGTAGTGCTAACCATCTTGCCACTGTCTAGGTGATCAGGTTAAATTGTGATACTCAAATCCTCAAGTGTGGTTTTATTCTTTGACATTCTAACTCAAAGTCAAACATATGCATTTGATGCTATGCCCATTTTACAAAGTCCATTTCTAATTAATCAATTGGATATGAAGTCTGGGATATCTTTGATGATACATTTTCTATGACATAGAAAATGTATTACATCATCAAAGATGTCCCAAACTTCATATCCAATTGATTAATTAGAAATGGACTTTGTAAAATGGGCATAGCATCAAATGCATATGTTTGATTTACTATGAAGATAAATCCTCATTTCCTGCCCACCTTCCACTTCCCAAACTTGTATTCCTTATTTTATTTCAAAGCCTTCCAATGTCCTGACATATTAATTCAATGGCTTCTCACTGAAATGTACTACTTGCAAAGGGAAGATAAGTGACCACAAACACAACACAATAGCTCAACAAGTAAAGAAAATTCAACTTTTCAAACACAGATACTAATACAAGCCTGTTCAACTGAGAAAGATTAGCTTGTGAAACCAATAGTGGAAATTAGAAGTGAATATTTTATATTGATCCCAACACAAGTTCTACTTATCACTACAAGAAACCAGAGGGGTTCTGGAAGTATGCATAGTCATTCTAATGCTAGAAATCTGTCTGGATTTTTATTGAAGAATTTACTGGTTCAATCAGAATTATTTGAGAACAATTACTTTCAGAATATTATTTGTGGGCTTCTCCAACTTCACGACAAAGTCCAAATTATAACCTTTCTGCTATTAATCGATAAATTTCACATTCACATCAAACACTCTCTTCCAATACCTAATGGAGCTCTGCCAACTACAGTATCAATGTTTTGTTTTAAGGATACACTACACATCCCCAGTCTCAAAGCCTCTCAGAAGGATGGAAACAGAAATGGTATGGAAACAAACATCTTTGGCAGATATGGGAAATATAGAAAGGTGATTTTTGTACACTTCAATTTTGTACGCTTAACAAATCACACAGACTCTGGAGCATTTAGTAGATTATTAGAATGCTCAGGACATTGATAAAATGGGAACATTTCGACAAAGTAATTATCAAAAAGAATGGTCCAGAATACCACAAAGGCTTTGACTGTGCTTTGAACCCAATCGTCTTGCTTGCATTCTTGCAGTGAGTGGCACCCGTTGTGAAGAGGTAAATATACACTTTGTTGCTAGTGTTGAGAAAGTACATCCACTTCTGCAGCAAAGCCCAACTCTTTCCAGTGTAAACATGTTGCTGGAGTACATTTGATGTATTTGGCAGTCAGGGTAAATAATGTCTAGTATTCAAATTTCAAATTTGCCAAATATGTTAATTGTTCAACTATTCTCACACGAACAATACAATCTTTACAAAGCCAATTATCATTTCCCTGAAGGCTCACCGGATGATTTGCATGATTCCTCTGTAGTTACAGTTGCAGTATTGCTAAGGAAACATTGCATTTTTTCAGAACCAGTTGAAGGCAGTATGCTGGTGGTGTTCATCCCATCTGGAACAGACACCTTTAAAAAAAAACAAATGAAGAAACTCTAATACAAATATTTCTTACAATGACTGCATTTATTATTAAAACAAAATACATTTTGTTCAGATGACACTTTCTGCTGCAATTCATTCAAAGCATTTCATTTATTGAAAATAAACTTAGAAAAGGAATCTTGCTAATGGGATTGATGAATAGGTGAAAGAATTTCTACTTGCCCTACCTTTGGGTAAGCCAATAACCAAAACATTTTCTGTGTGCTGCATTTTATTTAATATTTCAAATAAAAACACTAATTGTCATAACAGGTAAGAATCAATTTTGATCTCCTATTTGTACTTCAAGGTAGATGGTGGCCAGATAAGGAAGTGGAGTGGGAGTTATCTAGACCCAACTACTCTCATTGTTGTTGATCATCCTATTGTCCAGAAAGCAGGAAGCAGGGAAGGAGTGGAAGCAGGTGAGTTGTGATAACAAATAGCCCCATTTGGTGTTAGTACAGGGATTATCCATACAGATTCTCTGAATTGATGTGCTCAGGGCTAGAGATCAGGCTACCATGCCTGGTATCTGTAGAGCAATACTACATATACCAGCCTGACTATGAGACACTGCATATCCTTATGCTCATACCTAGCATGCAGCAGCTGTACAGAAAGCTAATATGGTTTTCTATGGCAAATTCTTTGCTTATTGGGATTCTTTATATTGAAGAACATTGTGTTAGAAGATCCAAGTCCCATTAGTTCAACATCTAAATGTTTGAGTTACAAATATATGGCAAAGTTTTGTAAAAATCTTGCTGATCACAGCATGCCATGCTTCACTTTTCCCCTATAAAAGAAATCATAACTAGATTAAAATCCAACTCAGTTGTATGGTGGACTTGCTGAAATGGCCCCAATCATTTCTGTGAAACCTGGAAGACCGACTTTGTAAAGGTTGTTGGACCCTGTCAGTCTTTAGGTCAATGGGAGTGTAGTTGCTGAGCTGTATCATTTATTGTATTGTGCCACATACAGCTTACACATGTACAGACACAGTAGCAGTTCAGCTGTGGTCTGAAACTTGGCCATAGTTCCTCACAGACATACTCCAGTCTGACAAACAGCTGGTTATCAATTTTCTCCACTTTCTGTCACTGCCAGATAATGAACATTGTGAAAGGGAGATTCATGCCCAACCAGACATCTAGGGTAGGACATCCAGCAAAAAAGGAGTTATGCTGTGATCCAGTACTAGTCACCAATTTAAAGGCCTCCTATCCTCTCACTCTCTCCTTGATTGTTCCGCCAGTCAATAAAAAAATGAATAAATAAGGTCTTCTAATGGCCAAATCCTGCCATCTTCAACAGCAGATTCTGCTGCTGCAAGCTACCACATTTGCATGTCTTTTAACTACACTGGTGCAACCTGTATCCTCGTACCTGGCATAACTCACACCTGTATTTCTACATCATGATAACTCATGCCTAACATGTTTCCAGTAAAATTGATAATAAATAGAGTAGGAAATGAACAATTGCAGTTGATTGGCTTTTTAACAAACTCAACAGCTTGTAGTTTGCTTTCCACCCTCCCCACACCAACAGATCAAGTGATTTCCGGTTTTGGAATCCAATCACCTTCCACATTGTCAGAGACTTGGCGGGACAATGTCAGATTGTTGACCCAACATCGTCATGCCATATTTTACTTCAGTGGAGAGGATACCTCACCTGATTTGCAACCCCATAAAATGCAGGCAGAGGAAACTTCTAAAAGCACAAACTTCTTGAGGACTTTAGGATGTAGTTGTCTGATTCCTGGGATGACGGGGTTAGTTTTTGAGAAAGGCCTATGCTCATTGGAGCTTAGGAGAATGAGGGGTGATCTTATTGAAGCCTGTAGGATCCAGACAAGTTGGATGCTGAGAAGATGTTTTCCCTTCTTGAGCAGTCTAGAGGAGCACAGTTTAAAAATTAGGATTCTCCTATTTAAGGCCGGGATGACAGAATTTGTTTCTCTCAGCCGATCTGTTGAATTCTCTCACTCAAACAGCAGTGCAGGCTGGGACACTGAATACATTCAAGGCCAAGTTAGATTTTTGATTGACAAGATGGTCAAGGGTTACGGGGCGGGGAGGGCTTCAATGCTCTTCAGCGTTTTCACAACAGTTGGCTCTCAGCACTAGACTAGTACTGAGCATCAGACTGGATTATGTGCTCAGCTCTGAAGTGAAACTTGAAGCCACACAATCTCACTTGGAGGTTATACTGGTATTGCTGAAGCACGAATGACACCTAAGTAATTCACACCACAGATCTATTACTTCCCCTTATTCCTTTCTCTACACTTCCATATAAATTGTTCTTTTGCAACTTCAGAGCGCATTTCCTTACTAAATCCCTCTTGTTGCTGTCTATAACTTAATTTCTATTGACATTTTATCTTTTTTAATGCTCATTAGAGTTATCTCCAACTGAGTTTTAAATAACCACTTGTATTCACAAATCTGTATTACTGCTATTCTTAAAATTCTGCTTATTTCTCAGGTGACTTTTAATCTGTTTCTTCAGTAACTGCATGATGGGTTTTGCTTATTTTCTCCTATGAATGCATTTTCTTTCCAAATTCATTAGAATAGCCTTAAAAGGCTATGTAGCGTGTAGAAATCAGAATGTTAATTCCTAACACACAAGAATATATAACAACACTACACCCATTGCTATTTTATTTCTAAATGAGAAAATGTGGACCAGTGTGTCAACCCCTCATAATGTATTATGCTTAAGAGGTAGCGCAGTTCATCTAATAGTAAATTAGTAATTATCTTACAGCATAAATCACGATGGGAATACATTTTGTTCTGAAAAGGGCAATAAGCTCTCCAGCTTATATTTCAAATAATGATGGATTTCAATTTCCAGTTCTGAAACCAAAAAAAACTCCTTGACTGAGATACGTTTTAAACCGCTTACAGTCATAAGTAGCTTCTCCACACAATCAGGTGCCACACTGTGCAAGTGGGTCAGGTGGAGCTGTAGATGAATCTTGTTGCTGAGCACATCCTGACAGAGAGGGCAGCAGATGACTGGCTGCATGGAATGCTGGGACATGACATGCATCTGGATCCTGTTCCCATCCTTACTGTTATAATTGCAGTAGGGGCACTGGTACAGCTGTAACCAAAGAATATTTAGTAAAATTTATATTAAAACCTGGTGGTATATAGCATGGAAGGTTTCTCTGTTCTGCTTTTTAAGAATGCCATATCATTTCATTTTACATGAGAAATTACAATTGCATTTATAAAACATGAAGTTAAATTGAATATAATGTTTATTCCCAAATACAACATTTATTCCCAAATACAATGTTTATTCTCAAGAACAATTATTGAATTCCCAGGTACAATTTTATTCCTTCATGTTAACAGAGTCAGCTTTATAACAAAGATAAGTCGATTAGCCACATTGTCCTTTTTAACAGTAAGATTTCAAATAGTTTTATCCATTTTTAGTTAAAAATTAGACTTTTTTTATATCAGATGCTATCTTCAATGCTCTCAAATGGATCCTGTTTATACTGTCGGCATTTCTCATATCCATTTCAAAAATTAAGCCAATATGCCTTTAATTGATGTTTGTAATAGAAAACATCAGGTCAAAATACAGCAAAGGTAATTCTAGACAGTTTGAATATTTTTAAATGAACTTTTTACAAATAATTTGCTGCAAATTTTTTTGGTGAGCAATTCATTAAGCAAAACTGACAAAGAAAACAGACCAGAAAAATAAGACAATGAATAAAAAAATCCCTTTCGTCTCTCACCTGCTCCTGGCAGGGTTTGCTGCCTCCAGCTGACCGAGGTCTCCTGGAAGTAAGGTCATCATCTGCCCCCTGTGGCAATTGGTGGTCTCCCACTACAGAGCTTTCTTGAGATTCTGTACATTGTGCAGTTGTTCCTGCTAAGAGAATATGACTTATCAATCTATTAATGTGTAAACGGCAATTCAGCAAACAGAAACCTGTTATGTTCTTCACTTTCTAAAACTGTTTAGATTCAACTCATGTAAAGAGGCTAGCTCTCGAATATTGCCATTTTCTTACAAATATATTCCCAGAAATGCAAGCAGTTCTTTTTAACCTACATTATAGCAAACAGCCTGTCACACTGTTTTATCCTCCACTCGCCATTTCTGGAGAAAGAAAGAAAATAGCAGCGAGGTAGCAGAATAAATCAAAAGATTCCTCTTTGAATTCAAGAAATTAATTTATCTAATGCATAAATAGTGCTCACAATATTTATTTGATGTTAAGCTCTACTGGTTGGTGTCTGGATAGTAGGTTTTAAGCACCTCCTACTGGTTTGACAGAGAAACTCTGTTGTCCGAAATCAGAACTCCTTATTATGGGCTGAGATTACAAAAGAATGTGTCACCCCTGTATTTAGTAATTTCTTATCTCACACTGACAGTAAAACATTCTGGAAATTCAAACCACTACTGAACTAGTTTTGATATTTTCGGAAATAATATTTCAAGGAGTCGGACACTTTAGGAACTTTCAAGTGGTTATTGGATAGGCACATGGAGCACAACAGAATGATAGGGAGTGGGATAGCTTGATCTTGAGTTTGGACATAGCTCGGCACAACATTGTTCTATCCAAATTAATTTGCAAGACTTAGAGCTACATTAGTGATTCAAGGTGATGATAATATGCAATGATGATGGAAAACATACTGAATTTTAAACTTTAAAAAAACCCATCAGTCTAAATATTTTATATATATTTGAATCAAAGAATAAGTGGGAGCATAACATTGAATGTTAACCCAAGAAATTCTTCGTGTTGTATAAGTTTACACAAAGAATTGGAAAAACAGACCAACATAATAAACTTAATAATTGCTTCTGAGCTATTTAGTTAACTTATTGTTATCTTGGAAAATTAATCACTACTACACTTTAACAAGCTCAGCAATTTGGATTTCAATTTGGTTCAGTTCAGAACACTGTGTTTGATATATAAACAGTTGCCAAAATCCTGCTGGGGGGGTGCGTTCTGTAGGAAGCTCCATTGACAATGATGGAACCACAAGATCCCACTATTGCAAAACACGTTGCGGAGAAGGAGAGAAATCCCACCCAATAACTTGTGTTTTTATGTGCAAAATAGTATTAAATCTTTATATCTGCTCTGCATTTCTAAATCCTCATTATTGGTCATAATTTTTTTAGCTGAATAACAAAGGTTATACTATTGCACTCATAAGCTTAATTATTTTTTCATTCACAGGTTATGGACATCAATGGTATGTCAGCATGTAATGGACATTCCTAATTATCCTTGAAAGGGAGATAGTCAGCTGCTTTCTTGAACTATGAGAGATAGAGTGGTGAAGGTGGGAGTTCTAGGATTTTGATCCATTGACAATGAAGGAACAACAATGTATTCCCAAGTTGAAATGGTATGTGACTTGGAGAGAATCTTTGAGGAGGTGTTTGTATTCCTGAGTGCTTGACGGCCTTGCTCTTCAAGATTGTTGACATCATGTGTTTGGGAAGTGCTGTTGAAGAATCCATGGCAATTTGCTGCAGTGCATCTTGTAATGGTACATGTGCAGTCATGTGAGTGGACAGAGTGAATGCTTAAGGTGATGGATGGGATGCCAATCAAGTAGGCTGCATTGTCCTGTATATTGCTGAGCTTCTTCTGTGTTAATGGAGTTGTACTCATCAAAGTTAGATAAGGGTACTCCATCATACTCTTGACTTGTAAATAGTGCAAAGGTTTTGGTGAATCAGGAGGTGAATTATTCACTGTGGGAACCCAGTCTTGGACCCGTTCTAGTCACTGCAATATTTATGCAGCTGGTTCAGACATATTTTTAGTTAATGGTGATCTTCAGGATATTGATAGTGGGGAATTTGATAGTGCTGATGCTTTTGAATGTCAAGAAGATACTTATTCTCTCTCATTGGAGATGGTTATTACCTGGCACTCGTGTGTTGCAATGTTACTAATGACTTATCAGCCCAAGCGTGAATTTGCCCAGTATTGCTGCATGCAAGCATGGACTGCTTCATTATCTAAGAAGCTGCAAATGTAACTGAACATTTGTGTAATCATCAATGATCATCCCCGCTTCAGATATTATGATGGAGAGAAGGTTATTAATGAATTAGCTGAAGATGATTGGGTCCAGGATGCTACCCTGAGGAACTGCAATTATAGCTTAGGTGATTAACTTCCCAGAACCATAACCATCTTCCTTTGTGCAAGGTATGACTCCAACTAGTGGTGAGTTTTTCCTTCGTTCCCACTGACTTTAATTTTATCAGAGTTCCTTGATGCTACACTCAGCCAAAAGCTGCTTTGGCGTCAAGGGTAATCACTCTCCCATCACCTCTTAAATTCAGTTCTTGTCCATGTTTGGACCAAGAATGTACTGAGGTCTGGAACTGGTTCTTCAGATGGAACTCAAACTGAGCACTGTAGAGCAATGACATCATTGTTGGTGATATCTGTCATCAATATGACAGATGTATATGACGCTGTAATGTTCTATGTTCTATATGCTGAAAATTAAGAGTAGACCAATGGGGTAATAAACAGCCAGAGCTGATTTGTCTTGCTTTTGTGCACAGAACATACTTCGGCAATATTCCATTTCTTGAGAAGATGCCAGTGTTGTAGCCATGCTGAAATAGCTTGGACAAGAGCATGGCTAGTTCTGGAGCTATATCTTAAGAAGTATAGTCAGCATGCCGATAGAGTCCTAGTTTGTTGTGTATCCAGTATGCTCAGCTGTTTCTTAATATCCTGTGAAATTAATCAAATTGACTGATGACTGGCATCAGCCATAGTGGGGCTCAAAGAAGAGATTGAAATGGATTATCTACTCGAAACTTGTGCTTCAGTTGTATTTTACACTCGTGCATTGGACTCTGCTATCATTGAGGATGGTGATGTTCATAGAGATTCCTCCACACGTTAATGTTTAAATTATTGATCACCATTTATAGTTGGATGTTGCAGGACTGCAGAAATTTGATCTGATTGTTGATTGTGAGATTGTTTAGCTCTGCCTCCCATACTGTAGCTTCACCAGGTGATATCTCATTTTTAGCTGAGCAAAGTGCTGCTCCTGGCATGTTTTTTTGCATTTTTTATTGAACCAGAGTTGCTCTCCCTAGCAAAAGTAGAGGGAGTTCTATGCTGGGCAATAGGTTACAGATTATGGTGGAATACAATTCTGTTAATGATGAGGATCCACGCTGCTCAGAGATGCTCAGTTTTGAGCTGCTTATCTCTGTTCTGAAACTTTCCTCTGGTCCAGCAGAGGTGCCTTCTAACCTGAGGGAGGGTATTCTCAGTGTGAAGATGAGACTTTGGCCAGAATATTATGACCATTCACGTCCGCAGGATTTTCCCATCCCACTGCAGTGAATGGAGCTTTGGCTGGGTGCCAATTTCTATTTTGCAGTCGGTTTGCAATCACATATAGGTCAGACTAGGAAAGGAAGGCCAATTTCCTTCCCTGAAGAACATTACTGAACCAGATGGATTTTACAATGATTTGATATTTCAATGATCATGAGCAAAGATCTAAGCTTTTTATTTCAGATTAATCTAATCTGAATTTAAATTTCCTAATTGCTATGGTGGGATTTTAACTCATGTCTCGTATCGTTTATCTAGGCTTTGACTCACTGGTCACATAACATACCCAGTATGCTACCATATATATGGTAAATCTGTGCTAGCTGTGATAAGTTTATGTTTATGTTTATTATTAGTATCACAAGTAGGCTTACATTAACACTGCAATGAAGTTACTGTGAAACACTCTGGCACCAATTTGGCTATACAGAGGGAGAATTTAGTATGACCAATGCACCTAACCTGCACATCTTTCAGACTGTGGGAGCACCTGGTGGAAACCCATGTAAACACAGGGAGGATATGTAGACTCTGCACAGATAATAACCCAAACTAGGAATTGAACCTGGATCCCTGGGGCTGTGAGGCAGCAATGCTATCCACTGTGCCACCCTACAATACAAATACTTGGAATGAATTTCTAGCCTGCTTTATAGCACAAAATAGAAAAAAAAGCACATTAGTCTCAAGAGTGCAATGCTGATCTTACAGCCCATCATAGTATTCTTTCCAAAATCAAATTGCTGGATAATCTTTTATTTGAATCTGGATATTACATCGATGTTGGGTAGGCATGTCACATACATCTCATGGAAAACAGAAAAGCTCATTTACCAACCTTTACAATCTCATCCCTGTTCAGCATCTGATATTTTCTTCAGCTTTTTATTATAAGCACTTTTAATTTTAACTTTCAATGTTCACCACCTTCCAGTCAGTTTGAAACTCAATTATTGTGAAGCTGGGAACAGCATCAGTGGACAACTGCATCCCGTAATGCAATGAATATGAACAATCGATAGGCACCAGATACCAATATAAAATATATTATATATAAATATGGATATAAAAAGAATATACTATACGATGAACACACAATAAATTTAAATGAAACACAGGAGAGTGAAGCCATTTTAAACAGATGACACTGTGTAAATCCTAATATACCTAAATTATTCCAATTGCATGTTCTTAGAAAGGTCTTCATGACAAGAGCTATCATTAGTAGAGAAAAAAACATACCTATCTTTTTGTCTGCAGACAAATACTTTTACTTCATAAATGCTATCTTTTGACAAGCAAGTCCTTAAGCAGTGCATATTACATTTATGGCTGACATTTAATTTTTATTAACATTATGGTTAATACTCAGCTTTAGAGCTTGCTGTCACATTCCTTAACACAAAATTGTTTCTGCTTATGTATGTATTCTGACCTCATTTTATTTTCACCTCTAACAATAATGCACTATTCTAAGTAGCTGCCACATGATATTTCTCAGATTGACACAGGTTCTTCATGATCTTGGTTGCTTGGTCAATTACAACAAAACAAAATGCACTGTGTGATATTTGCACAGCAAGAATCCAGTCTACAAGTCAGGCAATTAACCTGGTTGCTGATTGCTGCTGTCTAAGCGATTTGATTTTCAAAAATAGCCCTGACATTGCTTATCTACTTGAAGATAATGTGGCACTATTAACATAGAATCATCTAGTTAGTATACAGTTCCAATTGTTATCTAGTGGGCACAAATAAAACACATTCGTCTATTACATCTTATATCCAAATGCTTACTCCTTAAATTAATTCTGTGACTTATGTCCAACATCTCAACTATCATTGAGCTTTTTCTTCTGAGTAATAATTGGTGCTGGAATAGCCAAGCATTAAAATTCTCAGTGATACAAAGGACCAAATAATTCTAATATAGTATCTGGAAACCAACGCAAAGTGTTTCTAACAGGATTATTGCTGAACAGATGACGAAAGCGTCCAGAGTGAGAGAATCAAACAATCTTTTTAAGTACCTAAAAGAGAGAAGACAAATGAGAAAGAACAATCTGGAGGCCACTCGGCTAAAACACTCCTGAAGCAAAGAACTGAAGATATGAAACAAAAGCACAGGACTGTTAGTTATTTCTATTCAAAGATGACATTACCACTGCCCATAGGTACATTTTTGAAAAAGATATTAAAATTTGCTTATTAGTATCATTTTGTAATATTGACCCATTATTAACATAATCATGAACTTATAGATACAATTGACAGCACAATATATAGTTAATATATCAAAACCACACATCCTTGCAACTTAATTATAAGACATCTAAGAATATTTTAAAATCTGAATATTAAAATATTATTTTGAATCTTGTCAGTGATGATGTTTGGAATACTTCAACCCAGAAGAGATGTGCCTTTGCCTCTGACAAACTGAATGTATTAACTAAATTTACAGCATCACAAATTTCATATTTACATAGTGTCTACCTCATGCAACAAAAAGGCTTTAATACTTTGTGCAAAGTATTAAATACATTTTGGCTTTCAAAAATGCAACTAGGCTCTTTTGTTTTTAACCTACAAATATTAAACATTCCATACAGTTCAGATGCTGACTGTAAAAATATAGAGATTTTCTGATCCACAGAATGTTTATTAATCTATGAAAATAGAGAAATACTGAATCCAAAACATTGTTTGAGTGTGAATATTCGTATTAACTCCCTAACACAGTCCATCATTAGGTAATTGGCTTCAAAAATTTTAAACGACTGCAGTTAAGTGAAATACAACGGCAAATGGCTTTTCCATTGTATTTTACATCTCTTGTCATTGATATGAAATACAGAGATGGAAAAGTAGGTTAACCATTGCTGACCCATGGTTCAAATGGCAGCATTTTAATGTCAAACTAAGTCATGCGTCAAGCCCAAAGCTCAAACTTTGCACCAGCATACCTACTGTTGGGTGAGAATATTTTTAACAGTATTTTACAAAGACTTTGATTGGCCATAAAGAAACTTATAGAAAAAAATTAGATTTGTCTTCATAAGTTCTGTGTCCTTGATGTCTTAGTTTTACTTCAATGCATCAAGAATTAATGTTTCACTTCTTAGCACATGCCTAAATTATTTTTAAATAATAAAAATAAATTAACGTTTATGAATAAGGAATGCTTGCTCACAAACTAAAATATGTCTATTGGTAATATTGCTTGGAATAATTAAGGTAAATTTACATCTTACTTGTGTAAACTGTATTATGAAAACTGTCTCCTTAATCCCTGTCAGAGACACATTACATCAATGTATTGCAGGATTAATCTGGAGTTTATCCAGATTAATACATTTGCATTGAAAATGCAATTCTGATTATAATTAATCTAAAGTGATGCTAGATTAAAATGCCAATATAAATGAGATATTGGTGAGTTCTGCTTCACCAGATGAATTTTCAGCCCAGTAAAAGCTGCTTGAACTCTGCTTCCTGATTATTCCAATGTACCATTTACTGGGATAAACTTATGCATTTAACAACATGGTGACACAAGAGCTCTAACGTTAAAAACAAAATGACAAGGTTTAGCTCCTTATTGGGTTCTATTATAGAATATGGCATAATTTGAAAGGATTTTGAAATTATCCAAATTTAATCAAAAAAAAAGTGAAAATCTATGTGGCGCACATCAATTTGGCCAAAATTGAAACTGCCTTGTTGCAGTTGTGTCAATAAAGTTACCACTCAGTAAATGCTTACTAAACTTCCCTTTTTAATCTTTATGTAAGGCAGCGGTGTTCCTTTTTATCCCACAAATAAAATCGTTTATTTATTTTCACGCTCATTTTTGAGCTTATGTGTCTTCTGGGTATAAAAGAACATTGAGTTACCTGGAGTCAATAGTTTTTTAACCTATTTCAGCACTTTGGCTTCATCGCAGTCAACATAATTTAACCATCTTGCGTGCTGTAAAGGCAGCTCATGTAATATTAAGTTTTGATCGCAGTTTTCTCTTTGATACAAAAATCAAAAAAATACAAACTTAGACGACAAAAAGCAAATCATGCATCCTGCAATATCCGCCAAATAAAATAGAGAACAGAGCCTGTGGTATTTATACCAGATGCTGGTTTTATGCAAGATGCGATTATAGGAGTACAACTTCTGCAAAAAGCATTAATTCAGAATTTATTGCTCAGGTAGAGAAGGCTGCTTTGTATTACTAAGGAAAATGACTAAAAAATAAGTAGGCTGAAAGGCCTCTGGTCAGTGATACTGATATGCCTCACCATAATGGAAAAAATACATGATTGGTATCTAATCCTGGGCTTAAACAAAATTAATATGTCATCAGAGGAATCACAAGTACAGCAAAGATTAATGAAAGGCGCTTAAAATTACAAGCACGCAAACTTATTTGATTAAAAAATAATCTCACTGGCCATTCTGTAATATTCTTCAACTTATCCGCATCTATCCTGTCAGATGGTTATGATTAAAAGTAGGTCAGCGTGAGGCTACTGATAGAAATCACATGTAAAACACACATGTGACGAATATAATTGAGACGGGGGAGGGGAACTGTGCAAATAATTTTAAGATCAAAGAAAATTTAATATGGAAAAATGACAAAATCTACAAGTATTACCAGAGTCTTTGTCAGACTTCTTGTTTTCTTTGTTGTCTTTTTCAGTTTTGTCCTTGTTATCAGGAGCACCAGCTGAAACAGTGGTTTTACCAGGGCCTTCAGAGTCTTCACTTTGCTCATCTGCAATTAAAAATGTGAGGGAGATTAGGAAAGCAGATTATAAAGTGCAGGGTTTGTTTAGGGGAATCATTTACTCCATTCAGTATCCTGTACTTTATAGATTGGGAAAAAAATAAAACAAACAGCACATGCAGCCCAACACTAATTTCAAAGCCTTTTCTCATTATTGAAAGGCTAAATCAAAGTAAAATACTATTTACCATTTGTATATCTAGAGTAATGTAGTTAATTGCATATCTGGATGCAAAATCAAGTTAATATTAAACTTTAGACATTTTCTCATAACACTCCTATAAACAATTCCAAACCGTATCTACATTTGTTGATACCTGTAGGTGGGATTTTATTAATAGTACATAACTGAATATAATCAAGCACAACATTTAATATAAGATTGAATTAATTTAGCTTTTTGGCCATTTTGCGTTGATTGGAAAATGTCTGATTCATTTTAGAAAAGATGGCTGTCCATAGGGGGCACTCCTTCAGATGCAATTTAATATTCTCTCAAACAACTTTCAGTTGATGCCCATTTAAAACGTTTGCGATCACCGATTGCATTGCGTAACTCCATCTATATCCATATCCAACTCTATAAATGCAAAAGCTGACACCAATTTAAATAGTTCTATATTCCTCCAAGTTGTAATCGTGCTGGATTAATCTGTTTATGCAGTTAGCTGTATGGCTAGGGTTACGCAGCACTAATCCATGAAATGCCCACTGTTCCTTTTCATCCTGTGATCATTTGTCTCTCACTGTGTTGGTGTCACATTTTAATGAATTTTTAGCAGTCTGAGTAATGCCAGATAACCAGTCCTGCAACTCCCACAGCACTGCATGCTGCGCTCATTGCATTTCAAAATAAAAATCATATTTGCAAGTCCCGGTAGGAATTAAACAAATTAGGTGATGGAAACAAAATGGCGCAGTATTCTGTCAGTCAAAGCAAAAGACTGCACTCATCAGATTCATAAAATCTTAATAACTAGAAGAATTGACCCTGAGGAAGTGAACAGGTCCTGAGCTCACTGACATATACTCCCCCCCACCCCTTCTCAGTCGCTGTTTGATAAGCAATGTTTTTGTTAACTGACTAAGACAAGTTAACCCCTTACATCCCATATTATTATTTCATTTTACATTTATGCACAACACATCAGTTCAGGAATAAATATAACATAACATTTTCATTGCAAATGCTCTAGTGATTGAAGGAGGAGAAATGAACAGACTCTGAATGCTATGTTTTATTGATAGTGTTCTGACAGCAGGGTGAAATATTCCCTGTCATAAGCTGCAGCCGGTTGCAAAAATTGCTAGTTTAGCACTAAGATGACTTTTGGGTGACAGCATTCCAAAATTCTGAAATGTAGAAATAATAAACCTGAGTGCTGTGCTCAATCAGTGGATTAAAAATATTCTATGCATATATCACATGCTATATTTGCTTTTACACACAAGTACAAATTGTTTAATTTTATTTTTCAATTTATTTGCTGTATGTATTAGATTTGATATGAATAGGTTTTGCCTTTACATGGAGACAAGAAATGGGATCATTTTAAACTGATCTCTTTTAATCCATCTCAAGGGTGTGTTAAAAACAGATTGATCTAAATTGATTTGTACCTTGTTGTGCCAGATTAACCCAGTTCAGACTGATTAGAATTGGTTTCCAAACTCTATTGGACTGCATCTACTTCTCTTATTTGTCTCACTGGTGGTGTTTCAGTATTTTCCAATCCTGATTGTTAATCAAAGCGGAGACTCTGCGAGCTGGTCGCAGTAGGTGGACAAGGCTATATTTGTAAAGGTGGTAGGGGAGCACAGTTTGGGCTGCTGCGCGTCTGTGATCATGACCTGATAGAACTGTTAATGCGAAGTGCGTGCACAGCTCATATCCAGTGTCGGGCCCTACAACCTTAGAAAGCTTGCGAGAGACCTTTCTTTCTCATCCTCGGGAATTTATGCATTGTTCTTTTTTACTGGATTTACTGACCCATTTCCCGTGGGCAAGGAAATGAAGTGTCACGGAGTGTCCTTACCTTCGGGGGACATGAAATTTTCAAGGCTATCACGGCACACATTAATAAAACATGGTGTGTTAAAAGGCAAATTATGAACCCAGTAAGAGTAACTATCATCTGGGTCTCATCAGTCAGTTTGCTCAGTTTCTCTTCTGCCTTTCTGGTATGTGTTTTAAGAGCGAGAGAAATTCCCAGACATGTTCTCCTATACATCATCATGGAGTCTGACCCTGGCCTGACCCTCACAACAGTTTGACTAATCTGAATGTGAACAAAGACTTTATGTCAGCAGCACAGAGCAACTGTGGGATAGACTCTCCCCATCAACTTAATAGCAAACAGCAGTGCTGAGGCTATAACTTTAGAGGATTCCAACATGCCACAAACAAATAAACCTCGAAGGTAAACTGTTCACCAGATACATTTTTTTTATCTTGCTACCTCTCTATTTGTTTGAATGCAACAAAAAGAAAATATTTGGACAAGAGTAACAGAGGCTTATTAGTAATGAGAAGCTGTTTATGGAAATACATATACTTTAAACCTTTTCAAAATGACTCCTATGTGCATTAAAATGATACATCCTGCTTGTAGTATATTTTCACTCAGAAACAAGATCCTATCTGGTTTGAGAAGAAATTGCATGGTTTTTACCTCACAGTTTTAACATTTTTTTTAAAAAGACGGCTTTACTTTTCACATTATATCTCCAACTAAATGTGAAGTCATGTACTGCAGAAATTAAAAAGAATGATCAAGAAATATTTCCCTGGTTAGAAGGAAATGTATCAAATTAATGGCTGAAGGAGGACACACAGTCTATTTGCCTAATACGTTTCTCATTTTAAAAAGTGAGACTTTCAGGACCACAGGGTCTAAGTAGAGCTCAGAGTACTTTTTAATGCACAGGGTTTATTACATGCTGTGTAAAAACAGGCATACTGCCATTCTGAATGTTGGAGCTGTAGCTTTCCTTAATTATAATCAAAATTAATTAGCAGAAACTCCAGGGTTAGGTGATCTCCAAAGTGAATTCAATGATATTTTTAACTGTCTTTTCGTAATAGAAATATCACATTCTCAGTCGTGCCGAATATCATAAGCTTATGCTTGAGCAATGATTCATTTCCTAATCTGCTTTCATCAGGAAAACCTAAATGGTATTAATTACAGTTTAAATATATGCTACTTTTATTCTGGAAATGAAACGCACAGTAAAAGGTGACTTTGAACAACATTTTTGATTTAAAAAGGTTAAAATGTATGTTATGGAAAATGGCACAAGAACATTAATCATCAGAATAAAATTAACATTTATCGAGTGCATTTTAACAAGGGGCTATCAGAATCTAGTTCTAGTCACTTGAATGTTTTTAGTCCATATTTTGCACATACTGTTGGAAGGTAACCACAATTAATGCCTGAAGCCCATTAAGCTTCAACTAAAATTATTCATAATATTTTACTTTACATTTCCCTCTGCCGGAAAACTTGTGCCCCCTTTTTCCCTTACTGTCTTCAGTCATCAGCCAAGTTAGTCTAGCAATGGTGTCGCTGTCCAATGGGAAATGAATTCCTAGAGGGCGGAATTAGTCCTGCTATCCTTAAGGTGCCTCCTTCCATTGATGGAGCACTCTAATATTGCAAATGGTTCCATGCAGGGTCAAGAGCAAGAAACTTCCCCTTTCACCATATAAAGCATAAAAGCTCTCTGAGGGAATCAAGTTCAAATGCCACCTTCAAATGAAAATGTTTAATTTTTTTATTCATTCATAGGATGTGGGAGTCGTTGGCTAGACACTCTGAATGAACATTGCTACTCTACCAGCTTTAAACACCTCTTTCATTTATTAAAAATGGTTACTAGTTTTACTTGAAGAAATATTTAATGTAATGATCGACATCAGATTTATAAGATAAAGCAGAAAATGTAAAACATACAACTATGGATTAACTAGAAAAAAAATCCAGATTGATAAGGTAGGAAAAAGTGACTGTCTGTGAAATCACTCTCTTCATCTTTGTCTCCAACTTTGGAGATGTACGTTTGGATTCTTTGGCCGTTCATGCTCCGCTGCTGACTGCAAGAATCGAGAATTTGGCGCTGAATTTGGGACTGGAGAACCCCAGCTGCAGACAAGGTTGGAAAATCTGACCTGTGATTTTTGTTTACTCTAATTTTGACTCTGGAAACTGTATCTTGATGTCAGACTTCAACAGCCCAAAGGAGCAGCTTTTAATCTCTTTCACAAGATCAAACTCTGTCTTCTTCTTTGGGTAGATAATAATGACCCAAGGACAAAAACCTCTGAAATACTGACAAAACTATCATGTTCCAGCTGGAAGTTAAAAGTATTACTACTGGGATATAGATCTCACCTACATTAAGACTTGTGCTTTGAAAGTGTTACATTATGTGGATTATAATGAGGTTCTAGCCACAGTGAGTGTCCTGTAACAATACCATGAAACGTGACCTAAAAAAGATTGGAATAAATATTTGGTGATCTAAGATCACATGAAGTCTTATTACATGTGACTGTTTCTTACTGAGGATGGGTATTCTATGTAAACCTAAACTGAGATACACTATTGTTGACAACAAAATCAGTCACTTGCTATCATAGTAGGTTTACTGTAAAATAATCATAAATGCAATTTTGTGTCACTGCACTTTGTTATAGGATCATTTACATTAATATTATGGAAAAAAGCAATGAGATTTTGATCTTTTGCAATGGTATAACATGGAGCAGGTTTAATATTGAAATAAAAATTGCCAGAGATGTAAACATCATTGATAAACCATCACCTGTTTTAAACTATTGTGCAATGACAAAGTCTTGTGGTTTCATAGGAACCTGGGACACACTGCACAATTTGCCAGTTCTGCATGACCAATAAATATGATGGTATCATTACTGCAGATATGATATTTGTGGCAGCACCCAAAATAAATCTGAATCATAATAAAGATGTTTCCATTTGCCCAAAGAACAGCCTGAAATTGAAATCCAATTGAAATGGTGTGCTTTTGCTGTAATGCCAAGTCTACTGTTGATTGTTTCAAAAAAAAACAAAATGCATTTTCCCACAAGAGCATTTTAGACTGTATTGTAGGAAGAGAATACTGATAGAAATAGGCTCCATCCCAAATGATCTGCATCCCTGCTATTACTAAAGGAAATGTCAGTGCCGTATCATAGCATAATATTCCTGACATTCAAAAATTCTTTCTTTCAACTAAATGAAGGACTGTCAACATGGATGTGGCTGGGGGTAGTGGAGGCAGCAGGCTGAATTAGATAAACAGGCGCACACACACATAGACACCACGCACACACACTCATGGTAGGATTTGATATTACAAGATACTGGGTACATACTTCACATTCTTGCTGTGGTTCGTGCAAGTCAGTGCTTGATTTTCATCACATTTTTGTGGAAGGCCATCGGTACACAACTGTTTATAATAATATTCAAAAGCAGAATCTGAGATTTATTCTAAAACAAGCTGGAGATTACTCTTGAAGTATGCTATTGCACTTATATCACTGTTATAGTTCCACAGCACATTGATTAATCAATATAATAAAAGTGACATTGCAGACCCTGGAAATCTGGAATGAAAACAGCCAAGTGTTTGAAAAACACAGCAGGTCTAGCAGCATCTGTGGAGAGGGTAACAGAGTTATATTCCTATGATCAAAACTGTTCCGACAAAAGGTCATCCAGGTTCAAAATGTTAGCTCTTTCTCTCTCCACAGATGCTGTCAGGCCTGCTGAGATTTTCCAGCATTTTCTGCTTTTGCTTAACATTTCAAGTCCGTATGACCTTTCACCTGAATTGAAGAGAGAAAAAAAATGGGATATGGAGGTTAAGTGGAACAAAGAGGGAGTCAGGGACAGATTAGAGGGAAGGAGAGATTAAGTACCAAAGACACCTTGGAACAAAAAGCAAATGGAGTGCTAATGGTATTAGTAAAGAAACAAAGCATTAGTCCAGAGTAGATGTAAATAGTAGAATAAAGGCTAGCTCCTTCTGAAGGGAAAACATGAGATCAAGATACAAATTGGCACACAGGGAAAGAAAAATTCAAAACAGAGGACACAGTTCATTGTATGAAATTGTTGAACTCAATGTTGAGTCCAAAAGGCTGCAAAGTGCACAATCAGAAGATGAGGTGCAGCAGTAGGCAAGGACAGAAATGTGGGCATGAGAGCGATACAAATGACAAGCAGCTGGAAGTTCAGACTCATGCTTGTGAACTGAGTGGAGGTGTCCTGCAAAGTGGTCATCCGGTCTATTTCATGTCCTCACTGCAGAGCAGACTGCATTGTGAGCAATGAATACTGTGGACTAAATTGAAAGTAGTACAAGTAAATCACTACTTCACCTGGAAGGAGTGTTTGGGGCCTTGAAAAGTGAGGAAGTAAAGGGGTAGGTATTACAGCTGATATAATGTCTTGAGAAGGAGTAGGCCTTTCAGCCCCTGCTTGATCATGAGATCATGGCTGATCTGATCGTAACTTCAAATCTGCACTCCACCTACACCTGATAACCTATCACCCCCTTGCTTACCAAAGACTCTATCCATCTTTGCCTTAAAAATATCAAAGGATTCTGCTTCCATCACCATTTCAGGAAGAGCGTTCCAAAGACTTGAGACTCTCCGAGAGAAAAGATGATTTTGCCTCATCTCCATTTTAAATGGATGACCCCTTTCTTTTTGAACAATCAATAGCCTGAATAGGAGCTTCAATCACAAATCATAATTTTTATAATCTAAATAACTATTGATGAAGGATTTCATAAACTGAGGAATGCATTCATTTAGGTCATTATAATTAAGGAAAACATATTTATCTCAGGTTTTGCTTACATAAGCTGTGCTCAACATATCAGCTGAACTGGTAATAGATGAAGAAATAAGTCTGTAGCTGCTAATAAATATATAGAATCATAGAATCCCTACAGTGCAAAAGGAGGCCATTCAGTCCATCGAGCCTGCAGCAGTAATGATCCCTGCCACACACTATCCCCATAACTCCATGTATTACCTTCCCAGTCCCCTTGACACAAAGGGGCAATTTAACTTAGGCAATCAACCTAACAAATACAGCTTTGGATTATGGGAGGAAATCCATGCCGACATGCAGACACAGGGAGGACGTGCAGTCTCTATATAGATGGTCATCTGAGGCCAAAAGTGAACCCGGTTCCCTGATGCTGTGAGGCAGCATGGCTAACCAATGTGCTATCCAATTAAAGTCAATTTTTTTTTCTTTTCATTCTGCCATTTATGGCAGGAAGTATATGCTTCAGACTTATGGAACCTTTTTGTTTGTTCACAAATTAGTTCAGCATCTTCCTCCCACTATTACAGTATAAATCTGATTTTAACTCTGCACAAATAGATGAGTTTTGAATGATTTAAAGTCTCATCCTCTGGATCTGTTGATTTATGCTTAAAAAATTCTAGAGACAAAGATAGGTTAGAAATTCTGCTTAATGCTCCTAATGCCTAATTGATTTGTTTCAAATTCTTCTGTTCACTAATTTAACAGAGGTATTAACTCAGAGGTATTTAAAACAGTAAACAGGGGAATATCAACTGAAAACATTAACCTGGTACAAGGAAGTATTTCTACCCCAACTTGCTTCAGAAATCTATGTCTTCAAACAACCCACTGTCATAGTTGAATTTCTTTCTGAAGCAGATTCGGTTGTGTTTTCCTCCAGCTCATATCCTAATAGTGTGTGTTACATATCAGACTGAAAAACTGAAACCTCGTGAAACAAATGTATCTATTTCATTCATTTCTAACAGAAAATGAAGGATACCTGGGAGTGATTACAAGGTTGTAATCTAATTTAAGGTTCAGACAGTGTCATCAACCATGAGAATGGACTCGAGCAGTTTTAAACAATCATTTAAACTATTCAATTAGATTACAGCCTTGAAATCCCTCCCTGTATTTTCCATTATTCAGAAGTATATTATTTCAATTTTGTATGTGGGGATTGTATTCTGCTTTGGGTTATTGGTTTTTGTGTTGGTGATAGCTTTCCATGCAGATGCCAACAGTCAGTCTGATCGTATTCTGAGCTATGACATTATTCGCACAAAAGGATCAACAATATGTTACTCCTGCTGGCTTATAAAAAGCCTACAATTAATTGGAACAACAATGTGCATTTAGACAGCGTCTTTAATGAAGTAAAACTTCACAAGGCACGTCACAGGAGTATTATTCAACAAAACTGTACACAATCCTAAAGTGAGCAGACATTATACTTACCAAGCACTCAGCTATTGCATTGAGTATGGTGTTTGGCTAGTTATCTAAAATAAGCCATGTGGTTGTAAGGATTTTGTTTCACACTGCAGGTAAGCCCTTCAGTGCACACTATCAGTTTGGTTTTGGCCTCTGATAATTAACTAACGTATAACAATGTATCATGTGACATTTGAGAGTTGATTTATAACAATCCCATCATAATTTTTCACAGAATGTGTTGCTGTTTTTCATTTTTGATGCACTGCTATATTTCATCTTGATTCATTCACTCCACAAGGTTTCATAAAATAATTATTTAGTTGCTAATTGGGAAACACAGTTTTAAATGATTTCCTGTATTTTAACACAGAGATCAAATAAAAATCAGCCGATAGATATTGCAATAAAGAACTATAGGACACATTGCCTACCTCGTGCACTTTTATACTAATTGATGTTAAGTAACTTTCAATCCAACATAACCAGACCTGTGGGGAGGAGTTTCAACAGTGTCAGCCTTCTTGTATCAGCACACAACTGATTTTTCAACAGGTTGAATGGAATTAAATCTCACTATTTTACAGTCAGCCCAGCCATCGGTGCTTTATAGTTTTTTTTCACAACACAATACAGCAGCTGCTTATTCCAGCCAAGATAACTGACCACATTCATCACCAAATGCCTCAATTTCACTCAAGGTCAGAACATTAAGGCAGCAACCACTAATCAGCCATTTTCATGAGAAGCTTGCAGAATCCAGCCAAACATGCTGTGCCTCAGTTGAAATATATATTTGCAATTTAATAGCATGAAAACCTCACAGGCGTCCAATCTGAATGATTGTAGAATTTTGTCTCAGATTTTTTTTACATTTAGATACTGAAGTTAGCGAGGTAGTTCACACAGGATAATTGTGATGATGAATTATACTCTTATTTCACCGTTAATGGAAAAGACTATCAAGCATCTGTTTGCAGGATACATAGTTTATGTATGGATTGCTTTACAACGTTCAATGTTGAATGCCAAATCGCAGCAGACAGACTTTTGAATAGATGGATATGTATTCTCAACCAATTCAAGCAGCGCAGGAAACAGCAGCTGATCAAAAACTGTGTGCACGTTTAAAAAAATATGGAAATGGTATCTTAATATTCTGTCAGTGAATATTGCTTATATCATTGTTCCTGCAACAGGACAGCAAGCCTGATGGAAACAATTATCATTGCATTAAAAATAATCAAGATAAAATCCTTTCCATTCTGATATTTTTCTTCTTTTCTCTTGTTTATTAAAGGATGATTTTAAACATCTGTCTCTTAATTGTTTCATCTATGTTGAAGCCGAAGGGTAAAAATTTCACACACGCCTTCCAACGTGACCTGTGGTTAGACAGAAAACAGTTTTACCAGTCACCACGCAGCTTCCTGTCTATAACTTCTGAAAGCACTAGAGGCCGGGGTTAATGGCCTTTCCAATCTCTGTGATAAGAATTCATTTTGTTCTATTACCAGCAGTTATCGTGGAGTCTGCTGCATCACTTCAGCAGGGTTCAATCAATGAAAGAACCTAATGAAGTAACCAGCTGTAGCTCTATTTCCCTGGTCAACTCTATCAGACAAATAAGATCTATCAGACAAATCCCAAGCCCTTTCTTAGTAACAGCATCTTCATAGGCAAAAGTTTACGAGCATTCAAATTAGTGCCATTGAAGTATTTATTTTTAATAACGTGTTTTTATATTGCTTTCAAGAAAGGAGGAAGAGGATGAAGTGGACTTGGAAATTGCAGCATTGAGGGCGACAGTAATGGCAATGAGTTGGAGTGCTGCAAATGATTGGAGCATTCTTTTTTCCCCCATGGAAGTTTCAGTAATGAATTAACTGCAGCATTTAAAAAAAATCTGTTGCACTTCTTCTTTTGGAAACTGCCAAAGAACTGTAAGACTTGCTCCATCCTTTGAGAAAATGCAAGCGGTTTATTGTCTCCTTGTTTGAAGCTGCAGATGGGACACCTGTGAGAATTGGCAAACTGCATCACTTCCTACAATCATCACTTATATAAACAGAATTAACATTATGGGAGTTTTTATTTTATTTTTCAAGAGTATGCATCTTCAGATAAATAATAAAGTTAGATTTGACTTATTATTCCTATTTGGCAATGATTTTACAAAATGAATTATTCTTCAAAAAAAGCAATGGTTTTTACAGCATGTAAGACATGCATTTGAGACCTATTAACAACCTGCTAATTACCAAATGAAAGGCTGCACAATAATAGCTTTGCTACTTTGGAGAACATGCTTTGAGAATGAAGACTGCTTTTTTGTTCCTTGATCTGATACAATGCGCAGAATCTTACAGCCTTGGTTTTTCAGTAAGGGCAGGTCCATTCCTAGGGCCTGACTTTGATGAGGTTTTTCAGATCTGCCCACCTGCGCGATCTTCCCGGAGGTAGACAACTTCATCCCAGTAAGGATGGTGTGTGGGTTGATTAAGTGCCATTCGGATCGCCCACAGCTGTGGACAACTGGCAGCCTTACTGGGAGAAGTGATAGAGTTCCACACGACTGATAAGATTCCACTCAATGAAATTCTTTGAGGCTGTTTGCACCTTCTATAAAATACAGCAGTGCCACATTGGGCCAAATCATATCAGTCCGTTATTTATCATGCCATACGTTTCAAACTCTGCTTACCTCATTCTGTTAAATAAAACAGAGTAACCCACAATTAGCTAGATTAACTGGCTCTTCAAATCCAAATTAATGGAAGCAATGGAAAGGAAAATAGCCCAGAAGAGGAGCCAATAAAGCAATTTCTGAGATTCAAATCCACATGTATGCATAGAAAATATGTATTCTATAAAAACCTAAACAATATTACCTCTACATGTTCAATGGAATAGGCTGTGTTTGGGCTTAGTAGTCGACAGGTTACTTAACTTGCACATATATCTCTTCTAAAGATTAAAACTTGAAGTCTTCTAAGTAATATAGTAACCACTTGAGTTTGAATAAAAACTGGAGTTATTTTTTCAATGACTATGAATGCAGTTTCTATGAAAGTCTCATTATACTTTATGATATTGAAGATAATTGAAGGCTATTGCATTTTACATTCCACAAGCAAATAAGACCTAAAATGCCAATGTGTGCAAGACCATTTTTTTCATTCCATTCAACCTAATACCTCAACCTCTATTGCATGGAATTACACAAATAATATTTCATAACAGTAACTACATATAATGAACCAATCTGAGGCCTTTTCCACGTGTAGTCTTCAAACTGAACTCTTACTCCATTGCACAAGTGAGTTCAAGTCCAATTTAAATCCTTGAAATGTATAGATTTCATTGGGAAAACTAAAGGATCATGGGTACTCCAAGCCATACATGAAAGCAGATAAGATTATTATACCCAGAAGGCTGTTTAAGAACATATGTCAATTTTCTTTTATGGAATGTACTGATTGTGTGCTATTGATTGCATCTTAAACAAAGTTGTTACAAAATCCAACCGTTAACAATTCACATTGAAAGGAACAATCGATATTTAAATGACTCTCTTCATTGATTTAAAATTAACTTTCAATTAAGAGATCCATATGACTTTTAAATGTAACACTTATCCATTCCAGCGAAAAGGTACAATTATTGATACTCTTAAACAGCAGTGGCTGCTTTCACATCGATTCGGTCATTTGTGCTGTGATTCGTTAGCGTCATCGGCCTTAAAAACACGTCCAAAGCTTCACAAAGCTTTAGACCACGAGCAGATGCAAGGATGGGTTTGTTATATCAGCATGCTAACACACTTTCTATTAAAATGCAAGAAGCTTGGAAAATAACAACAGGTAGGACAAATGGAGCTGCAATTATTTGCAAATGTATCTTTACCTGTACAGTGCTGCTAAATACCTGCAGATTTTAAAGCAATGAAATGGTAAGGCTGCTAAGTTGTACTGCAATAGAGTGATCCTTTATTTTGACTAATTAAACTATTGATAGTTTTTGTTCCTGTAGACGAGCAATGAACAAAATCTTTAACAGCTATATTGATCCATCTAGAGCTCAACTATGCATTTTTTGGCGACGATCAACTCGAGAAGATATCTGAGTGTGTATCATTTAATATACTGCTTGATATCGTTGACACACAATTTGTGTAGTGTCTGACATGAAATCCGGTGTCTTAACACAGGGAATGGTACTTAGACCTTATTAAATAGAATATTGCAATTAAAGTTATTAGCACTATTTACATGCAGCCTTGTTAATTTGCAAACAATTAGAACTAATGCTAGCTTCTAATTAAGCCATGCTGCTGAACAGAACTGAGTGGTTAATTAGAAGGAACTGAATAAGAAATATGCCCCTTAGCCTGCCAATTTCACAGCACTTTGTAACTCTTCACCTCGTGTTGAATCCAAGCAACAAAAGCATTTGCATTAAGTGCAGTTTTACAATGAGTGTGGTTTATTGTGCCCTCATGCAGCAGGTGTACTCTGTACATTGTAGTTATTATTTTCATTTGGTATGACTCACCCAGTGATTAAACAGAAAGGTGCAACAGAAAAGGACGAAAAGGCAAACAACATGTCAGGATTGGGATTTGCTGATTCAATTGCAATTATGATAGAATGGCAGTTATAGCTTTCTTGAAAAGTCCAGGTTTATGTGACACTGCAGCTTTTTATATTGCACTGAAAATGAACAGTTCTGTTATGAACATTGATGGATCCTGTTCAACTGGCTGTTTTCCTTTACTTTTTATCAAATATATTGAAACTAAAATTTCTATTGCCTTGTCTTCAGGGATGCATGGAACGTGCGTTGGAGTTTGGAAAATGGTGTGCCAAAAATAAACAGATATCGTTCCAAATAATTACTTTAAAGGGCAAGTCTTTCAATTCAACAGTCCAAGTGGAGACAAATGTACAAATAGTTTATTAATGTGACCAAATCCAGGACATATTCTAAAAAAAACCCAATAGGCTCCTGAACTTTTTACAATATTGGTACAGGCAAGAGGTAAACGCTGGGATGACAGCAGGTCTCCTTCACAACAACATGGTATTCAGCGACATAAGACATCAAGGAGCCCTTGCAAAACTAAGGTCAAATGGGGATAAACGGAAACTGTCCAGTAGCTGCAGTCATACCCGATGGAATTGCTTGTTGGAGGCAAGTCATCACAGTCACAGAGTGTCAATGCTGGGGACAGTCCGAGCAACCTCTTAAATCGAACCATCTTCAACTGCTTTATGAAAGACTTCCCCCATCAACATGAGATCAAGAGGGAGAATCTTTGATAATCCTTCACTGGAGTTGCATACACAACTCCTCTGATAACAATGTGACCATGCCAGGCTACACGAAGCACCAACATTCAGACACAGATTAACAAGTGGCAGGAAAAATTAATACTACATAAGTACCACATAATTACCATCTCCAACTGAAGAAAGATTTAACCTTTGGCACCAACAAAGCTGAACTGCCCATCACTGGCATACGGGGAGGGTCACCATTGATCAGGTGCTTCATTACAGCAGTGATATCAAGATGACAGGCTATAAGCATATGGCAATGGATGGACACTTTTCAGCAGGTAATTCATTTCCTCATCCCTCACTATTTCTTCACATTAAAAAGGCTCAAGTATATTTTGAAATATTTATAACTCATCTAGATGGGTACAGTGACAACAATACTCAAGATGCTTGAGGTTTTCCAGGAAAAAGCCATATCCTTACCACTAAACTCAAAAGTGGCAATCTTACCAGAATTTGGCAAAATGTCAGGGTCTGACTGAAAAATGGCATACAAGAAACACACCATTTTTCTCTTCAGACCTTCTTTCACCATCAAAAGAATGTGGATGTGTTTCACACCATCATGCAGGACAAAACATTAAAAGCCCGAGTACACTGATATCAGTGTGCCATACTTAAAGGGTGGCCCAATCTGAGGACAAAAATAATTTATCTCCAATCAACACCTCCCCCACCCCCCAGCCAAGGTCTCAGGGTTTTCTGCCTGCGTGTGATCAGAACAGGCATCACCCCGCCCACACTCCCCCTTGCAACATGACCCCCCATGACCACCCACCTCTCCATCCCACCTCAAGATCAAAGTCAGTACTCCACGTCTCACACCCCCCATGTCTTGCTGAATCTATTGTAAACCTCACCAGTGTGTAGAAAGTATGGTGAGTGGTCAATGGATGACAGGGCAGGGAGGGAGAGATGTGTTTGATTATATACAAATACCTTAAAGACATATTGAAATCAGGTTCACACCCATGATTATCCTCTCAGTGATGGGCAGCAAAAATTGGAAAAAGCGGACAAGATTCGAGCTTTCTAAATTTTGCCAGATCTTGAGGCCCTGTCGCCATTTCCACAGATGGTGAGAGTAGGATCAGGATCCCACCCACTGTTCACCATGAGTGCCAGGTACTGTGCAGCAAAATTACTGAATTTATCTCCTTTTGCAGAGAAATCTACCATCAAGAAGGTAATAAGTAAATAAGAACACAGGGTACTCCCCAGGTTACACCGACTTGGACATGTACTACATTTTTTTTAAAACCATTCCTAGATCAAACTCTTGGGATTCCTTTCTTACCATAATCATAACTGTACTTTAGCACAAAGACTGCAAGTTGCACTTACTAAAAGCTCACCATTTTTTCAAGCAACGAGGATGGACAATCTTAAAATCCCTACAGTGCAGAAGCAGGTCATTCAGCCCATCGAGTATGCACGGACTCTCTCTTACCTACGTCAGTAACTCCATATATTTATCCCATTAATCTCCCCAAACTACATATCATTGGCCACCAATTTAACCTGGCTAATTAACCTAACCTACATATCTTTGGAATGCAGGAGGAAACCAGAACACCTAGAGGAAACCCACATGGATACGGGAGGAACTCCATACAATTATTCGAGGCTGGAATCGAACCCGGGTCACTGGCGCTGTGAGGCAGAAGTGCTAACCAGAGTGCCACCACGCAGCCTCAATGATATACTCTTTCCGGTATCTTTTTCTGTCATGGGAATAAATTATTAAACTTTGGGTGGAATCTTACTAAAATATTTCAAGTGTCAGGCTCAGATTGATAAAACAGCATGAAACTCTTCAGCTTCACAGATCAATTTCCTCTCTAGATCTTCAGCCTCTCACACTAAAAAAAGAGCGGACAAGGTTGACGCTATCATTCTGGCAGAATGAAATATCCTTGACACGACAAGACTGGTTCCACAGATATCAGGAGGCCATCTTTAAACGGTGCCCCAATCAGAAAATAAAACAAACCTTCCCAACATAGAGATATCAGGGGCCCTACCCCACCTAGTCTGCCCTACAATCATCACCAACATTCCCTTCTCCAAAAATCCACCCCTCCCCAAAAAGTATCTCTGCATTCCCTCTCCCTCAACAAGTATGGTCAGCATTACTCCCTCAGTGCCTGCTCACCATCCCCATCTACACACATACACATAAATGACCACCCTTCCCCAATGGGTCGCCCACAAGGGCTCCCCCGGCACAGGTTGGCACTGTGCCAACCTGTGCCAAGTGGAAGTGCCAGGGCAGAGCCAGCACACTGCCTGATTTTGTTCCTCCCCCTTAAGGACTATACTTACCCCTTTACCTCCAGAGGGATCTATTTGATTGTCTCTCATTTGGCCAAAACTGTTGCGATGTCATGTCGATGAGTTATGAATATTTAGTGAGGTGGATCATGTGGTGGGGAGGGTAGTTAATAATACTTAAATTCAGGTAATTCCATTTTAATGAAGTTTCTGATCTTTGTGGGCGCTAACCTTATGATGTCGCCACTGGTAAAATTGGAAAGTGCAATCTCTCCGGAGAAAATTGCGTATCCCAAGTCTCTCTGGATTCTCTGTTCACATCACCATTCTCTCTAATAGAGAACATGAGTTGAAAATCCCCCTCCCCCAATACCTTTGCAGTTCAGTCAGACATTTGGACTTGACATATGCCATCAGTGAGCTTTGTTATTGTTTAAAACATGTGCGAAAATGTTAGGGAGAAAGTTCAAAGAGTTTTTAACAACAGTTGTCTGGTATCAAAGCACAAAATAAAGATGAGGAAATCTCTCACTCTGCTTTGATTCAGAGTTTATTTAGGTCTTTACACTCAATGTGTACTCTAAGTTAAACATTTGTACAATGCCATTTTGCTGGTAATAAATTAATTTATTGCACTCATTCACGGCCATCTTGGTTCAAATGTTTATTGTTTCGCAGAGAAATAGGAAGCTCAGATGAATATTTAATTCCATAATTCATTATCAGTGCAAACAAAGCAACACAGATTTTTATATGAAAGCAAATTACTGCAGATGCTGGAATCTGATTGTAGTTTTCTATCAGTCATCATTCAAAAAGAAAACATGCTCTTTTTGCTATAATGGAGAACTACTGCCCTAAACTTCTAGTTGAGTTACAATAGCAGGTGAAAGGCAGTTCTACTTATTATAATATCATAGACATTTGCGATGAGGCATATAGGGGTGCTGAATTAACAATGATTCATGCACAACTATATAAATCTGGGAATCATGACACCTTGTCTACAGTGTATATAGCATAGTTACCCATTATAATGGAATTGCACAAGTCCCTTTATACTGACACTATTGAGCTGATGCCACTCAGTGAGCAGCAAGTCTCACTTGCTGCTTTTTTATGCCATGCCCAGTGATGTCTGATCAACTGAAGTTAAAATTGCCTCAGGCTGACTTATTCAGTACCTCTGGGTTGCTTGTGATGTAATCCCTGAGAGTAAAATGCAAGCAAGCTAATTATATGAAGAATCAGTTTTTTTTTATACATATAATCTGCTCCTTTCCACCTCACCCATTGGCGTACTACTTAATACTGTAAATATTTAAAGTCCTCATTATGGCTGATGATCATCACCATCACATTAATGCGAGGCAAATTCTTTATGAGCTAATGAATGTGGGATATATCACTGTTATTTTAACTGCTGTACAATTAAGAAGTCTCATCATAAATGCAGACACAAAAATGTAAACTTCACTCCATCTTAGATTAACTTGTAATTTATTATTTTCCCATCTTATCACATTCTGTAATGGTACAACTATCAAAATGCAAAAAGCTTCTGAAGTTATTGTGCTGGCAAGCAACATGACCAAGATCAAAAGGTACTGATGTGTGAATTCGATGCCTTAGCCACCCCCTGAAATGTCTAATCATATAATACAAGCGTGACATAATTCAGCATATATTATGACAGTAGCAATTACAGAAAAGTGCATGACACCATTATTTCCAACTGGAAATTAGATGATTATGCTAATTAAGTGACAGATAGCAGGTGGCACAAAGCGGCTGTTACATGCCTGTCTGATCCACAGAGAGACTCACAGTCGAAGTCTGCATGGCCTGCCTCAGCAATGAGTGGCTCAAATGCTGTTTAGTCCCTCAGCAAGGGCTTGGCATTTGCTTTGATTTTGCACTTCCTTATCACATCAAAGAGGTGAAAAAGGTAATTTTACAGGCTGGTGTGAAAAATCCACTGGCACTTTACCAATTTCAGCTGCTGCTATTTGCATGAGTATTAGCGTATCACCAGCGTTACATTATAGCAACCCAGTGGTACAGATGAATCATTTTGAAGGGATGAAGTGCTCAACACACCAAGCTGGTGTCTGCAGTGAAACCCAGTGAGTAAAGATGGAGAAATTGCAATTCCCTTTAGAATTAAAAGATTACAATTTCTAAATGGAGATTGTGTTCCTTTTGAGAGTGAAATTCCTCTACCCCCTACCTCCCAGCAGAAATGAAAACACTGATGTTTCATCATTTTGAAGAACAGTTTGATCTAACTTCCTTTTATGGAAATCACTGCTTTCGGCTCCTTGGTGATTTTCATTGGTTGGATGTGCCAAGAAAAGATTTATTAAATAGAAAGAGTTTGGCAGTGTCATGGCATCATTGATTTTATTTGGAGATATCTGGGGTGTTGCTGGGTGACATGGGCTCTGTGAAAGTACTGATGACAAATAGATTTCATTTTGGCAAATGCTACAAGAGGACTTTCCCAGACAATTCCTCCTAAACCAGCACTGCTTCCAATAGCCTAATGGCCTGCTTGACAGCATTACTGAGTTGATTGCTTTGGTTTTAGCATCTCTATCTCAGATTCATGTAGAAGGGTTAATAGCCATCTTTTCAAGAATTAATCTTCGATCTCTAGTGTTCATCCATGGAGGTTGGGATGGTGGGAGTGAAGAGTTACAGCTGGATGGACTGCTGGAGGATGAAGGAACCATGGAAAGTGCCAGAAAAGTGAGCACACACATGAAGGAAACTAAATCAGTTGAACACGGAGGGAACAGAAACTCTTCCAGTCGACGAAGCTGACCATTGTGTCACTGGGTGTCTTGATGGTCATATGTATGTCATCAATGATGCTCTACACCGGTAGAGATGTATGTGTGCACTGCCAAAAAGCTTTTATTAATATGTCTTGCATGATCAATGAGCACATTCCTGCTGTATCACATGACAGTTGATAGTTACAACACTAAAGTCGGAGGAGTTGTAGACAGTGAGGATGGATGTTACAGTTTGCAGAGAGACATGGGTAAGCTGCAGAGCTGGGTTGAGAGGTGGCAAATGGAGTTTAATGTGGAAAAGTGTGAGGTGATTCACTTTGGAAAGAATAACGGGATTACACAATATAAGGCTAATGGAAGGACTCTTGGTAGTATCGATGAGCAGAGAGATCTCGGTGTACATGTGCCTAGATCCCTGAAAGTTGGCACCCAGACTGATAAGTTGTTAAGAAGGCATATGGGGTGTTAGCTTTTATTGGTAGAGGGATTGAATTTCGGAGCTGTGAGATCATGTTACAACTGTACAAAACTCTGGTGCGGCCAAACTTGGGAGTATTGTACAAAGTTCTGGTCACTGTAGTATAAGAAAGATGTGGTGCAGAGGAGGTTTACCAGGATGTTGCCTGGTATGGTGGGAAGGTCTTATGAAGAAAGACTGAGGGACTTGAGGTTGTTTTCGTTAGAGAGAAGAAGGTTAAGAGGTGACTTAATTGAAGCATACAAGATGATCAGAGAGTTAGATAGGGTGGACAGTGAAGCCTTTTTCCTCGAATGGTGATGGCTAACATGAGGGGACATAGATTTAAATTGAGGGCTGATAATAATAGGATGGATGTCAAAGGTAGGTTCTTTACTCAGATATAGTAAGGGCATGGAATGCCCTGCCTGCAGCAGTTGTGGACTTGCCAACGTTAAGGGCATTCAAATGGTCAGTGGATAGGCATATGGGGGGGGGGATAACATTGGAATAGTTAAGATTAGAGGGTCATTAGATTGGTTCCACTGGTCAGCACAACATTGAGGGCTGAAGGGCCTGTACTACGCTGTAACGTTCTATGTTTTATCAGATCCTGTCTTATGATGTATAGAGATTATGATGTATACCCAATTAAAAGCATGCCCCATCACTCCACTGTGCACATTTATCCTTTCATGGGAATGCTGAATTCCCTATGGTGCTCATGAATGGATCCTGGTTGTGAATCTACCTCTATTCACCTGGCCTTCTCCAAACAGCACATCCAACCCATGTGTCCCTGTCAAAATCACTTAATCCACTGTTAGTGAGTTCTTCAACCATCTTGGGTGAATGGTTAACGGGCAGGGTAGGATTTCAGAACTGCCCTCTGCCCATCCTATTGAAAGTCACCAGTGCTTGGAGTGGCATTGGGAAACCAGCATGCCAACCAACACTGGCATTTTCTTTTCTTCCTGCCTCTATTGCAGTATCCGACAGGGCCTCAAAATACAATCCCTAATATGTGCTGAATTAGATTCACATCAAGATCCATCGATGAGAAAGGCTCATCATTCCCACTTGGCCTAATCATCCAGTCACTCCTGCTAAGCATGCGTATGCCTGTATGTGTATCGCGCTTGTAAGAAGATCAAAGGCAGACGTGAATTCACTGACTGTGATATTATATCACAATCAAATGGTTTGAGGAAACTCAGATCTTCCTGTGTGGATTAACTGCTCTCATGGGGTACAGAATAGCTGATAATCCCGATGATATTCTATCATTGGTCCACATCTTCAGAAGATAAGGAATAAACTTAGACAGGAATGGTAACTGTATAAAAATGCTTGAAAATGCCACACTTAAGAAAAAGTACAGTTCCTTTGGAGACCTATTTCTTTCCTTACCCAACTGAGCTGTTCACTCCCATGTTATGCTCATCTGGTCAGAGACCTCAGACACTGAACTGATTCAAAGGTGAACTCCTCTTTGAGGTTGTAACTGGATCAAATTTATTTATACATTTAGTCCCACTTTCTTTTCCAATCAGAAACCATTCTTGACCACTTTAGCCTGGGAGTAACAATGACAATTGTTAGTGTATTCGAGGCTGCCATCTCAGCACAGGTAACAGCAGTAGGATTCTTTAAAGCTTGCAGAACATTCTCCTGTGAATTGAAAGCATTTCTGTGCCATTTTGCATGGAGCATCAGATAGCTAGACAATGAGACTGTGCTGGTAGAGGAAGTGTAGAGAATTTTACCATCAAAGGTGCAAAAATAAACACAACTCAAGAGAGAAAAAAATGCTTAAACCCATTACCAAAGAGTGTCTGAATTCCTATTTTTACGATACTCTTAAATAAAATTAGGTGGAATGCTGCCCTGAAAAATATAGGCAAAATTTGAAAGAACTGTAGAATTAATGCCTTATGCAACTAATAATTAGTGATAGAAAAACTGAAAATACTGTACGGTAAAGATCAGCTACAACAAATGGTGTCAGAGCATTTCCACACAGAATTCCTATAGTTTAGAAGGAGGGAATTCCACCCATTGAGCCTGTACTGACAACAATCCCACCCAGGCCCTATCATTTAATCCTGCCATTACATATTTAGCCTGCCCCTGACACTAAGGGGAATTTAACATGGTCAATCAGTCTAACCTGCACGTTTTTGGATTGAAGGAGGAAACCACAACAGCCAGAGAAAACTTATGCAGACATGGGGATAACATACAAACTCCACACAGACAGTCACCCAAGGCTGGAATTGAACCCAGGTCCCCAGTGCTGTGAGGCAGCAGTGCTAACCACTATGCCACCATGTTGCCCCCTTATTCCACCACTGCTGCTTCAAATCTACCTGCAGCATCATGTGGCAGGACACAATCCCAAACACCAAAGTTCTTGTAAGGTTCTGCATCTGGTACTGAGAACATGCTCAGTTTCATGATGGGCCATGTGGTTCTCATGGAGGATCCTGTATACCAAAGTCAGTGTTCCACAATCAGCTGAGCATGGGGAAACAAGAGCATTGGATGGCCCAAAGTTCAATACATTCTGGAAACCAATCATACAGCCCACAACGTGGATTTCCCTCCTGCCCCCCAGATCCAAAGCAGAGAGGTCTCTGACATCAAGATATTCTGACAGTTGAGGAGGACAGAATTAAATCCCAATGGGACAAGTAAACATGTGATAAGGCCAGTGCCTTCACCCTCCCATCCAACTCTAACTTTGTGCTGAATATTAATTGGAATAGTTTAACATTACATACAAGACAACACCAAACTATGTGATGAACAATTGATCTTTTCACTGAGCACTCATCTATCAAAGTGATGGGGTAATCCATCAAACCATTTAAATTCTCTACATTTTGCTTTTTTGTCCCTTAATAGATTTTATTTACCGTTCAATTTTTCTGACATGTTCAGTTATTTTTTATGATTAGATGAATTGAAATGGAAGAGGGAATTGAGATTAGGTTGGTTTGATTTCTTCTGACAGAATATTATTTAAATGGAGAGAAACTGCAGAATGCTGAGGTACAGAGGAATCTGACTATCCTTGTACAAGAATCACAAAAGATTAGCAGGCACTAACAACAAGAGGAGCAGTATTTTCACTCAGGGTCGGGTGAGTGTCCTGAATGAGGCAGTAATAGAGGCAGGTAAAATTTTGTCTTTTAAAAAGCTTTTGGACAGTTACATGGCTAAGAAGAGTATAGAGGGATATGGGCCAAAAAAGGGTAATTGGGACTAGCTAAGTTGTAAAAATTGGGCAACACTGACGAGTTGAAAGGCCTGTTTCCATGCTATAAATCTCTATGACTAAGTGATTAGAAAGGAAAGGCAAAAAAAATGGCACGTTAGTTATCACTGTTGCCTCACAGTGCCAGGGACCTGGGTTTGATTCTGGCATTGGATGACTGTTTGTGTGAACATAGAACATAGAACACTACAGTACAAACAGGCCCTTCGGCCCACAAGTTGTGCCGAACACATCAAAACCTACCCAGCCATAGACCTATCTATAACCCCCAATCCCATTGGATCCCATATACTCATCCAGAAGTCTTTTAAAAGAACCCAGCGAGTTCGCCTCGACCACCACCGACGGCAGCCGATTCCATTCACAGTTGGTACATAAGTTGGTACATTTTCCCCATATCTGTGTGGATTTCCACCGGATGCTCTGGTTTCCTCCCAGAATCCAGAGATATGTGATTAGATTGATTGGCCATACTAACTTTACCCCAGGCAATGCTCTGCCATCATCCCTTACTCCCACAAACCCACCCCCATGCCCTTCTGTCTCTTCTATCAAGTGCTGTCCTTTCATCCACCGCTCATAGTCCTTCATACCACCAATGCTAAGCTCTATTATTCCATCCAAGCCCCTTGGTCTCTCACGACTACTTTGCCAAGCCCTTCCATTCCTCTCACCTCCATGCCTCCTCATGCCCCCACATCAAGCTCTAGCCTTCCATTCTGTGCCATCATTTTGTTCCTAACCCCACCCCCCACTCCTGTGCCAGGTTATGGCTACGATGCAGCTTCTTCGACAAGCTTAAGGTTGGCTCTCAGCAATGTCCCATTATGTATGTTTGGCTGAGAGTCCAGATAGCTTTAAGAATGCTAAGAAACCTACTCCAGAGAAAACATTGTTGATTGACAACTTAGGTTCTCAGATTTCTGGCTGTCAATTTCATAATGTTTATTTACACAAGGGTTGAGTGGCTTCGAGGGTTTACGGTTTTTGTTATAGATATTTTAAAGTGTTGGATGATGGACACGTTTTAGTAGCTTGTAGTAAAATGGTTTTCTTTCAACCTCAGAAGAAGTTACAAATAAATTACTTTTTAAAACTTTCTTTTAAACACGTCCTACTGTCAATACAGGGTTCATTAGTTCTAAACAGTACATAGTAGGTCAATGGGCATAGAAATGCCATAACGTGGCATGGAGGCCATAGGGGTGAGTGGAAGGGCAGAGGACATAAGGGGCTTTAGGTGTGAGTGAGAGGAGATGGAAAAAGAGGATGACATGAATGGGGAGTGTTTGCAGTGCATGAGGAGTAAAGACAGTTTTTATTTTAACTGTGGTGAAGTCCCACAGCATCAAAATGGCCTGCTTCTGCAAGTAGCAACCCTGCGGCAGCCTCTAAACCTCATCCTATGTTGGCTGGTTTGACTCCTGCTCACACCCATCCTCCATCAATGAAGATCCTGTCTTTGCAGACGCTTTCTGCTGAGACAAGTGGATTGAGCTGAGAATTTTCCAGACTTCCACTACCTGTCTCAAGGATGAAAATCCAGGCCAATGTTTCCCCTCCTGGACAAATCTAGAACTGGGGGCACAGTTTCAAAATAAAAAATCTTTCCATTGTGATGGCGCCAATCAGGACTTTTTTCTCTGAGGTGGCCAGTATTCTTTGGAATTCTTTGGTGTTGAGAGTAGCAACAGCTGGATCCGTTAATTTATTCAAAACCGAGTCAGATTTTTGATCTACAAGGGAGTCAAGAGTTATGGGGAACAAGCAGGAAAGTTGAGCTGAAGCTGGTTATGAAACTCAAACCTACCATGAAATGGAGCTCAGAGGTTGGGAACTTCAACTCTTGACGACTCTTAGAATCTTTACACTTATGCAGACCTTGCGCAGATCAGCACTTTTATGTTTTTGGGGAATGAAAGACTGGGTCAGGTGACTGGATGCAGGGCACCAAAGCTAGCAAGTGTCCCAGCCAGGAGTAAGGTGGGAGGGCCAGAGAGAACTCCCAAATTGGGGAGAGGAGAAAAAAACAGGTCCCAAAAGGAAGACTGAGATGATGTGACCCTAGTGTTAGGGGGATTCGCAGGGTAAATATGTGAGGTTATAGGAATAGGATCTGGGTGTGATTAGGATTGTGGACTCCATGGGCAGAATGGCCTTCTTAAGGGATTCTATGATTCCATGATTCTGTGATTAGGGTACAAAATTATATTGTCTTTCTGATCCCTTTTGTTCAGAACTTGTGGAACCTTGTGATCAGCGAGTGTCTGGAGTTTCAAACTTCTTCTACTTTAAATAAACTGGATTTCACCAACAACTCAGGCTTGTAGTTAAGGATTATAACAGGCCGCAATCAGATCAGCAATGACCTTACTAAATGGTGGGGCAGATGCAATGGGTCAAATGGCCTATTCCCACATCTATTTCTTATGTTCTATTTAGTAATTCACTTTCATTATGCATTAGTCCATGTTTTTTTCTTGACCAAATTACCCAATGTTTTAATTATATTAGATGTAATGCATCAGGGTAAGATTCAAAGTACTTTGCACTGAGTTTCAAGAATCTAAATTTAAAATGCTCACAATCTGTACCTTGCATTCAAGAAACAAAAAGAAAACCAAGCATAGGTGGAAAATTGAACAGTACATAAAATGGTCTGTTAGGGGATAGAAAGAGACAAGGTGGAGAATTCAAATGATATTTGTAGGAATGGCCTAACACTTTCAGTTTATAGAGTCACAGAGTTACAATCATGTAGGAGGTATCCATGCCAATTCTCTGTCGAGCAATCCAATCAGTCCCATTGCTCTGCTCTATATTCACAGCCTTGTATGTTTATATCCCATCCAATTTCCATCTGAAATCATTTACCATCTTCGCTTTCACCTACTCTTAGAGACAATAAGTTCAAGGTCATTCCCATTTGCTGCATAAAAACATTCTTCCTCACACTTCCGGTTCAATTTTTACCCAAAAGTTTAAATCTGTGCCCCCTCGTCCCTGTACCATTAGCTGATAGGAATAGTTTTTGCGTTGTCAATCTTGTCTAAACATGTCATAATCCTGAACACCTTTATAAAATCTCCTTGCAACTTCTTTGGCCCAAAGAGAACAATCCCAGCTTCTCTAATCTATTCAGAGATAAATCCTCTCATCTCTCAAACCATGCTGTCAAATCCCCACTGCATGCACTCAAGGATTCTCATACTCTTCCAAAAGTGTGGTAACTAGAACTGAACATAGTATTCTAACTGTGGTCTAACAGAGTTTTACAGGTTCAGCACAAATTCCCCACTTTAGTACTCATTACCTCAATAACCTCTATTTTGTGAGGCCCAAGGTCCTATAAAATTCACTACCATTCTCTCAGTATCCTGCTACCTCCACCATAAGCCTCTAAACCTCACGATTCCTGCACACTCTTTTAAACTGTGCCATTTAACTTTTATTGCCTTTACCCATCCTTCTGCCAAAACACATCCCCTCACAATTCACTGGATTAAATTCCAGCAGCTAGTTGTGTGCTCATTTCACTAGCCTATATGTCCTATTCTGACTGCTCTTTACAAATAATCCTAGTAACTAGATGCATATCCCACTGAACTCATGTTAACTTGAAAAGATGGCTAAAAAAATACAGATCCAAGTCACTTTAAGGAAATCAGAAACATATTCACTATTACTCTTGTGAATGTAAACATGTAAGAACAGAAGAAAACATTTGACCCACTGATGCTCTGCCATCCAGTACTTTAACAACAAACATTCCAAATATTTCACCTCTACCACATGACATGACTTGTACAAAACAATGCAGGAACGAGGCTGAAATGCACCACAGTTTTGAATGCTTGCACAGTAAAAGTAATAGCAGCAGTGAAGTGTTGAGATCAGTGAATTCAAATTTTGTAAGGGATATTGACAACAAAATGGTCAACTTCCTGGGTTGTGAAATATTTTAATTTATTCATTTAACTACAACTAGAAACATGCAGATTAACAAATTCAGACAATAAAACTATTGAGAGCAAGGTACAGACAATCATCCCAGAAACCGCACTGGAATTCCATTATTAATACTGGACAAACAGCTGCCCATCAAGATCAGTGTTTCCATTGCCCAGCAGATTTCCCCAGTACTTGTAACTCTGAATAGCGGGATAATTTTCAATATCAATTCATTCCTTACTAATTTTTTTTTTGTCAGTGCATTTGTAACTGCCATCAAATAAATCTGTGGACCTGATTTGTTGCGCCCATTTTCAGACACGAAAACGTGGTAAAGTTGGGTGTGAGGTCATTAATGTGATTTGCGTCTGCGCAGATGGGCACTTTACTGAGGTCCAAGATTGGCCATGATCAGATTTGCACCCGAAATGGGTGCAACGGTGATTTAAATGCATGCATTTAAGTTGAATTAATGAACTGCCCGTCCAACTTTATCAGCATTTCCCCCTATACCAACCCGTGCGCCAATCTGGAATTGGGCCGAAATGGACACGCTAGAGAAAAGTCTGTTGAAGAAGTTAAGTTCAGAGCTTCCAATGACTCCCTGACTCAGATCGGTGGTGGAGAGGGATCTGAGTCAGATGCACTTCTGGGTTGGGGGTGAGTGGGGACAGGAGGGAGGCCACATCATTCTCTGAGGGGGAGAGGGGTTGGGGTGGGAGTATGGGAGGTAATGAAGCCAGATTGTTCTCTGGTTTGTGAGGAGAGGGGGTGGAGGGATGGAGGCCAGATGGATTCCAAGGAGGGCTGGGGGTAACTTGTTGGCGGGCGGGGGGGTCACACCCAGTCTGGGTAAGGGGGGGTTGGATAACAGGGAGAGTAATGTTGTGGAGGTGGGGCAATGTCTGTGGGAACTATTGCTCCCACTTTATCTACTTTCTGTGGCCCGGGAGTTATATCACACGGGTGTGTTTTTTCAAATTTTTTTCTAACTACACAAGCACAGTTCAGAGTTCCAGTCCTTTCAGGTTCACTAAGTCCCATCCGCAGTGTGATTTAGACCCATGATTTCTTTTCAAGGCTAAGTGCTAAGAAGGTGTCTGACAGCAGTTTTCTAAGTCGGATCTGAATTGCACCCAGATTCAGCACTTCGAATGAAAATGGTAACATCGGGCCCAGAGTATCAAGATGATTTTTTTTAGGTTATGTAATAACTTTGAAGGTGGCATGGTAGCACATTGGTTAGAACTGCTGCCTGACAGAGCTAGGGATCTGGGTTTAATTCCGGCCTCTCACAACTGTGTGGATTTTGCACATTCTCCCTGTGTCTGTGTGATGCTCTGGCCATGCTAATTTGCCCATTAGTGTCAGGGGGGATTAGCAGGGTAAATATATGGCGTTACGGGTATAAGGCCTGGGAGGGATTATTGTTGGTACAGACTCGATGGACTGAATGGCCTCCTTCTGCATTGTAGGGATTCTATGATTCTATAACACATTGTGACTTCAAGGTAAAAAGAGCTTATTATCAACAAAAGTTAATATATAGATACAAGCAATGGTCTGACAGAACTAAAATACTCGCCTGCTCCCTGGCAGAGGACAAATGTCCTTGTCCCCGATTGGATTGGCTACCCATGTTGGTTCTCAAGGGGTCCAGCCTGATCATATGGCCCTCAGGGATCACCCTCTTAAAAGAACCGTGCCACCACAGATTACTTTATTGCTAATTATAAAATAATATTTAGGGCTTATCTCATTAAAAGAAAAAGACCTGCATTTATATAGCAATTTCACAACCAATTCACAGTCAAAAAAGTACTTTTTAAGATGTAATCAATGCTTTACACAGCAAACTCTCACAAAATGGCAATGTGATGATATCCAGTTAATATAGCTTGATGATGTTCATTGATGGATAAAGATTGACCAGGACTTCTGGGAATAACTCTCCTACTCTTCTTCAGAATAGTGCCACACAGTCTTTTACATCTACCTAAATAGAGAGTTGGAGCTTCAAGTTAACATCCTGTCCAAAAGACAGCAATTCTGACAATGCAGCACTCTTTCAGTACTGCACTGGATTGTCAATCTTGCTTTGGGTACTCATGTCCTGGCATGGCCTTTGAAACTGGAACCTCGTGACTCAAGAGGGGAGAGTGGCCCTCACTGAGCCATGGTTCACTTAATATTTTATATAGCTTGACTAAGTCCTATTTAGTTGCCTTTTTTCTACAAAGTAAAGTTGAAGCTTCTCTAGTTTTTCTTACAGCTCACTCTTTACATTTCAAATCAGGCTTTTTGTACTCCTAATAATTTATGCATGGCATGTGGGAGGAATAATGAATATTATATTTTGCATGTATGGAAGTAAATTTCAAAATTGTGCTCTGTATATAAAAATCCAAACCATTTATTTAAACCAAGAAAAGTGGGCTTAGTACTGACCCCTGGGGTACACTCGTGCACCTTTTTCCAATCTGTTCAATACCCATTTATCTTAATTTTGTTTCCTGTTCATTAACCAACTTCATATTCATACTGCTACATTCCACTTGTATAAGAGGCCCCACAAATTTCCTTACCTGAATTTCTGAACTCAGTAGCCTTAACTTTTATCTGTTGATAGGGACTTGCCTTGTGCTCCTTCCTGAATTTCATCCTAGTGCCTTGTTCCAGCACCCTTACTAGTTTCAATTTGTTTTCAGATCATTTTTTGAACTTTTGTTTTCTTCTTCATTCCTGATTTTTTTGCCAATGTTGCCACAAATTGCATTTAAGGGGTGCAAAAGAATGGCAAGACTTAATCACTCACTAATTTTTCTCTCTTTCAAACTACATTTATTAATCACAAGTGGGCTGACATTAACACTGCAATTAAGTTACTGTGAAAATCCCTAGTTGTCATTCTCTGGCACCTGTTCGGATGCACTAAGAGAAAATTTAGCATGGTCAATGCATCAAATCTGCACATCCTTGCACTGTGGGAGAAAACCAGAGCATTCAGTGGAAACCCACACAGACACAGAGAGAAAGAACAAACTCCACACAGACAGTGACTAAGCTGGGAATCAAACCTGGGACCATGGCGCTGTGAGGCAGCAGTGCTAACCACTGTGCCACTCCCTTTTGAAGGAGAGGTGGAAGAAATACTACATTTCAGACTACTCTTTCCTCTTTGACTGAGATCTTTACCCTAGAGGATGATGGAAGACAACCCAAACTCTTATCTGCCTGTGTTATATCAATTATCCAAAAGATCATTCTCTGATTGGTTCAATGGGTGGGATTTTCCAGTCATGCTTGCCCCAAAATGGAAAATCCCACTCAAGATCAATTGACCTTTGTATGGTCGAACCGCCCCTGCTATGATTCCTGTGGTGTGTGGGACAGAAAAATTCTGGTCAACATTTTTACACAATACTATTCCAGTTACCTATTGTCTTCTTATCAGACTTTAAACACAGAGGACGGGATTTTCCTGCTGCATTCACCTAAAGACTGGAAAATCCTGCTCGAGGTCAACGGAACTTTATATAGTCCGTGTCCCGCCAGCTATGATTCCTGTGGCGGGCAGGTTGGGAAAATTTCAGTCAGAGAGTTTACATTATGAATCTGTGGAATTCCCTGCCCAGTGAGGCAGTTGAGACTACTTTACTGAATGTTTTTAAGGCAAGGATAGATAAATGTTTGAACAGTAAAGGAATTAAGGGTTATGGTGAATGGGCGGGTAAGTGGAGCTGAGTCCATGAAAAGATCAGCCATGATTTTATTGAATGGCAGAGCAGGCTTGAGGGGCCAGATGGCCGACTCCTACTCCTGGTTCTTATGTTCTTATTTTTTGAAGAAAGCTTGGTAAAGCAGACACTCATACATTTTGAGTCTGTATTCTTGCCTATTAGCTGATTTAATTCCATTATCAAAGTAAGACTTGTGACTGTAACTGTAACTGTAAGAAGCAAGTCCGTAAACTACAATGCCACAACAGCATTCAATTATGGTTGATTCCAACAAAGACAAATTCTAATGGCATGTGTAGACAATTATCAGTTCTTCTATTTCCCTGATGAAACGACTTATCTGTATAGTACCCTAATAAACTGCTTTTGCATTTGCCTATTTCTCATCCTTATGTTGTGCATTAGTGCATTCAAGACAACAGAAGGATTGTCTTAAAGTAAAGGGGATGATTATGTATGTTATAGATGGGTAAGTATATTCCACCAAGATTAGAATTTAATGACGTAAATCTACAGCAGCAGATTCCTTTTTAATAAAAAACTCTCCAAAGCAAGCCAGACCTTTTATTGTTTTAAAATCAAAATTTCAGTTCTGTATTGGTAATATACATTCCTTTTTGACTTAGGGTCGTTCTTCATGATTTTGCAGCTGGATATTCATGTACAACTACTAATATAATCCTCTGCAATGGCAAATGTAAGGGGTTCCATCCTATCTGGGATACCATGTATTATTCAGCTACTCCTTTGTTAACCTTAATATAGAATGTTGGATCGTGAATTGCTCATAATCACAAATTCATTTACAGAGAAAACAGGAAAAAAAATGCGTACGTCGAGATATATGATCCATTTTACAAGACTAATAAACTATAAGTAAAACGGTCAATACACTAACTTTGATGGTTTGCTTCATGGCAGAAATAAACTAATTATTAAGATAAATTTAGTAAGGATTGTGATATTAGTGCAGCAGGCTCCTTGGTAATCACTGCATTGGAATCACTTGCTTATAATTGCAAGGTTTCGTAATTATCTTGCTATTTCAAAAGGGCGGGATTCTCTGATTTTATCTATGGCTACCTCACTACAAGTGCGACATAGAACTTGGGGTGGGATTTTTGAGCTGTGCTCGCTGCAAAACTGGGGACTCACATCCAAGGTCAACGGACCTTTCCATGGTCCGCCCTCGCCTGCTATAATTCCCACGATGGACTGAGTGAGAAAATTTGCCTCTTGGTGTTGCCACTTTTAGTTTCCATTCACTTTCAATGGCACCAGAGAATGCGGCCACGATGAGGATAGAGATTTTTGGCATTTGTCTCATGTTTTATTCTAATAATTATATATTATATTACTAGATTTTCTAAGAGCTTCACTGAAAATCGGATGGTACACATTTTCTCTTCTTGTCTAATCTTTGTGTTACTACTTCTGTCTTTTTCAAATGTTCCTTTTCCTTTGTTCTCTTTTGTTTCTCTCCATCATTGTTCCCTTTCATCTGTCTCTCACTTCTGTAATATTCTGCTGTTTTCAGCCTTATTTTTTGGGACTTGGTGATGGTGGGTGACAGATTCTTGAGCAGAAATGGAGATTAAAGAGTGATTTCCGGGATGGACAGGAAAGGCACGGAGTGATAAGTTTGAAAAAGAAGGACTTAAAGCAGGAATTGAGAAACAAGTTGGTAACTGAAGACAAATTGAATTTGGGAAAGCAATGTAACAGCAGTGGCAAATTAATAAATTAAAGTTGTTTTTTCAAGTGTCAGAGAAATGACATTGAGGATTACATGGAAGAAAAGTTTAAATTAAATTAAGACCAATGGGTCAAAGTTTAAATCAGGCCTGGGGCAGAGTTAGAGTTAGAATAGGTTTCTCAGCCTGAGTCTCAGTCAGTTACAAATGAGAACGGGGAAGAAGTTGTTCCAACGCGTTAAGTTGATTTTTTTCTATAACCTAGCTATGACTGTAATGCTACTTTCTGTACTACCTCCTTTCCTTCTCTTATGAATGATATGCTTTGAACGTAGAGCCCACAAGAAACAATACCTTTCTCTGTGTATTAATACATGTGACAACATAAATCAAATCAAATCAACAAAGGTACGTATTCCACTCGAAACATTAACTTGGTTTCTTTCTTCACAAGGTGCTAAACTTGCTGAGTTTTTCCTGCATTTTCTGTTTTTATCTTATGCAAGGAGAAAGTGGAACTGAGTTTGCTCCTGGCCCACGGTAGAGTTTGCAGCAAGGAAATTAATCCAACAGTCTCTATATTGTATGGATAAAACAAAGTACTGGCATCTTAACACCACATTGTAGTGTGATCAATGAAGTGATCATCACCATCTACTCTCAGAAGGTCTGCAATCATTCTGTGACAGACATACTTTGTTGATATAGAACAGGAGCATCTATTTGGATTGGGACCCGAACAATGTCAGATATGGGTCCTAACCCCATAGTACATCAGGAGTAATCTCCTAAATACAGTTCTGCTTGAATTAGTCAATTAGTAGTCAGAGGGCATACTCACCTTCCAACTGAGAATCGTACATCAGCTGTCAAAGCTGGAGGGCCAATAGGAGGGCAAGGAATGAACTGGAGCCTGTCACTGCAGATAAATGAGAGAAAAAATGCCACACCATCTTGGTGTGCCCTCTCAGCAACTTAAAAAAATTAAAATATAAAATGGCCAAAGCTTTGGACCACCATCATAGAGGAGAAATCCTTCTACAGGGCAGCCTGTGGCAACAAATACAAACAAACAGATTGGTGGCAGAGGGGGCTCAAAATCTTCCTGGAATGTTGATTCCCTAAACTGAAGCTAAGAGTCTGCTCCAGCCAGCTGCTGCACTGCCAATACCCAAGAAGGTACCACAGACTGGAAACTTCCATTCAGCTTTTCAGACTATTGACCTTAATTGGCTTTTCAATTCACTAAACAAGTTACCTATCCTTGATCGGGCTTCCAGAAAAATGGTTGGGAGTGGGCTAGTGATAATAAAATGGCATGTTGGCTGGTGGCATTATGCACCTGGCTGCCTCCACGAGGGCAAAAGTTCTACTATAGGGTTTGGCTTTTACATGAAGCATTGACATATTGCATGGAGTTTTCCATTGTGAGTGCAAACATGAGATAATGACAACAGAACACTGTACGCAGAAAATGTACATTTTTCATTAAATTTGAAATATATAAATTAGTCTTTGATACATTTAGATTTGCATACATATCCAAATATTTCTCACTTGGTATGAGCCTAATTGCCGTATATTAGATTTAGCTTGAATCAGGGAGGAATTGTGGATGTTAGGCTGTTGGGAATGTATCCAATTCAGCAGCACTGGGAAAAGTGGTAATGTCACAAAACTAGGAAAAGCAGCAGAGCCAGAGGATTCCATAACTCATTTGCTGGAGGATATTAATCATTTATGCAATTAGGCAGACACACGGCAAATGAAACTTAATACTGTCATCTGTGAATTATTGGACAAAACAAGTGGGATATAGGGACTGCATTCTGTCTCACAGCCAGTCAGAAGGCTGGACACAACCCCATCTCGGCCAGATTCTGTGTCAATCAGGTCATTAACTGCCTGGCTCTAGGTCTACTATTCCTGCCTCCAAGAGCTGTCCATCAATCAATGGATTGGCAGCTTTTCAGTCCTGCTAGTAGTGGCCAATGCTTGGACTGCACCTGGCCTACATCATCACGTGTTGCCAGCTTGGAACAAAGATAAGTGGAACAAGCGGTTGCCAGGCAGGCCCCCATGGGGGTGTGTGTATGTGTCTCCAGTGGTTACTGAGGAGGCCCTTCTTACACCAGGGGGTACCCAATCTAAAGGGGTACCCAATTCTGACTTACTCAATCTCCCACTCACCCCTCCCCCCACCTGTGTATAGGCCACCAGCTTGTACTGGCTCATCTTCCTGTCCGCGTTGGGCCTCCTGCCACAGACAAAATCCTAGCAGCAATAGAAAGAGATCCTTAAATGATCAATTAAAGGTAATTAATCATTTAAAGACCTCAATTAGCCTCAGAGTGGGAAGTCCTCCCTGTCCACCTCGATTATCCTCTGCAGTCCATTCCCTTCCCTCCCAGTTCTCTGGCTTCTCCCACTTCCCAACTGGTCCTGAGGGCCACACTAAATTCCACCCATATTATCAATGAAAAGGCTAGAATTGGCGTAGAGAAACATAGAAAGACATGGGCAATAATAACCTTGGCACCAAAGTTGGAATAATGTTAAAAGCAGTTGTGTGTGTTGGCCAGTGCAGCAAAATAGAAGATTAGAGGGTTTATACTGAGACTTTGTAATGTGTTGATTAGAGCTCCCATGCAATATTACAGTTTGTTCACTATATGTCACAACAGACTCTGACAGCTTACTGTATGTGCAGTGAAAACTAACATTTACTGCACTGTTGACACTCATTTTGAGGGCTTCTACCCGCCGTCTTGCTCTGGATCATCCTCCATTTAGCTAATTTCGACAACACCATTACTTGTATCCTTCCATTCCTACCCCCACACTCTCCTGTGAATACGATAGCAACTTTGTGTCTGCAGCATTCCTTCATCCGCCAGTAGATTTCCTTTTTCATCTCAATTTGCCCTAATCTTTATTTTGTTTCTTTTTATCTATTTATAAAATCCTTTACCATTTCCCCTGATGTTACATAGCTGGCGTTAGTCATATCCCTCCCTTGGCCTTTCTAATTTCCTTTTTTGCTTCCTTTTTATATTTTCTATATTTATCTCAATTTCCTTTTCCATTATTAGTCCTTATGTTTGTCATATGCCTCTCTTTATATGTCTTATTATTCATTTCACTACTCATTTAATAAACTCCAGTTTTTGATGAACCATCTTGTCAGGATATGTCTGCTCTGTATCCTAATAAGCCCTCATCTCAGTGCTTCCCTTTATTTCATGGATTTTTTAAATCATTTTTCCTTTCTAGTTTTATTTGAGGAAAGTTTTTTCCTTTTTATCTTATTGAAGTTGTCTTTTTTCCTGTCAAGTACTTCTACCTTTGATTGTTTCTGCTTCTTTTTAGTTTTTATCTCAAATGGATAGTCACTATTTCGAAGGCAGACAATGAGTGATCCCACAATTTGATGATGCCTCACTGTTGGTTCTCCTCCAGGTTGCATAGGAGCAGCGGGACGTTCTGGTTTTTTTTCAGCAGTGCCTTACCAAGACACCCTGGCTGGAGATGCACCATAGGGTAGCAGCTGTAGGGTCTACAACCAATACTAGGTCCAGTGCTGCAAAAGGAGAATAGCTGCTTAGACTTTAAGGGTAAACAGCAGGCTGTAGTAACTGCAGGGTGACACCCATAAGGGCACGATGCAATAGAAATGTTTGAGTTTTGCCACTTCTTTAATAAGTGAAGTTCAGCAGGCCTGAGGCTTTGTCTTTGAACTTCCTCAGCATACAAGTGACTCCCTGATTTGAAGAACTCTTCCTTCTTGCCGTTGCACAAAAAAAAACCTCCTATTTTACGGCGTCACAGGCTATCACTACCTTCATAAATACGAAGGAAAAACATAGTGTTTCCACTGTCCCTTAGTCAGTTGACATCATGGCTGAAATCTCACCATTGTTCATGCCGGCAGGATTTTCCCATCTCATCACAGTGAATGGAGATTTCCTTGGCTGCCAAATTCTCTGATCTCGCTGCAGGGGGAGTATGGCGCAATCGGCAGAGAAAATTGCGTCTCATATTTTTTAATGTCTCACTCTACCTTTCTTTATATGCTAACGTATATATATTTTACTATTCTCTGCTTTCTCAACTTGATTTCTTAATTTAGCTCTCTTGAATAGTTTGGTCACTTCTTTTACTTTATTTTTATTTTGTCTAAATGCCTCACTATGTTACCCATAATTTTATAGCTTTAAAGAGCAATATTTTTAAACTATTTTTTTCTGGTCTGTTTTTCACACTTGTCTTTTTCCTGTTATCTTTCTTCCTCTCTGACATTTATCAGTTTTTACCCTATGGTATTTTGTGCCACTTTCCTTCTGTATTTTTTTTAAATAACACACTCTATTCCTGTTTCTTGAGCCCTTTCTGTTAATCTGCTTTTCCAAATGTGAAGATATCTATTGCTATTCTGTTTTCCATCAAAGGCATGACCTAAGATTGCACCTTATAATGGTCACCATTGCCAAGGGATTCTTTGACTCTGACTTACTCTATCATTGTCTAGTTGTTAACTGTAAGATGAAATAATATTCTTACTCATGTGAGCTCTTTTCAAAAAAACAAATTATTCCATCTGACAATTCACTTTTGTCCCCAGAATCTGACTTCACTTCTATTGCATAATAATGAATTTTCCAATGCAATCCTGACATATTTAAATTATTCACAATTTCTGTACATACTTCTCTTATTTAACAGGAAGGGCCTTGGTCCAATTCTTCATCCAGACTTGGCTAGCTACAGTAGCCTCCAATAGTAGATTAATGTCTCCTCATTTCTCTCTTTCCTCTGCTCAAGTTTCCCACCTAATTTTCTTTTACCAGACTAGATATGTCATTGTCCATTTTGATCTCGTTCTCTATTGTGTAAGAGTGCACTCCCCCAGTTTGTTTTTCTTCCAAATTATATCAAGTAACACTTAAGGTACACTGCCCGAGAGTATGGTCGAGACAGGTTCAACCAAAAACATTGAAAAGGGAATTAGATTCTGATCTGAAAAGGAAGTATTTATAGGGTTACACAGGGAAAACCTGGCACACTAGCACTAAGTGAATTGCTCATTCAGACAGCTGGTGTGGACAAGATGGGCTGAATGATCGCCTTCTGCACTCCAACAATTCTGTGATTCTGTACGCTTTTACAATTACCCAACATACTTCACTGTTGAAACAACTTCCTGAAATACTTAGATTATAACTTCCCCCTTCAGCTAAGCTTTATTTCAACTCCTACATTCATATATAAACTTTGAGAATTTGTTTTTCATTCTCATTAAGTTGACGTGTTTACAATTACTTTGTGATTATTGTCAAATACGGTCACATCTTTGTACCCGGCACATTTACCTAACCAGATACTGTTCTTTAACCAAGAAGACTCTTTGCCCACAACAATTCACCCATCACATTCCTTACTGGGTACAAATAAGGGCAGACCCCTTGTTAGCTTTTTCATTTCTGCCAGGCTGAAGCAAAGCCTTTATAGTTAGTGTTGGCTTCTATCCTACCACTTCCACATTGCAGCCACACTTGATCCTGTCTTCATTGACTATTACAAGCATTCACTGCAAAGCTGTGATAGTGAATGCTGAAGGCAGGGCCCTCTTAGACATTGGGTTACTGAGGCAAAAAACCCCAGTTAGGTTCAATCAGACCAGCATGATCTGAGACTTTGAGTTTGTAAGGCTCAACTATTCACTGGACAAAATTAATAAATCAATATGGACAGCACAATGGTTAACACTGCTGCCTCACAGTGCTGGAGACTCAGATTGATTCCTGACTTTTGTCACCGTTTGTGTGAAGTCTGCATGTTCTCCCTCTCTCTGCAGGGTTTCCTCTGGGTGCTCCGGTTTCCTCCCACAATTCAAAAAATGTGCTGGTTAGGTGCATTAGCCATGCTAAATTCTCCCTAAATGTAGGTGCTGAAGTGTGGCAGAGTTAATGTAAGCCTACTTGTGACATTAATAAATAAATTTAAACTATTTAAAATTAGATAGTTACTCAACAAGTTATCATCCTAAATTTTCTCATATTAATGTCACAATGAAACTGCTGATAAGCTGCCTTGCAAGATATTTAACTGGCATATATGAGAAGTTATTTAAAGACATCTTTTTCAGAGTGTAGCTGCAGGTAGATTAAACAGCTAAGTGCAACAGGAAAGTAAGTTCATTCACTATACAATAATAAGTGATGTAAATGGCCAATAGCTAACTCGCTAAACATAATCAATGCTTTCTACTTCCATGCATAAATTTAATCCTAATTAAATATTTAAATCTTTTTAAAAAAATCCAAATCTTGCCAATTACAATCTATTTGGCGACTTCTGAGTTAACCTGTTTGTAGACTGCAATGGATGAGAAGAGAAATAGTAACATCTGGGTGAACAGCAGTTTGGCCTGAATATTTCTTACATTCCTTTATTAATTTTCTCTATTTGAGGCTATTTTGGAATCTCATCACCTGCGTTTCAACATGCAAATTTGTCCTGGCAAGATCTGGCCACTGTCTGTTGTCCAAGCTTCAAATTGATTCAATCTGAGCGAAATCCGCTTTTGCCAAATAAATCCGAAATTGGGTTTTGTAACTATTTGGACCACATGACTACTTATTGGCAAATATAACAGACAACATTTGAAATTGCAGGCAGATTTTTCATATTGTTTAGTTCTATTTTAGTTCACCCAAAACAAACAAATGAACTTCTGGTCACTGGAGGTGCTCCAATGATGGGCAGAACTCTCCATTTTGAGGCCAAATGTGGTACCGGCTGGGTTAATCTAGTGGCTCCATTCCCATGCCAGATTCTGCTTTTGGAACCTCATTAATTATGACCAAGCACGTTCCTTCCGAACCTGCAGGTGGGCTGGCAGCTGATTCATCTATTTATCAGCTGGTAGGATGAAAGATCCCAGCACTATATTTAAGCACCAGTCCACTACACTTGTACCAATCTCTCTAGCCCACCGTTCGTCACCAGACCATGCAACGTGATAACAATCCAGAAGAAAAAGGCTAACAATCTCAAAAGGATGCCTGTTTTTTGATTCAAACTACCCTCCCTTCGAGCCCATCACCTTTGAAGCCCTATGCCTTGTTTGGACCATGACCCACTGCATCTGGAGTCTTTCCAGTAAATAACATTGATCCTGTTTTTGTGAACCTGTTGGGATCCAGATTCCCTCCCCTGCTTAGTTTTCTCTCTGCCTTCCATTGTTTGTCCCTCTGCCTACCATTGTGAGCCCTCAACTTTCTCCCATCCCGCCTACCTGGTACAGACTCCCTTCCACATTACACCTTTTGTTCTACAGGAGGGTCCATGGGTCCAGCAGCAATGCTGCCCAGATAGACAGTGGTGTGTCGCACCAGGAGGAAGAAGTGATGGGTGCAGGGAAAGGAGACCCCTGTACTGCCCAGATGCAATACTGATCTGAGATGGGGATACAGGAAGGTCCACGAAGCCAGCAGCATGGTTTGTCCATAAAGCTCAGCATGGGATGAAGGCAGGAACCAGTTTGCCCAGTAGAGTGGTGAACAGCACATCAGGAGTGGTGCAGTACCATGGTAGAAAGGCTTTGTTGCAATGAGGGCCATCTTGCGTATGCCACTCATGATGAATATGGATTTTAGCCCCACATAATTTCACGTAGGTGTGATGCAAAGTGGGAAAGCTGATAGGATACTGGTAGGCAGCCGTCTTCATGAGCATTCATGGGATACAAATGAATGCCAATGGCATTTGCACAATGAACCAGTGAGAAGATCAACCCACTACTAATCTGCCATTGGGAGAATTGCAAAGTAATTTGTGCACCGGGAGGCTTTTGACTTTTTGATTCCTGCAAGGTTTTCCACTCCCACCCTCCACCAAACCCATTGCGGGCAAGATGGGACAATTCAGCTTGACTTATCCTCTTGATGCTGTGTCTGAACAGTTTTTTTGTGCCCCATTTTAAAGCAGGGATAAAGGCCAGCTCCCAGACCACTGCAATAAGTTTAGACTGAACTCAGATGTTCTCTTGTGTGTTGCAGTATTAGTCCCTCCTAAGAGTAGCCTGAGAATCTTACATTTAGGACTGTGCCCATATTATTCAATACCTAATTAATGTAACAGTAAGACCTCTGTGATTTATATTGGACTACCAGGTCTTTCCCGTGCACAGTCCCCAATCTTTTGAAAGACAGACAGAAATTTGGGATAGAATGAGGCAGATGTGTAACCTCAGGGAACTTTATTTCAAGACCGTAAATCAATTAATGTCTTAAAAATTCCACTTCTCAGTCTTTCCTCCAAAGATGGGAGAAAAATAATAAACTACAGATCCTGTCTCATTCACAAGACTGATACCCTTCCTTCCTTGTCAACTTCCAGCTGAAAAATTTAGTTGTCTTTATTTTAGCCTCCAGCTGCAAGGCCCTAGAACAATGGTCTTGGTTTTGACTTAGTTGATTAATGCCTGGCAGAGATAGTTTTGAATTGAGGCAGGGATACTGGATTATTTCTCACCAGGCCACACGTTGTCCTCCATGCATCACAAAAGAACCTTAGGCCTCCCTTGTCCCTGCTTTCCCTCTTCCCCAATCAGGATTCTCCACCTAGAAATTTACCTGACTATTGCAGGGATGATCTCTTGCTCCTCAAACTGGTGATCATTGGCCAGTGATTCCCACTGAATAAGAAAACGTCTCATGAGGCAAAATCCCAGCAGACACTCATGCCAGTTTATCATTCACTTTCCATGCTCCACCCCAGCTCTGTTACCACCCCAAGTAGGTTCAAGCCCAATGTCTCAGTTCTTTGTCCAGCCACTTGAACATGAGTTTTCCTTTATTTCCTCCTGCGTTTGATCGCAGGAAGTAGGACTGCAGTATCTTGCTGATGCCTTCCATTGTTGAGATTTGCCAGTGAAACCAATTCCAGGAGAAAATCCTGCCATGCCCAAATAAATAGACTGAGCATTAATATTTGTTTGACATATGGAGAAGAGATAGCAAATGGTTCAACTGTCCAATCATCCTGGTTAATGGGCCTGAGATGAGACAACAGATCTTTATTGTTTCTATTTGAAACAGACTGGTTGTGACAGATTTTAAAATAACTCGTCTGGCTTTAATACACAATGTTCAGTGCTTCCAACTTGTGGTCTTTCTTTGTAAACCTGTTCGCATTCACTTTGTTTTTAAATACAATCCATGAACATACGCCATTGCCAAAAAAAACTCTGAAGAAAACAGCAGTTAAAAATCTCGAGCCATCTCAGTGCTCCTGAGCCAGCTGCCCAGTAGTAGCTGGTCACTGAGCTTACTCATTTTGCTATTTTCCCTGTGTCTGCGGAGAAGAGAAAGATTTCAACTTGATGCCTCCTCCTTGAAAACACTGTTGAGTTTGGGGGCCAGCTTCAAGGAGAATTGTGGAGCAAAAATTCTAATTCTAACACTCGAGGGCGTAGCATGTTAAAACCCTAATGCAGTTTATTAAATTATGTATACTGTGTCCATACTGCATTATCTGTAACAAATAATTAGCAAGCTCCCAGCTGCTCGACTCATATCCTGCATGGATCATGGGCCACACAATGGAATTATTGTAAAAGACCTTATCTGCATATTGCCTGCTGAAAATAAATATTTTTCCAATGCTTATTTCAGTAGTAATAAATGAGCCATACAAAAATGTTTATTTCATTGCCAAAGAAATGAGAGCACCACATAAATATAATATTCAATGACTGGTGTTCGCTTTAGTAGTTACACAGCCTTGGAATAATATCTGCCTATTTTCTTGGAGGCAATATGCTTTTATACATTAATCCTCAATCATATAGTAGTGAAAAATACGAGCAGCTCACACTGAGCTACAAATGCTGCATTCAGTCTGACTAATATACCAGGCTAACCAAGGTTAAATCTGCTAAAAATATACTATTTACTTCTTGCTGTCAACATACATTGCTCCATAACATCTGTGTACCATAATGAGTTAATGGCTGTAGGATGTTTGAACCCAACCTAGGGAAGGTATTGGTGTTCTAACATCTTCAACTCATTATTTATTAAGCTTTCATTGAAGTATTGCAAAAAAGACTTTCCCAGTTTGTGAAATGAATATTCAATTATTCCATATATATGGCAGAGGCAATGAATTTAGTTTTCGATGGCAATTTGCAGCATATGGTTTTGATTAATAACACAAACTTTGCGTAATGGCAGAATGCAGCAAGTGAAAGTCAATAAGAATTGTTTGAACTGATTGTGTGACCTAAGAAAACAATAACACTGGCTCAAGGCCAAGATTATTACCCTATGCCACTGATTATTTCAGGATCATGATAAAAGTCCTTAATCTTTTTGCATTTATGGAAGTGAATGGGAGGAAGGGGGAGGGGGTCATGTGCATGCGGAATCTATGGAATTTGCTTTCCCACCAAAGCTCAGGAGATCAGAACAAAATCAATGTATGTACATCCAAAGCAGTTTTAAAGGTTTTGTAAAACAAATCTTTCAAACAGGCATTGGTTTAACGTTATTGAGCTTCACTTCGATTTACTATAGTGAGTAACATAGAAATGGGACAGTTCACTGTGCTCACACTTCGGCAGAAGATCATTATGCGCATCTTTCTGCAAATATAGTTTTGCTGTTTCTGAGAGGTGAATGGTGCAACACTCGACCCAGAGTTGTGCACTGACAATAAGCAGGTCAACCTTCACCATTGCAATCTTCCCCCAAAACGAACACAAGTAGCTGAGCAGTGTAATACTCTTAACAAAGCATCCATAAAATAGATAGTTTCAAATCTCCGTTGATACGGTCAACACTTGTTCCTGAGTTCCTGCAGGATAGCGGATGCTAATCTTACACAGGTTTTCAGGTACACTGCATCCTTGCAAGGGGAAGAGATTTTCCTGTGATTATACGTCCATGCCTGGCCAAGAAATCTGGAAAGGCTGTAATCGCCTGTAAAGTTTCCCTGGGTCATCCTATTCTTCTACTCAAGAGACAATTAGCTTTTATTTTTAAAAGCAAGAAATGTGAATCCTCCTGAAAGCACAGTGAATAAATATATTGTGAAGTGCAGTAGGAAGACTCTGGGTTTGTGGTATATTGCTAGTCTCAGTTTAGGTAGTTGAGAGTTGCTATATCTGATAACTGGTCTATTCCTCACAGACCCCAGAAATACTTGCTGCAAGTGGCCATATGCAGATTTGAGGACGTGGAGGAGATCAGATTTAGAACCAATACACTTAAGAACTTGCTGACTATCATCATTTCAGCCCATATTTAATGAATAGCTCCATGGGTTGTAATCCAGCCGAGGAGAAACATTAAGGAAACAAGATTATTTTTTTGAAAATACCCTCCTAGAAATCTATAATTACTAAGACTCAATGTTATTTGTAGCTGAAGATAATTTTTCTAGCTCTTTTCCTGCAGCCTGACATGCTTATTTTCTGAAATAAAATACAACAAGTGCTAAAAATACTAAATAGGTCTGGCAGCTTCAGTGAAGAAAGTAACAAAATTTATTGTCCCAGCTTGGCAGGATGGATCCAATTCATGGATTCCCATTCTCATTCCTGACACTCCAATTTCCAGTGCTGTGGGTGGTGAGCCCTCACCCTGCACTCACAACCTGACTGACTCCATTGTGGGCAAGCAACTCCTCGCTGAACCCTGCTTCCCCCAATTTTCTTGGAGACAAGACAGATTTTCCATGATGTGTGATTCAAAGATCTCAGAGGAGTTGGAGCCAGTGTTTTCCCATGGCAGATGCAGTGAGCCATAGGTCACGGGTGGGATCTTCTGTCCCTCCAAAGTCTATGCCATTTTGCATGGCTCACGCATCTCACCATGGAACCTGCCATGAGGGAGTTTGGCAGGAAAAGCTAGAAAATCTTACCCACAGCCTGGACATGCATATCTTTTGAAAGATAAGGTTAATATCCCCCTATCCACGCCTGTCCTTTCTCACCCCACGTTCCCTCCATGTCTCTTCCAGTCCTTACCCATTCCCATGGCCCCTCATACTCTGTGCCAACTCATATCTCCCATTCACCTCCAGTGGTGCCTCATACCCACTCCGTGTCAATCCTACCGCATTTCCATGCCTATTCATTCTATTTAAAAAAATGAGCCCATTAGCAACAACTGCACATGTGAAACTACTTAAAAAAATCCATTCATCGTTTTCTTTTAGAAAACTGCTGTTGCTACTCAATAACAGAAGCAAAAGGAATCGACACCTCTTGCTGCGCAATATAGAGTGAGCTAGTAACAATAGGCATCATGGCAAAAATAGTTTCATATATCACAAATCTGTCAATCAGGTAACATTTCCTTTCTTCTCTGCTGAGTCAAAGACAGACCTTTAATTTGTGTTTGGACCATCAGCGAAAGATTGTTATAATTCATTATATTTTGTGTGTCCAGCATGTTCAATGTTTATTTGCGAAAGATAAAGGGATGTCAAATGTTTATAACTTCTGTGATTGATACTTTAAGTATTTGGTTGATTGACACTTTTATAGAGTTATAGCAACAGCTGTCATTTTTAAAATATATCAATGAACGATTTTTTTGGCGTGGAGGTTATGAAGGGCTGTTGGGGTGGGTGGAGGTGATGAGTTGGCATTAGAATGGATGTGGATATAAAGGCTGAGGGATAGCAAGCAGAAAATCTAAGCAATCAATTGGGATGAAATTGCAGAGAACCAAAATGGGAGTTTTAAACAGCCTGCCTCAGCACTTGGCTGCTACTAATCTGTTCAGAGGGCCAGCAGGCACAATTCCATCCCATCCCTCACTACCAACACCCTCACTTTTCACCTCTCCCCCTCAGCCACCTAAAATGTTGTTCCATTTCTCTCTCTACCTATAGAACTAGGTCTGCTGAGTATTTCTAGTATGTACTACTTCCCCCCCCACCTTTCAGATTTCTAGCGTCTGCAGCACTTTTTTTTGTATTAATGCTCATTCCCTGTCTGTAATATGGTGATATACCATAAGTCATTGTTCAGCTGGAATGTTATGCTTCAACCATCACACTATGGCTACAATCACTGTAGCTGGGAAACTGAAATGGAACATTATGCATGATTCTCTATCTCTTTGCTACAATGCAGTATCACATACCATTCTCTATCTAGGACACTGATAATGCAACGTCACACCTCATTGTCTAGCTGGGACACAAATGCAATATCACACATCTTGGACCAGCTCATTGGTTCTGACTAGTCACTGTGCATTGCCTCTGGGTTCAATCTGCTCACCATTGAGCTGGAATAGAATAATGTAACGTCGAGCATCACCATGACTTGTCCTCCAGCTGTAGCACAATGAAGGTCTAGGCTGTCGACTGCTCAGCAATCACTAATCAGGAGTTTTAATTCCAACAATTAAACTGTACGTTCTCAGATTGTCTTCCTTCCTTCCCCATCCCCCACCCTCTGAAAAGCTTCCTTTTGTGTGACACTCCATCTAGTGGCATGCCTGAACCCAATTAAAGCTTTTCTGGTTGAAGGGGGTAGATACGGGCATCTAATAGATGCTTTGACCTCTAGTCAAAAGGGAAGTGCAGTAACACTTCTGTTATTGGCCATTCATTTTCTTAAATTCAACAAAGGGTTTGAGCACATTTTGAGGAATTAAAACATGTTGACAGCTTCCATTGTGTGGACTGAGATTATTTTCAGTTTTTAAATATAACCTTGCATTTTTAATGCCCGAATTAAATACCTTAGCAAAAAGCATGCTTAATTAACAAAGATGCTATCATGAACGTTTATAAGCTGAAAAGAAATGGTCCAAGAATCCTATTAAACAGCTTCACAATTTTCCAGTGAATTCTTAAGAGACAGTGTTTTCATTCCAGATTCAGTTTAAAATAACCTAGGCAACCGTCATACAATCATCACGTTAAAAAGATTAGGAGTAGCTGCATATTCCAAAGAAAGATTCTCTTTTTCTTTCACAGCCAAACGTTGAAACGGAATCTCTGTTGGTTATAAATATCCTTGATTTCTGTCAGTAAAAAAATACTTTCACAATTACTATTGACAGTGCTGGATAATCTTGAAGGTTGCATTGCTTCAAGAAGATGAGTGTTACAAATCATTCTGCAGTGAGAAGAGTAACAGCAGCAGGCAGCAGACAGGTTTCAATTTCACAATGCTGATTATCTCATTCCAAATTCTATGCATGCCTAAATCTGAGAATCCCTGAAGCATCTATATGGACTCCCACTTTTAAAATGCCTATTACAGTTTCATACTTCTGCTCCTTCCTGAAGAGTGCCATTTCGCCAAGCTTAAATAGCAGAAAATTACACTGCTTCTTCCCTGCCCATCTTCTCAATCTCCATTAACCCGAGGAAGAACAAAGAACTCAGCTGGGCTGTCTACTGTGGCAGGTTGGAGTACAGGTTAAATAGCACATGCTCGCTGGTAGATTTCTTCCACCCCACCCCCCACCCTCCCCCAAAAAAACAAAAACCATTTCAATCAATCCAAAAATTATACTTCAAATAGGTAACTCGCTGGCCATTTTAGAGGCTTGTCCGCTATAGTTTAAACCCATCCCAAATCAAACAACGACAAGCTTACCATTAACTTCACGCTTTTTTAAAAAAATATTTATATTTATTGCAATGAAACAGCAGTGGTATATAACAGTTACAGGACCATTTACATTTGTAGAGCCATTAGATATATAAAAAATTCAACATTTCTGAGGTCTGATGAAACTGATGTTTTGCAGAATGATAGTGTTTTAAAAGCTCTATAAAACTAACCTTGGTTTGAAAGCTCAGATAATGACAAAAAAAGTTCCTTTTTGTCTATTCCATCTAAATGTAGCTTGTTAAAAATTAAAGTACACAATAGATTTTTCATTTGATGAATCTATTTTTGTTTATTGCAAATCAACTTTGCATACCAGATGTATTTCTTGAATTTCTGAAAAGCAAGCTTTCCTGCTACATGTCAGATACAAAATTTAGTGGAAGCTGGATTATTTATTTAGCATGAATCGACAGAATATAACATGATATAAAACATGCAACACAACAGTTACAAATCTTAACCTCCATTAAATACAATAATATTCATTTCATGTTACAAAATGTAAAGCTTTTATTATTGACTATTCCAACATAAAGTGAACTGCCAGACAAAAGCTACATTCATCTTTAACTAAAAATTCAGAAATACATGGCTATCTAGTAGTGTTTCAAGCTGTCGTGAAGGAAGGATAGTACATTCTACACTGTGTTTCCACAACTGTCTGCTGTTTCATTTTATAGCTATAATTTGATTGCTGCTCAAATTTCCCATTATGCCTTTGTGCAGTGGCCTTCACTACATAAGAAATAGGCTACAAGAGTGAGAAAAACAGCTGTTCTTGCTGAAACACAAATGCTACAGTAACTTGCTCCCTCCTTTTGCCTTAACTTAATGAAGAGCCAAAAGTGTTTTGCATGTTTTCTCTAAACAGTGCACTTAAGTTTAATAATCTGATACAGCTTATTAAATGTGAAGTTTGCTGATCTTTAAATTATTCATAACATGGTCCTGACTGATTAAGATTGGCTTGTTAAGGAGCACAAGAAGCAATTAAACTGACAAGGCAGCAAGGCCTTGATGTATACATTTATTATCACAAGAATACCCAATGTGAATGCCCTTATTAAGCAATGAATTTCACCTCACTGGCCTTCTACCATTGCTGCCACAGGCAGAGTATGCGAGGAACAACATGTCAAAAGCTAACTCTGAGGAAATGCCTATCTTCCACTGAAACCGATTTTGTAATGAACCTTTCAATTCACTCCTGAGGTAATAAATTCTGACTGGTGCATTAATTACTTGATAACATCCCATCAAAATGCAAATGCAGCACTTGACCCACAGGAATGGCTCACTAGCTGTTAACTCTTCAGGGTATATATAAATTGTCTGTTTTTTTTTAATCAAACAGGGCATTTATTTTTGTCCTGCTTGGGTGAATGTCACTGGCTTCCAAATTCAGTCACACTGCAGTCTGACGTTAATATATGTTAAGGACTGACAAGCGACAACAATAATCCTAATTTCACTACATCCTGACTTTGTAGATTTTAAATATATTTTCACTGTTTTGGTGGCAAAACTTAAGAGGTCTATTCTGCTAATTTGACATGCCCTGACCTGCCACCGAGAAGACTAAGCTTTCCCTGAAACTATGTTATATTTGAATAAATTAACACGCAGATTTTAGACAATATTACTCCTGATTTGTCATTTGTGTTCTACTCTTTTTCACAGCTCCCAACACAGTTTTGAATCAAAAATACCGGACAGTTCCAAGGTAATGTGAAGTGAAAACAATTGGTCCCTTTCCATATTCGTGGTATAATATTACACCACATGCAGGGGTAGTACTAAGACACAATGGCAGAATAAATTCCAATGAATAACATTTTGGTGCGAACTATATTTTCTCATGCACCCAATGGGATTTTTCCAAAGTTCTTGATGGTGTTTCTCCTGATCACTTCATCCATTGCTGGGAGCAGCTTTCTTTTCAACTCACAAGTGCCTTTTATTAAAAATATCAGCAGCTGTTGTCTGGATCTCAACTAATAAATAGCTACTCCACTTCAATGACTATTACAATCCAAGCCAAAAGTCTAACATTAATGTTTTAGTTGGAGAATGCCTTAGGAATGAATTCCCAGCCCTGGTACTGATAGTCAACGCAACTACCTCACTGCCAGAAACCTACAGGGCCTCTGGTTATTCGAGTAAAGAAGCTGACATTTAATCAAACAATTATGCATTAATAATTTCTTTTACACAGAATAAATCTGAAAATGCATTTTGTTCTGGTCAGCAACAACATGCCTACTTCAAAGCAGAGCTAAAGCAGGGACTTCGACAAAGAAAGCAAGGGAGGGATGCTGGATTTAGTTGAAGCATACCAGGTTAGAAGAGTAGCAGTGGAACATGAGTAACAGTTATTAACTGCGCTGCTTCAAAAAACAAATGCATCATGTGTAAAAATACTATCCAAAAACCCAGATTTATCCATTGAAGTTCTAAACTTTAGCCTTAGGCCCTGTGTGGCTCTCTTAACATGCTGCCACGCTGCGTCTTACCTTGCTCTATTTGAAACTTTATTACCACACACTAGTTTTTTTAAAAAAAAACTACAGGCCCATCAGAAGAAAATATTATAGGTAGAAATTTATTTATTAGTGTCACAAATAGGATTCCATTAACACTGCAATGAAGTTACTTTGAAAATCCCTGAGTTGCCACATTCTAGTGCTTGTTTGAGTACACTGAAGGAGAATTTAGCATGGCCAATGCACATAACCGTCATGTTTTTTGGACTGTGGGAGGAAACCAGAGCACCTGGAGGAAACACATGCAGACACAAGGATAACGTGCAGACTCCGCACAGACAGTGATCCAAGCTAGGAATCGAGCCCCGGTCCCTGGCGCTGTGAGGCATAATCGTGCTAACGATTATGCAAATTCATTTAAATAATAAATGTTGGAGAATGGTTGGCAAAGAATCAAAAATAGAGAAAAACAGAACCAATGAATCCAAAAGCTTCTTTTTTAAAATTGATTTTATTTAAAATTAGTTCTAATATTTATTTGTATAATCCTACCTTCAAACATATTTGGCTAGCTTTTAAAAAGAAATGTCTTATACAGAATATGGTGTGTGAGCTGAAAATCTAAAAATATACTAGCTGATTTGGGGGACAAGTTGGACCTTTCAGTGCCTTAAGAATGAATCTTTAGAATGCTGCATTGTTATTTAACACAACATTCAAAAATAATCACAACTAAATGCATTTGTTAATCCCAAAAATATTAACTAAGCACTATTCTGTAGAACTGTGCTGTTTTCCAGAGAATGGAATTTGCCAAAAATCATTTTTATCTACGTATGAATGAAAATATATCTGTAATGTGAAAGCAACAACGGCCCAAGAGCTTGCAAAGAGTTAACTGCAAATGCATGACCCTTTCAGTGATTTTGAATGCTATGTGGAAGAAAAGAAATGAAGTCTAATAAGGGTTCAGGATAAAGGTTGACCAGTGTACACAGCAGATCCTTTAATCAGAGGATCATGACAGTTTGGACATTTTTCTTCTGTTTGCACACATAGTGGGATCACCATTTTCAGCTGCTGTTGATCTAACGTATTCCATCTGGAATGTTAACCTGCCATTATTCCTCAGTTAGTCTATCTTTACCACCTGGATTATTCAGTCTTCCCTTTTATTTGTCCCCAAGGCTTGTGGAAAAGCCTTAAAAACTTTGCAGATGGAAAAGTATGTTGTTTGGTCTACCATTTTTCAATCATACACCGTCCTAATGCCTTCACAACAGGCTGAAAAAGATGCACTGATAATTCTCTGTAAGTTTTTCAAAAGATCAGGTCAGGGGAGTATTAATTGATGCTGAAAATAATGATACAGAGCGGCACCACTGAGGCTTACTGTGACTGGCATGTGATAATCTTTGCAAGATGCTCAGCATGTGACTGGACAGTCTAATGCAATATGCATTTCTATCCTAGTGAAAACAAGAATAATTGCATTCACTGCTTCAGAGGTATTCTGTATAACATTTGGACAATGGCTTATTTAAAAGAACATTTTGGATTATCCTTTCAGTACTGAATTATTTTTGGAGTTTGAGATGTGTCTCCTAGAATATGCATAGCTATGAGTTTACCTTTCAAAAATCCATTTAACAGTGGATACAAATGATGAATATAATTGTTTCTTGCAATGACAGGAAACATTCCTGTAGGAATTTGTGAAGTATTTTGTTGTGAACACTATTTAATAAGATGTAAACATTAAAAAGCTTACATCTCAAGATTTGCACGTTTTCTAATTTTTCAAATGGACTCTTCACTTAATCCTTAAGGGCTTCTCCAATTAAGAGCCTCATTATCTATACTATAGGGTGTATCTTTAATTTGCCTCGTGTTGGTTCTCATCAGTTCTCTGTGTCAAACCCTCCAATGAGCTCAGGAAAACCCAATCTATGCACTTCCATGGCTTGCAAACTACATCCCTGACCCATGTAGCACTTTGCATGTTATTTTTGTCTTTTTACACCAGAGTCAGGTTTGCAGTGCAATGTGGGAGCTGTGAAGCAATGAGGAGCAGTGTGGCTATGAAGGTGGCCCAGTTATAAGGGCAGCCTTGGTTCTCTAACTCAGTATCCTGGCTTCCAGTAGTGTTTAAAGACCTCTAAAGACCCTTTTTTAAGACCTCTAAAACCAGGCCTTTACCTAACAGCAATGCAAACCATGTCCCCCTACATCAGTCATGCCAACACAGATCATTGGGCCACCCACTAGCCCACCTCAGATAACCTATCCTATTCCGTGCCTCCCAGTGTAGCCTCCTTAACCATTCACCCAATATGTTCTATATGCATTCTCCTTGCCATGCAATATCAATTGAAAATATTTCATTCCTTCAAAAATAATCTCTCACTTCTAATAAAAACTTCATATCATTGATATTAAGAGAAAACATATATTTGACACATGAACAAAAACATTGCAAAACTTGTAATCCTATTAGCTTGTTAACAAACCAGAAAACATATCAAAGACAAAATCTGTTATTAAAACTTCTCAACTTTGGCATTCATTCTCAGATGAATGGAATACCTATTGTGCTGGAACTCATTCAGGCTTGAAACTCAGTCAAGCATTGATAATGGCCACAGCTGTCTAAACAATAGACTACTCTCTGGGGAGGAAAAAAAACAGCAGGTGCTCATTTCAGTTTCAAAGTGGAGTGCCTATTAATTAATGTCAAGAAACAGATAGTTAGATTTATTTTTCCAATTGTCAAAACCAGGTTTTTCAAACAAAAAAATTCAGAGCAGTTTAAATCACAGTAGAAAAGATGATAGCAGACTCAGACAGGTAACTTTAATATATTTTTCATTGCACCATGCTGTCTTTTGCCATTGAAAAAGTACTGTAATGCATGTGAAGAAGTACACAAGACTGGTCAATGTAAGAGTCAATTTACCTTTAAAAACAGATCCATATGATGATTATCCATATTGCATGAAAAACATGTCTACGTTAAAATACAGCATCTAATAGATGTGAAAATGCTTTACACTTTACTTTTAGAATGTTTCAAATTCCTCAAGCTGGCATTTTTTTCATGAACCTGCGAACCTGCTATACTTCCAAGCCCAGCACAATTAGATCAAAATGGTGTGCTAGAGAAAATCTAATTTCTGCCTCCAGTTTATAATGTGCAGTCATACCTCAATGACAGGGTAGATTGCATTTGGCACACTAGCCATTCTTGACCTGCAGCCCTGACCCCAGAAGATGACATGGGGTTGGAAAAATTAGATTTCCTTCACAAAAAACAAAGTGTGCCCTGAAACATCTTCCGAATCCTGACGAACATTTAGCCTCATTATTTGGGTAAAAAGAACCATTAGCCACAAGCAGCAGATTTATGAAACATGCACTGATATTTAATGCAAGATACAAAAAAAAGAATGAAAATGTACATACTTGCGGCAATTACATAATTCAATACCATCCTTTGTACAGAATCTCTGAGATGCCAACATGTAATTTTCTTGAAATCTTTCAGTTGCAATGCGAGACTGGACTCTGGTTCCTGAGGCAACAGTAAAAGTCCACTCACAGTTCTCTACATATTTGCAGCAATTACAGAATACAAACACGCGGCCTTCTGATACCTCAAACAATACTAATATTCAGCTCAGCCTTCTTTTCAATCAGCTTAGAACACAAACAGTAATCACAGAACAAAAAGAAAAACCGATCAAAAAAAAATTCCAAATGCCAATTCCAATGGATATACTTGTTGAATCATTCCTAAATAAGGCTTGGCTATCGGGTAGAATGAAGTATAATAATGTTGTACCATGGGTATAGTCTGAGGGTCATTTAAGGACACCAACTTGGATTCATGCATACAGTTAAAGCAAATTATAAATACAATACAAACACACCGAGAGGACCAACTTATACACATTGACAAGACTGCAAACCATTCTCACAAGCTTGGCTGAAGCAATGGGGTTCTTCTATGGATGCAGTCAAAGTCCAACAGGAAGTCGTGGCAAAGTGGTTAAGAAGTTACTAAGCTTGTAACCCAGCATTGAATAATAATCCAGAGATTGGAGTTTAAAATCACACAATACCAGCGGGAGAGTTCAACTGATATTAATTAAGTAATTAACTGGAATCAAAAGCAAGAATTAGAAATGGTGACTTTTAAACCCATCTGTTCCTTGAGGGAAAGGAATCTGCCATCTTTACCCGGTTTTGCCTACATGTGTTTGCAGACCCATAGGAATGTAATCGAATCTGAAACACTCTCAGAAATGGTCTCACTAAACAACTACAGGAAAAACATTCTATTAAGAATAAAACTGGATGGACCACCTGGCATTAACCAAAGCACTGGACATGACAAAAGCACAATCCACCCAGTCAGAGTTCTCTTCAGTAACATTTGGGGACTATTGTCAAAATAGGGAGGACAATTGCACAGATTGGTCAAAAAAATGTAAATACCAATGCAAAATATTGCTGAATCTGGACATTTGAAATAAGAACCAAATTTTTTGGAAATATTCAGCAGGTCAGGCAGCATCTGTGGAGAGAGAACAGTGTTAAAAATCTCAGGTGGATAACCTTTCATCTGGTCATTGACTCAAAACACTAGTCATAACCTTCTGCCTCCTCTGGATGACAGAAAGGAGATGGGAGGGCCTAGAATTATGATGGGTGGTGTTGGGACTAATACCCAATGCCTTCTCACCGCGATCAAAAGTAAGTTCTGACAGGCAGGTTAATGGTTGACCTTCGGTCCCCACCTCCATTTAAGACTCATGCGGTCAATTAATGACCACTAAAGTGCCTCTGCTACAATGTCCTCAGCTCCATCAGGCCCACCAACATGTAGCCTGCATGTCATCTGGAGGTTGGGCAGGGGGTTCATCTACTTCCTTAGTGTGCATTAATCTGTGCATATTGAAGATATGGAGCAGGTGAGGTGGCCACTGACAACCACCCACTTGCCCTAGCTTCTGATCCCCCAGCCTCCTCACTGCAGAATCTGCATCCCACCCATTACGTACATCTCCTCGAGGATTTAGGGGGTGGTGAGGGGGAGGGTTGCTGTTCTCATAGTAGCCACAGCTTTCTCCAAAGCACTATCAATCCGATTGGCCAGCATCTCTTGACAGGTGGGACTTACACCTCTGGGGGCTTGATTCTGGAGGAAGACCCATTGGTATCTCTGGATCTGCCCGATTACCACAAGATCTGGCAGGCTTTCCAATGAAGATACAGCAAGGGTCTTTCACTGGCACACCAACCAACAGGTAAGATCCTCTCCATCAACAGAAGATTGCATTCGTTAATTCTCTCTCTCTCCACAGATGCCATCTGACCCACTCAGTGGTCCTGTATTTCCTGTTTATATTTCAATCAAGGAACTGCCCAACATAGTCAGCTCTTAGGGTACAAAACTTGGAAGTGCTGTGAACTGAGAGGAGTTAGTATAGAATATAAGTGGTCTTAGGAAAAATGGTGGAGACAGGTGGCAAATAAAGTTCAATGTGGAGAAATGTGAAGTGAAGGAAGTACATGGAGGGACAATATAAAATTAAACAATTCTAAGGGGATTGCAGGAACAGAGGGACCTGGTTTTATATATATATATGTATATATATATATATATGTATACACACACACACACACACACACACACAAGTCTTTGAATTGTTAGGGTAGGTTAAGAGAGTGATTAGAAAAGCGTACAGTCTCCCAGGATTTATTTGTAGGTTATTTTGAAATTGTATAGGACATTAATTTGGTTCCTGCTGGTGTAATCTACCCAGTTGTGAATGCCACTCTTCAGGAAAAATCCAAAGACATTGGACAGAGTGCAGAAAGCATTTATGAGAATGATTCCAGAGATAAGGAATATCAGTTATGGAGATAGAGTGGAGAAGTTAAGGCCATTTTACTTGGACTAAAGACAACTCAGAGGAGATTTGATAGAGATATTCAAAATCATGAGGACTCTGGACAAGTTAGATAGGGATAAACTGGTTCCATTCCTGAAAAGGTTAAGGGCGCAAATTTAAAGTAACTTTATAAAGAAATAAAAGCAATATGGGAAACAAATTTATTACGCAGCATGTAGTTAAGGTCTGGAATGCACTCCGAAAGTGTGTTGGAAGTGGGTTCAAGCGAGAAATTCCAAAGGGAATCAGACTGCTAATTGCAAAGGAACAATGTGCAGGATTATAGACAGAAGGTAGGAGAACGGCAGTAAATAAATTGCTCAAAGAAGCTGTGTAGATATGATGGGCTAAATGGTCTCCTTCTGCTTTGTAAAAATTCCACAATTCTGTTGCCATTCTCACAGAAACATTCCCTAAGCTATTGTCCCAGACTCCCACCAGCAGGGAAACACAATGGTATACAGCTGGTAGGGAGTGACACAGAGTCCTCAACTCCATACCCCATAAAGTGTTATGGTACCAGGTCAAATGTGTGCAAATAAACCTTTGCTGAATACCAAATATCACCTCTCTCAACAGATGGATCAGTATTCCTCCATGTTGAAAAAAAATTGGAAGAAGCACTGAGGATAGCTAAGACACAAATATATTCTGGCTGGAGGACACCAATGTCCATCACTAATAGCTACTCTGTAGCACCACTGTTTGCTGAGTATTGAAGAATGTAGTTGCTAGACTGGGCCTGCATATGATGAAAGAATCAACAAGAGGGAAAAGCAACTTGACCTCACCCTGACCAACTAACCAGTCACAGATGACGCTTGATTGTTGTTGCACAGACCTTTCTTATACAATAATGTAAGCAACCACAGGTAACATGGAGCTGACAGGTAGAGCAGTGCAAGGCCTCCAGAATAATGCTACACAAGGCAATTTCATGCCCATTAAATTTAATAATGAAGTAGACAGAAATATCCACATGGTTACCGTGGAAATACAACACAGCATTTTAATTTTCCTTCTTCCATAGCTTAAATCCTCTGAATCCTTTTTACAATCTTCTTTGACATTTGAGAATAAAAAGCCCTGACACTCCATGGATGTATCAAATAATCACATCATATTAACATGACCGAGTCACCAGTTCATACACTAACTCCTATGAGTAGGAAAAAAAAATCCCTCTCAGCTTTTGTCCCATTTTGAGGAATGGATGGAGTAGCGCTAATTAGGGCCCTGTGGGAGAGGACATAGAGAAAAGAGAAAGAGAGAAAAAAGAGAAGGGAGAGAAAAATTGGAGTTGGAAACCAGTGAACCTTAAGTAAATTGTCCCTCATCTAAGATGTATATAACAATCATCCTTCCAGCTCAGCTTTTATATGATGAGAGGTGATATGGCTATGGCAATACTCATGACAGAAGTGTGGAAGTAGCAGTCTGATATTGGGGTAGAGAGCAACCATAACAACGTTCAGCTTTCACTCTTCAACTTGCTAGGCTGGAATCTTTTATAAAATGACCGACATGACCCCATCTGTTTGAATCTAACTTGACAAGTTATGACCCATCCAGACTCCCATCATATACTCAGCTAAGTGAACCACCTTTTTCTGTTTTCTCTTGACATACCAGTAAACTGTACAACTGTTACATGTTTACATTCCAAGCATTTTTGTATCGCAGCAACTGTGAATTTTACCAGGGCTACAATTCTTTGACAATGATCCCACTGAATCAGAAGATTATGACAATAAGGAAAAACAGAATTCAGTTCAATTTAAAGCATGCAACCTAATGAAACAAAGCCTTTTGTGTTTTGTGAATGCCAATGCTTCTTAATGTGTTGTATTTGATACAGTGATTGATGAACTCTCCCTCTCTGTAATCACACTATTTGTCTTTGATATTGAAAATTGCAACACCTGCAGATGAAGCTGCTTTTCAGGCTATTTATCTTCCAATGAAATATGCACCTTTAAAATGTTCCTCTGCTTTCTCTTCTCTAAGTTCTTCTGGGTGTGGTGCATCTGGGAATGCAGGCTGGTGATCCATTCCGAGACCATCATCTGGTGCCAACTGCTAGAAACGATTTCACAGTTCCTGAAGGGAACAATCCATTTCTTTGCCCCTTTCTTGACAGGGAGATGCCTGGCTTCTCTGCTGTGCGTTTTGCACATTGTAACCGAGATCGGATTAGAATGGGGAATAATGCATTAATAATACTATGACCTCTCTCTACTGATGCTGGTCTCGGTATCAGTATCAGACCGTTGACCCAACATGCAATGGTTTGATATGATGACTGAGTTCTTACCAAGAACTTTAGTTGTTTTTAATATTCCAAATGACAATAAACTGTATGCAAAGACAAAGCCTGGATTTTCCTCCAGTACTGCCTGAATTGGGACAGCTGGAGACACCAAATTCTGCATCCCAGCCCTTACCAACACCTTTATACATTCTTTATTCCTCCTGCTAGAGAGACACAAGCAAATAATAGCAGGCAAGGGGAAAGGACTCAGGAACCCAGCCAAGTTCCTCATCTTGGTTCAATCAATAGCCTAAAATAAACTGTTCTTGTAGCTCTTCCGGGCAAACCAAATTGGACTGCTGACCACAATTATATTTGCTGCAGAAAACAGAAAGAATGCTGATGAAGAAAGTTGTGTTATGGAAACAACCAGTTCAAATATTTAGTAGAGAATTCAATGCCCCGCCAATTGGAAAGAGTCTCATTTGTGCCCCTATTTAAAAATGTCAATAAATTAAAACCAGGAGACTATTGTCCCTAAAATTCCACAGGCTGGTAGGTGCTCATTGGTATCCTAAAACACCCCATTCCATACACAAGGAAACTGGTGCAGCTTCATCCTTGTTGAATCCTATGCTTTAGTGAGGGAATGATTCCAGGAAGTGTTCCTTTAAGTCACTTTTTTCAAATTATTTTCTCTACAATGCTGGCTTTGGATCTCATTGTTGATGCTCAAATATATTGCAATGGAGGCTGATGTGCCTCATCTGTATCAGTGCATCATTCCCCTGTGGAAATGGCAGATGATGATTAAGGCTCAATAGCAAGAACTCTCAGATTGGGAAGTTTCTTAGCCAGGTCCTATAACTGGCTTATCGTTTGTTTTATAAGAGCTGATGAAAGTTCCATTCTGGAAGAGAAAAGTAATTTGTTACAGAGGCAAGTAATTTTCTTTAAAAATGTCAGTGTAGTGCTCAAGTTGAAACTTGTCTTACGTCTTCAACTATTCTTGCACTTCAGAATCATATCAGAATACCAGGTGGCATGGTGGCACAGTGGTTAGCTCTGCTGCCTCATGGCGCCAGGGATCCAGGTTTGATTCTGACCTTGGGTCTCTGTGTGGAGTTTGTACGTTCTCTTTGGGTACTCTGGTTTCCTCCCATAGTCCAAAGATGTGCAGCTTAGGTGGATTTGCCAATGCGTGGGGTTACGGGGATGGAGCGCAGAGGAGGCGCTAGGTAGAATGCTCTTTCGGAGGGTCAGTGCAGACTCAGTGGGCTGAAAGGCCTCCTTCTGCACTTCAGGATTTCAGTGAGTGCTATTATCATATGTTCCACTGAAACATCAGTGTGGGCATCTCAGATGCTTTCATAGCACTACCCTGATTGTGTAAATAATCCCTTTCCTATATTTTGGGATGGCCAGATGTAATTCACATTTTCCAGAGTTTTGGGGCCTCTTCATCTAATGCTGTGATTGATGAGGTCTCTTCCTGTATAAACATACTAGTATCCTAATATGTGAATGGCAAGGCTTATCCTGGTTCATAAAGCATTGGAGCTGAATTTTCCTCATTGAAGTGACAAGCAAATGTCAGGGCAAGTCCAGAATCGACGTCCACTAGGAGGCTGATTAAAGTCTGAATTTTCACATGGGCATGGTCTTAACTGGTTTTGAAGAAGGATCCCTGTCCAATTAAAAGCAACAAGTAGACTCACCTCACTGAAGGGCTGATCAGAAACTTTGTTGCTTCAGAGCAGCATCAGCTGCAGTATATAACTATAAATAATTTTTCATTAAAAAACTGATTCGATTTACTGTTGTCATATGTGTTAGCCTATGGTGAAAACTATTGTTTCTTGCATGCTATACAGGCAAAGCATACCATTCATAAAGGAGGAGAGCGTGCAGAATGTAGTGTTACAATTATAGCTAGAGTGTAGAGAAAGATCAACTTAATGTGAGGTAGGTCTATTCAAAAGTCTGGACCTAGCAGCAGGGAAGGAGCTCTTCTTGATTTGGTTGGTACATGACCACACACTTTTGTATCTTTTGGAAAAAGGAAGAGAGTATGCCTCTCTCAGTTAGAATCTTAATAATATAAATACAAAAAGTAGCCTGTCATCGTTGTGGGGAAAGTGTTGGAAGAGCCTCTCCTTTGGTTGCACACCATACCAGGAAGGTAAAACATCCCTGTCAGTTTGCTAGGAGCATTGGCACCCCAGCCTGCTGCTGGATGCTCAGCATTCAGGCCGTTTATCTGCCTGCTTCAGGAAACTGGAGGCTGAAGTGAAAAATTGCAGTTGGCCTTCCTAACCCTATTCATCAAAGGCGCTTCTCATGAGCCTAGTTGGCTGCCCACTTCGTGGCCCGAAACCCATGTTGGACAAAATAGCCAATGTTAGGAACATGGTCAGGAATCGGGCACCCTGACCAGTCTCGTAATTTTCGGGCCCTGTTCCTGACATTGACGAGACCCAAAAATATGTGTTGGAGGATCTCTACTCGTAGCCAGACAATTAGCATCCAATCTTGAAATACATGTCATGCTTCAAGTGCCAAAGTGTTGTGTCCAAACAGAGCAGGAGATTTGCAAACAGCTGCCAATCCACAGAAACTTCACTCAATGATTTAGCCTCTCGTTGATCTCAGGATGTAGCTATTTAAGCCATTTTTCCAAGGGAGGTACTTGAACAGTGCTTTAAGGGACAGGGCATAGTGAATACCTTTTCATCTCTGCGTCTGAACGCTACTGCCTTCAGATTTTTCCTGCTGAGCTGCCGTAACTTTGGCAGAAGTCCTGTGGAAACTCCATTTATGGAGATAAATGGCAGCAAAGAGAGTGAAGCCCTGAGGAAATTCCTGGTATATATCCATTCTCTTGTTTTCAAATTCCCCGTGAGCTGCACTGAAGATCAATGAGTTCTTCATTAAGTAAAGTCATGTGAAGTACTGTGATCACTGTGGATACTCATTGCCATTTTAATATGTTAGAAATATCATGAAAATATTACATAACAATTGAACATTTCAAAATCATTTTTAATTAAAGCATTTTATGAACAGAACTTGTACTTAATCAGAAATTTTCTCCAATTAAATACTGCAAAAACTGAAGCAATTGTTTTTGTCCACTTCCCAGGTCCATTTCCTCTCTTTTGACTCCATTCCACTCTTTTGTAACACTATGAAATTTGTCAGATAGTCCCATTTTGCTTCTAAAGAGTCAGCTAGAAACACATCCTCATTGAATCCAAGTGCCCAGCAGTCATTTCATGCTCAAATGGATGTTAAGTGGTTGCGGGTGGGACTTCACTCCTTACAGAGCTGTCAGCCAATCTGATTGCTCAGGAGCCCTCCACTCTCTGCTGCAACAAGACAAGAACTACTGTGGACTGAGACAAAAGCATGAGGATGCTTGTGACTAGGTAACCAAGGTAAATTCAAGGAGTCCGAGGGCAGGGGGGATAGTGATGATGAGGGGGCAGTGCAAAGGGGCAATCAGATTCTTAGCGGAGAGGCCAGTGGTGGTGGGGGGGGGAACAACACCCTGAAGATTCCCTTTCCCATAACTGCACATCCCCTCTTTTCTCACGAGGACTGCCCCGCAATTTCTGGTGTGGTGAATGTGTGGAATTCACTATCATGGAATATAGTCGAGGCCAAAATGTCTGATATCAAGAAGAAATTAGTATAGTTCTTGGGGCTAAAGGGATATTGAATTCAATGGTCAGCCATGAGCAAGGTGAATGGTGGAGCAGACTTGAAGGGCTGAGAGGCCTATTCCTCCTTTTAGTTTCTGTTTTCTTCTGACCAGAATATAAAGAAGCTTAAGGTAAGCTATATTGATTCTGCTTCACTGTTCAATGAGAGCATCACTCTTGCCCGTGGCTTGGGATCTGGTGATAACACTAGGCCCAAGATGGATATCATTTAGGCAGCAGCCTCCAACACCTGACAGATGCCATCAGACCTGCTGTGTTTTTCCAGCATTTTCTGTTTTTATATGAGTAAACAGCACAATATTTACACTAAATAACTCCACAATAATTCAGAAAACCTCCATTTACTAAACAGCCATTGTGGTCAAGCAAAGCTGTTCCATAGCAGTACAATACAAATAATAAAATACAAGCATCACGTCTCCTTTGCTGATCAAGCACCTCCCCTAAATTCCATTGTATCAGTTAGAGCACAAGATGTTTTAGCATAACCACAGATTGGGGAATGTGAAAGCTGATATTTAATCTAGTCAAAGTCTTGAGTATTATTTAATGCCGTGTTATTCAAATTCTGTTTCCAATGTTTCATGTAGAATTTTGCAATTTTTAACATGCAAAAATTTTCTTAACTCAATGCAACTTTGTTAAAAATGGGGGAAAATCCCACATTTAACGAAATATTTGTGGAATTCTGGTTTTCCACTGTAATTAACAACACACTAAGACAATCGTACCATGCACATTTTAATCCCACATTTGCTGTAATTAATGGGTTATTAATCATGGCAAAAAATGGAAATTCTTCCATTGCATGATAAGAGAGAAGTTTCATCTGCCTCGATTCAAAAAAGAATGTTTAATTAATTCTCCTTGTGAAAATATTGCCAATTTGGAATTTACACTGGATAGCTTGCGAGTTCCATGACATACTATATTGATTATAAAGTGTAGCCTCATGCAAATTTGTATCCTTCCATAGGATCACACCCGTTGCTATTGGAAACAGTGATTCAACTCATCAATGGCACAGAAATTTCACTAATTGTCTATAGCGTTGTACCAAGAAGTTTCAGATAAATTTAAATTTATTTCTTGGTGTCACAAGTAAGCTTCTATTAATACTGCAACAAAGTTACTATGAAAATCTCTAGTTGCCATACTCCGGCATCTGTTTGGTTACATGGAGAGAGAATTTAGCATGGCCAATGCACCTAACCAGTCTTTCGGACTGAGAGAGGAAACCGGAGCATCCCGAGGAAACCGGAGCATCCCGAGGAAACTCATGAAGATTCAGGAAGAATATGCAGCCTCTTCATAAACAGTGACCCAAGTTCATATTCAAACCTTCATCTATGGTGCTGTGAGGCAGCAATGCTAACAATCGTGCCACAAATTACCATTCCTGGAGGTAAGTTTTCCATCATATTTGCTTTGCTCTTGTTTCTGTATGCAGTCCTACTTATATTTTGTTCCCTCTTTCATCCTTTTATTGGCTTCAAATAACAGGCATATCCTGAATGAATATCAATGTCATGATTGGATAAAGATTCAGTGCATTCTGTGTTCCTTGCCACTTAATTAGAAACCAGATTGGTGATTCAGCCAAAACCCACTATTTAATTAAGAGTTACAATCCGCAGACTGAGAACTCAAGTACAAAGTCACCCAACTACTACTTCTTGATTTATATTAGTAAATTAACATTCCTTCTCATCCTTTTCTTTCTCAGTATTGTACTTCAAGATGAGACCTGACCCTTCAGTGGGTTTTGTAGCATATGGAAAGAAAATCTTGTACAGGTTTTACCATTCAACAGTTTTCTTGTCCACTGCATACAGAGCCATACACCATTCTCAAAGCATGGGAGTGAGAATCTCGGCTGTACAACAGCAACACACAGGTGCACTGTGACCATGCTCCAACATCTTGGAGCTGGAGAACTACAATTGGCGTAAGATGGCACGATTGCACAGTGGATAGCAATGTGATAGGGACCCAGGTTCAATTCTGGTCTTGTATGACTGTGTGAAGTTTGTACACGTCTGTGTGGGTTTCCTCTGGTGCTCTCATTTTCCCCCTATAGTCCAAAGGTGTACAGGGTAAGTTGATTGGTTATGGTAAATTGCTCCTTAGCATCAGGGCTAACTAAATATGTAGGATTATGGGATAGGGCCTGGGCGGCATTGTTGTGGGTGCAGGCTTGAGTGCACCGAATGGCCTCCTTCTACACCGTAGGGATTATGTGATAATTGACAATTGATTGCGACATATGGTCATTTTATAACACACATATTAACTGCATGTGAAAGCATTTGAACAAAGAAATCCGCTTTGTTTTTTTGCTTCTGAAAGTAGGATATATATGTATAATGTGCAATTACATATCTCATCTTTTAACTACTGGTCAGAAGTTTTCTCAGAGCCACTTCCACCTTGCCACTGTAACTTCAGCTGAAACGCAACAAGGATCCGAATTACTCAGCCATGTGGCATTGATGGTAGAGCGGGAGTCACACTGAGGAAATTCCTGTAGTTCAAATATCATTTTGGATAAATACTCACCCATCGTAAGAATATGAAAGAGCAATAATCATTCTGAAACCCTCCTCTAACCTTCCCTTCCCTTCCCCTAATTATTCTCTTCCACACCTTCCCCATTTAATTCAGGGGGTTAGTCAAAATACATGAAACTCAGACAACATATACATCGCTACTATTCACATCTGCTATGGTATTAGCATTATCACAAAGCAAAGGGCAATTCACAAGGTTATACTGGTGAGCCTTATAGTCTTTTTGAGTGTTTATACATACTTTGAATGTTTTCTTTAAACTCTCGAATGCTGCAATTTATTTCCAGAGGTTTCCTCAATGTCATACGGGGAGCAAACGTTTTGTCTGCCTTTGACAAGGCAAATAACTGGCTGAGCATAGAGTCAAGGTGAGGGATTCCCAAAAAAAGAGTTCTGCTCACAAAACTCAAATGTGGGTGACCAGTACATAGAGGAATTGGATTGTAACAGACTGCCATGGGCCAGTAGTGAACTGAGTGAAGAATCATCATGTCTGGCAGAGGGAAAGGAGGCAAAGGATTGGATAAAGACAGAGCAAAACGGCAGGGCAAATTATTCATGATAATACCCAGGGCATCACCAAATTAGCAATCCTCCTCCTAGCTTGCACTGTCAAGCAGATCTCAAGTTTATTCTATGAGAAGGTTCATAGGGTGCTGATGGTTTTCTTGGAGAATGTGATCAGGAATATGATCACCTATGCTGAACAAGCAGTGCAAGATGGTCATTGCCATGGATGTGGTTTATGCTCTGAAACGTAAGGGACGCATTCTCGATGGATTTGGGGGCTGAACATCTTGACCCTTTCTACTAGACACACAATGAAAGCCAGTGGCATCAATCTTCAAGAATTTTCAACTTTTGCCACGTCATCTTGTTTGTTTCATAGGTCAAATGGAGATGATGATTTTTGGAAATCTCCACTGGGCGCTGAAGTGCAGCCCTGTAACGCATGTGTCTTCTGATAGCATACAGCCTTAACAGCGGCCTTGTAAATACCAGTAAGATTAACAATCCATTATACAGTTAGGATAGTGGGAAGATGACTCAGGAATTTAAAGGCTGCAATTTGTATGTCAGCTGTTGAACACTACACAAGATCCTGAATAATGATCTTTAACTCAGAAGCAAAAATGGCTTTTCCTAAATATCTTCACTCAGGTGTATTAATCTAGTTTAGAGGAATGCAAATGAATATTACATCAACTGCTGCTCACATATAACTATTCATTAACATTTAAAGCAGGGAAACAAAGGAAATCGCAGGAGTAGTAGACACTACGGCTCTTCGAGCTTGCTCCTTCATTAACAACTCCACTTTCCTACCTGCTGACCATGTCCCTTAATTCCCTGAGGGATCAAAAAGCAGTTTATCTCACTCTTATACGATGATGAAGCATTCAAACTCCAAAGATGTGAAGGTTAGGTGGATTGGCCATGCTAAATTGCCCCTAATGTCAGGGGGACTAACCAAGGTTAAGGGAATAGGACCTGGATGGGATTGTGATTGGTGCAGACTTGATGGGCCTAATGGTCTCTTCCTGCACTGTAGAATTCTATGGTTCTAACCCTCTGGGATAAACAGTTCCCAAGATTCACAAACTTCTGGGTGAGAGGAAGCTCAGTCCTAAATGGTCTATTCCTTATCTTGAGACTGTGCCTCAGCGTTCTAGATTCCCTAGCTAGGGGAACAAGCATCCCGGTTTCTACCCTGCCAAGGCCCTTAAAAATCTTCTATGTTTCAATAAGATCACTGTTCATGTCAACACAGGATCTCAATCTTTCAAAACACTCAACAACATACTTGATACAAATCAAGTACTTCAAGTTAGATAATGCCAGACACTAGGTTCAACAAGGAACCAAATTCAGTTCATTATATTCAGCCGTTTATATTTTTAGGTATCTAAAACAATGCACGTATTGATATCATCATCCTGATTCATTGCATGTACTGACCCTCTTGGAGTGCCATATTGAAGGTTGGGCATCTCAGGTGAATTGGCAATGAGGAATCACATGAGCCTAAACTACCAAAAGTGCAACACTATGGAATTGTGTTTCGTGTGCAACAAACACCCTGCGCCTCCCCCAACCCCCGATTCATCTCTGATCAAGTGAGACAATGCCGAGATTGCACATCAAGTGTACGTTAAACTATTAGGAATTTATGTTCAAAGTGATCTCAAATTGAATTACCGTGTGTGTGAAATGTTTAAGGAGGAAATGGAAGACTCCATATGCTACATCGTCTCCAGCAATACAACATTGCTTCAACTGGCCTATTCACTGTGGTTAACAGTTACATAAGACCCATTGTTGAATCAGCTGTGCTTGTTTGGAATGCTGGACTTACCAAAGAGCACATGAACAAGCTCGAAAACATTCAGAAACAAGCACTGACACTTATCCAAAATAACGTGCACCAAAACTATGCTAACACTAAACAAGTGAATTGCTGTTCCCTTGCTGTAAGGTGGAGAAAGCTCTGAGTAGGCTTTGCTAGAAAACTTATGTATCCCATCTCCCATTGCCTTTCCCTCTTGAAAAAAAAGCCATTGCAAAAAGAGAAAAAAAACAGACTGTGAGACTGCCTAATCCCCTACTTAATAAAACTCAGAGTATGCAAATGATTGGGAATTCAATGAACTTAATCTGACAACATGTGATCTATGGACTTTAATAAAAATGCAAAGTGCAGTAGACCTTTCATTCCTATTCTGTAAATTAGGGAGACATGAATTTGCAACATATTGTAATTATTTTTATGATGAGATGATTATAATTGTGCAATCTTTTTATTTTATAGTTTATTTTTACTTTAATGATTGCCCATAATATGGGTGATATTTCACGTTCTACCTGGTGACATGTTTGGAGGCAGAATGGGCATTTTATTAGATGGGGTGGTGATTCCACCCCAAGTAAGTGCATGGTGGAAATGCCAGTGGATGGTTTTCCTACCCAATTGCCAATTGTTGTCCTTAACTGCGTAATTAATACTCAATTGAAGATCTCTTTCCACACTGCTGGGAAAACACAGTGGCAGGTCAGTCTATATCAGATGGGGAGCAAGACAGGAAAATTTGTGCAAGTTGCTCATCATTTCCTATGGGTTGCTGTCTCTTGTTCAAAGGTACTCACTGCCTGAACAAGAGACCTATTGGGAGAGGGAGAGTGGTTTCCCAATTCAGAGGTAACCCCGTGCCCTTGCTGCTGACCACCAGCTTACACCCACCTCCTGAGTGAGCCTCATGAGAAGTCTTACCTCTGGCCTGAGTCACTCCATGACCCTGGGCCTCCAGTCAAAGTCCCGCAGCAACCACCGCCACCTCCCCAGTGATGATGTTGAGCAAGAGGACTGCCATCATCTGATTGGGCAGTAGGCCAATGGACAGGCAGAATTTCCTTTCCCCATATTTCTGATGCTGTGAATGGCCCATCAGTGACAGTTCAACTACTTAACTAACTATTACTGCAGTGTTTCCCAAAAAAAGGCAATGGGAGTCCCTCACCAGTTCTTCAGCAGGCAACTGAGACTTCCAATGCCCTTCCATGCCATGAAATATGATTACTTGTTTTATTTGTACATATGAACACATGGACATGTGAGCATATGAATTAGTAACCAAAGTAGGCCATTTAGCCCCTTAGGCCTGCTCCACCATTCGTTAAGATCAAGGTTGATCAGATTGTAGCCCTAATGCCACCTTCCCATCTACCTCCAATAGATTCGTGACCAACAAAAGCAATCTATCTCGGCCTTAAAAATATTCAACAACCCTGCCTCTACCTCTCTCTAGGAAGATATTTCCATGGACTTACGACTCTAGGAGAAAAGAAAATTCTCCTGAATTCTGTCTTAAATGGGAGGCCCTTATTCATAAACTGTGTGTCCTAGGTCTGGTCTCTCCTGCAAGGGGAAACATCCGATTAGCACCCACCCTGTCAAGATCATTCAGGACCTCTTATGTTTCAATAAGATCATCTTTGATTCTTCTAAGCGGAGAAGTTCATATTTTCCCAATTATACTCCATCTGCAAAATGTTTGCTCATTCATTTAACCTTTCCATTTTCTGTTACAGATTCTTTATGTCCTCTTCACAATCTACTCTCCTACTTTTGTGTCATCAGCATATTTCACAATTATACATCCAGTCCTTTCATCCAAATCATTGATATAGATTGTAAACACGAGCCTTGAGCACTGATCCATCTAGAACTCCACTCATTATATCTTGCCGATCTGAAAGTGACCCATTTATACTCTCTACTTCCAGTTAGCACACCAATCTTCCATCTGTGTTAATATGTTACCATCTACACAACAAGCTCTTCTGTTGTGTAGTAACCTTTGATGTGGCACTCTGTCACTCTTTCTGAAAATCAAAGTACACCACATCCACTGATGGTGTATTTTTATCCATATTACTTGTTACTTCCTCAAAGAATTCTAATATATTAGTCAAGTACAGTTTCTCTTTCACAAAACCATGTCTGATTGCATTGAAATTTCCTGACTGCCAGCTATATCCTCTTAGCAATAGATTCCAGCATTTTCCTTATGACAGATGCTGAGTCAACATCACAATACCTGCTATCATGATGATTTTTCAATGTACAAATTACCCATCCATTTCGTCCAATTATCTCTTATTCTTCTAAATGCCAGAGAGCATGGACCCATTTACTTATTCTCTTATCTCAGGAACCAATGTAGTGAATCACAGAATCCCTACAGTGCAGAAGGAGGCAATCTGGCCCATCAAGTCTGCACCAACAATAATTCTTCCTGGACTCTATCCCCATTAACACCACATATTTATCCTGTTAATCCCCTTGACACTAATGGGCAGTTTAGCACAGCCAATCTAATCTAATCTGCACATCTTTGGAGTGAGAGAGGAAACCGGAGCACCCGGAGGAAACCCATGCAGACACAGGAAGAATGTGCAAATTTCACAAAGATAGTCATCCAAAGTTAAAATTGAACCCGGGTCATTGGAGTTGTGAGGCACCAATGCTAATGACTGTGCCACAGTGCAATCCTTTTGTTAGACTCCCTTCAATGCAACTGTATCCTTTCTTAGATATGGAGCCCAAAACAGTGCACAGTTCTCCAGGCTTTAGCAATTTTAGGTATTTTCACTTGACGCTTAATATTTAATTGCCTGCAGAATAAGTTCTATAAAATGTTGGCAAAAGCCATTTTCCTCTGCTCTTATGCTATTCAAGAGCATCAACCAACCAAAGCAATCAGCTCAGTAGCTTTTTTTGAACACTGCAGTACAGCAGCTGGGCCCGAAAATGAAAAATACTGGCTGGCGTGAAGGGTTTCAACAATATATCACACCATATTGCAAAGCCTTCAGAAACAATGTCAGTCTGTAATTCATCATGGAGGAAAAATGTTAGCCACACAATGGCTATAGCTGATGCAATTCTGGCTGGACATCGTAAAAGTTCCCAATTTACATGGAAGACAAAAACAACCTTCCAGCGACATTTATAGACAGTGTTTAACAGAATAAAGAAATTTCTGAAAACTTTCTTAGGGAGCTCCACTGAAACAGGGATAGAAAATCATCTTGTCTAAGAAAGATAATATAAATTTCTCCTCTACTTGGCATCATTCAATATACTATTTGAGATGCTTTGAATAGTTATTCCAAAGTGCATCAGTGAACATGCCATATACCATTCTTAAAGAAAAAGAAAAACAATTTTTTTGAATTAAAGAGTAGATCTATGAATCTGACTGCACATTCTAATTGTCCTGTGTAAACTTACAGTAATAGTTTCAACCACCTGAATCTCCAATTCACGTTGGCCAGGGTTTCTACTTTTGATTATTGTTAGTGACCTCAATTGAAAGTGTGGCTGGAACTCTCCAGCCATGCATGCTGGTGGGATTCTCCAGTCCCGTCCGCAGTGTGCCCCTGCCCACAGGTTTCCTGCCGGCGTGGGGTGACATCAGTGGGAATAACCTTTGATAGCAGCTGGGTCTGAGAATCCCACTGTTTGCAAGCAACACACTACCTCTCGCCAGTGGGAAACACACAGCTGAAAGGCTGCAGAATCTCACTGTGTACGTTTAGAGTGTCTGGTGAGGATAGTTTGGGTTTGCTCCCCTGGTTGTACGGCTAGTCATCATTCATTATTTCAGCTTACAGATGAAGAACAGTCATGCAGAGCTATCAGAAGGCCCATAATGCCAGTGGAATCAGAAGATATCAAGAAGGGAAGCAAGGGAAGGAAAGGTGAAAAAAAGAGAAAAAGATTTAGGATGATCAACTTATGGAACCAAATTCCAGCCCGAAAAAGCACCTTCAAGAGAAAAAGGAAGAAAAAAGACAGATTGAAAGTAGCTACTGTGTTCAAATTATCTTTGTACTTATCTTACAAACTGTTTTAAAACATAGTTAATGAATGCTTTGAACAGATGTAGTTAAAGTAGCCATTAGGACAAGCTAATGAACTGTGGCTCCTATATTTATTCTGATAGTCTCTTCCTCTGTGATGGATTAGTGTGCTCTTGGTTAACATTTTTTGTCTTTAATTGTTTTGTTTTTTAATTCTTATTTCTCCTAAATATGATCCAGTGATCCCCTGCTTGTCCTGCTCTTATCCTTACAGTTTGTTGGCCCTGTGAAAGCTCAGCAGTACAATGCATGTTCATTGCTGTTGTGATTATACAATTACAACAGCCACTGCTGCTGTGTTCGTCTCATATAGTGCATTAAGTATGTTAAACTTTAGCTTTAGTGTAGCAGAGAGGCAGTGAACCACTAAAATCAACATTAACATTGTTGGCAATGATGCCTATTACAGAGTAAGTTTTCAAGTCAATTGCTAACTTAATATGCCATTATTTTTGAAACCAGTATTGTCCACAAGTAGACCGGAACAACACTAAACACTTTCTTTTTCTCAGAGGGTATCATAGATTCATAGAACTCTACAGTGCAGAAAGAGTTCCTTCAGCCCATCGAGTCTGCACCGAACACAATCCCATCCAGGTCCTACCCCCATATCCACTAATTCCTCTAACCTACACATCCCTGAACACTAAGGGGCAATTGCTCAGCATGGCCAATCAACTTAACCCGCAATCTTTGGACTGTGGGAAGAAACCGGAGTACCTGGAGGAAATCCACACAGACATGAGGAGAATGTGCAAACTCCACACAAACAGTGATCTGAGTCAGGAATCGAACCCAGGACCCTGGAGCTGTGAAGCAGCAGTGCTAACCACTTTGCTACCGTGCCACCCACTCTCCACTTAGAGCAGTTCTTTAATGATGCAACACAAAAAGAGCAGTTTTAGAAACCATATATTCTTCATAATAATTCAGTAGAATAGAACTTGGATTGATATAGTTTCTTTCCCGATCTTAGGACTTCCTAAAACGCCAATGTCACAGATCATAATGTACTTTTGCAGTACATTCATTGTTGTAACACCAGAGGCAACTTGCACACAACTCTAACAGGCCACCTGGACAATGGACATCAAGAGCTGGAATTCTTTTCAAATTAAAGTCCAATGTGTTTATTTGCAGCAAATGCCACTAGCTTTCAGAACCGACTGTTCCTTCGTGAGATTTCTTACCGTATCTACCCCAGTCCAACACCGGCACCTCCACATTTCTCTCCAGAGACAGGGAACAGGAATTGTTCTGAACATGTCCCAGAGGGATAGCTACTTTTCAGGATTTTCACCAAGGAATCCACTGAACTGGCATGGAGGCAGGTTTCCTGTCCAAGGCACTCAAAGCTGGACATCGTAAAAGTGCAGCAGAGGCTTCCCAGTTTGAACAGATATGGCAAATAATTGAGATGGCATTTTAGCATAAGAAACACCCTCACACCACCAATGCAAATATTTTGAAATTTTAAATAAAAAAAAATAAACAGCCACCCTGGAGGAGCCCTTCGACTGGGAAGCATCTGGCAGCACTTGGACCTAGGCAAAACTTTAAGTCTGACAGGAACATTGCCCACCTCCGCCCCCCACCCGCCTCCAGGTTTGGAATGTCTGTTTTGTGGAGATATTATGGTCAGGAGGACTGTATGATGGTCGGTAAGAAAAGGAAGACCAGGTGTGGGAACTGTTACTGAATGGGAAATTAGGGTTGTTTTCACATGTATTCCTATCAGATGTGTTAGACGTGAACAGCTTAGCCTGAAAGGGGTGTGATGTTTGCTTTCTCCCTCTCTGTTTCTGATTCCCTCATCTCCATGTCGTAGGCCTGGTACAAAGGGTGTGCCTTCATGATAAAGGTTATGCAGGACACAGCAATCCACAATGAGTTACGACATGCACTCTGACAAGTATTGCAGTGTTTCTCCAAACTAGTCATGATGTGGAGATGCCGGCATTAGACTGGGGTAAAACAGAAAGAAATCCCACAACACCAGTTTAAAGTCCAAACTGGTTTATTTGTAGCAAAAGCCCCAAGCTTTCGGGACAGCCTGTGTCCCTTCGTTAGATGGCTAGGAATTGAGAACTCCCAGCCTCAAAAGTTTGGAGCTTTTGCTACAGATAAACCTGTTTGGACTTTAAACTGGTGTTGTGGGATTTCTTTCTGCTTTTCTCCAAACTAGCCCAGGCAATGGAATTGCTGCTTAAGCCAACGATGGAACTGTTCAATGACATTTCATGGGGCAGCATGGCTCTTCTTATTGATGTGTTGTCCATGCGTGCTTGGGTTACACAGTGGAGTTATGAAACATAGTCCTTAGAAAGCTCTTGCCACTCAGTAGTCAGTGGACTGGCACAGAATGAAAGCCTCACAATTGCTGTCAGGATATTGGATATTCAGTGGCATGCTGTGCTGAGCATAGTCACATATCCACTGTACATTCAGGGAGTCAAATCTTTTGAGACTGCATTATAATTTCGCATTTAGATACAGCATCTGCAAAGCAACATGTGTGCAGTCAATGGCAACCTGCACGTGCACACTCTGTTTGCTTTTTGCTGGAAATAAAGAACACAATGTATTCTTTTTCGGGTATACATGCGACAGTGGCTTCCTCTACACAGCAGTGCATTGCAGACTGTCAAAACTTGGAGATGTTGTTTGCATTGTTTGCCTCCTCATGTTTTAAAGTTTATTTATTAGCATCACAAGTAGGCATACATTAACACTGCAATGAAGTTACTGTGAAAATCCCCGAGTCGCCACACTCAGGCACCTGTTGGATACACTGAGGGAGAATTTAGCATGGCCAGTGCACCTAACCAGCACATCTTTCAGACTGTAGGAGGAAACCCAAACAGAAATGGGAGAATGTGCAGACTCTGCACAAACAGTGATCCAAGCTGGGAATCGAACCCAGGTCTTTGGTGCTGTGAGGCAGCAGTGCTAACCATTCGATTTGAGGACATTGAAAACCTGTACAGCCACTGCAGGGCTATCCTCATGCTGCTCTGAGGGTGCAGTACTGCCAACAACAGGTTACTCATATCAGTCAGCCAGCGCCTATTTCTCAAAACAAGATTTTGCTTATTCTGTTCCTCATGGAGATTAATAGGTAAATTGCTTCTTGAAGACCATGGGCTGCAGGTGATGTGAGTCTCGCCCACTGGCTCTCCAGTTGATGGCAGCCCCTGCTTCTTTTCGAGAATACTTGTCAAATTAAATGACACTCGGGTATTTATCAGCCTTGAGTGGAATCGAGGACCCGAGAGACTGAGAACAGCCAATCAGAGGCTAGCAGCTCTACTGAACAGGAGTGTGTCACCAGGGAGGCATAACATCCACCTGAGGCTTAGAATTAGTGTTGGATTCCAGGCCACAATTGAGTGGAGGGAGAGGAGGCTCACAGGGGTGGGGTCAGCAGAAAGAGTAGGGGGTGGCTCTCAGTGGGTTGCCCCCTTCCCAGTGCTGAGGTACTCAATCATGCCCAGAGTGCCTTTGAACAATAGACTCTTCCCCCACCCTGGATGCCCACAAGAAAACGTGTTAGTGTTTGCATGTCCTGCATGCCTCATGGCAAGTCCCTCACCTGCCACTGAATATTAGTGATAGTGATGGGAAGAGACTCTTGACTGGCACTAATTGCCTCCTTAAGGGCCTCAACTGGCAGCAGGGTGGGAAGGCAGTTAATGGGCTGTTCTTCCACAGATTTAATCAGTGCGGAGGAAGGAAGGTGACACAGACCCAAATGCCACCTACTCATCTGTTTAAATGTTCCCCTGCCATAAAACTCATCACAGGGGCAGGCATTAAATTCCATCCTGTGGCTGGGATTTAGCCTCCTACTGAGAGCTCTTCTTCCCCTTTCTTCTACTTCCTTTTCAAGCAACTTGCTCTCTTTGTTGCCTTTGCTCACTGCCCTGTCATACTGAAGGCCAAGGGGGATGGGAAAGACACCACCCAGGCACGATTTTGGCAAGAAACCCTTGAAATAAGAACCAAAGCCTTCACCACGTGTAACTTCCATGCCCGGCAGACTTCACTAACTTCAAATTACAGTGCAAACCATCAAACACTTCCACTAACTCAGCAGCAGCCTGTAGAAATCAATCAGCAACTAATCTGCAAGAAGCTGATGATCCCTTTAAATAGTGCTGGAGGAGTGGTGGGGGGAACTGTTCCTGACGCTAAACGCATGTTCAGCTGTGAAAGGTTAAAAGAGGATGTTAGCTGGAGTGTTGAAATTGAAAATGACTCTGCAACAGTCAAATCAGCATTACCCGCTGACTGATGTCATGATCTGCCTGCTCTATATACCCCAGGTCATGCCCCCTGTGCTTGTGCTGACACCCTCAACAAAAAGCTACTGAGCATTGCCCACACGAGATCTGTGCACGAGATCTGGCTGCCATCTTGCAACCCAAACGGAATTCTGTGGCCAGTATTTCTTTTTAATGATGTTGGTTGAGGGATAAATGTTAATTGCTCAAGACATCAACAAAACCTCTCTGTTCTTCAGCAAATAGATCAATGTGATCTTATATATTTACCAGAGAGGACAGATGGGGCCTCAATTAAACGTGTCATCCAAAAGACAGGAATTTCAGCAGTGCGGCACTGAAGAGTCAGCTGGGATTATATGCTCATCTCTCTGGAGTGGAACTTGAACTCACGACCTTCTAACTAAGAGGCCAATGTGTTACCATTGAGCAAAGGCTGAGACTTGAGCAAGCAGCACATTGCATCAGTTTCAATTGTAACAAATAAATGTTAAACACTTTTCTTTTTTTTAAATAAAACAGATATGACATTGAAAAGCACTTGTCCACTTCTTTCAAACTAGCCCTTCAGTGTTATCCAACATGGTGTCATTTAGTGGTTCTGTAATGCACCTGACTATTTCCTGGAGAGAATAGCTCCCTTTAAATTAGAGCTACACTTCAGTTTAAACAGTCTTCTCATCTTTTCATGATAACGGTTGGGCCAGATCAGTGGGAGGACACAATTTAGGAGAGAGATGGGCAGATGTAAAATGTTGAAAGGATGACTTTCATGCATGAGCTCACTTATACTACAAATTCCATGGTGTTTTAAACAATGCAATTTGTTTGCACCCAGATTATAGGGTTATGAGAGGGTCAATGTCGAGGAAACTTTAGCAGCACAGAGCACAATATGCCAAATATCAAATATTTCAGATTCAGGCAACGCTTGATGTGTGATAGTTTTAAATTAAATACTACTTTTCCTTCCGTTATAACAGACTTTATAATTTAACGCTGGTTAAAAAGATGTTGGACAAACTCATTGGTCTGGGTCACCAGCTGGAGATTTGACAAAACCACTACAGAATTCCTACAATGCAGAAGGAGGCCATTTGGCCCATCGAACCAACACCGACAGCAATCCCACCCAGGCCTATCCCTATAAACCCACATATTTACCCTGTGAGCTTTCTGACACTAAGGGGCAATTTAGCACGGCCATTCCACCTAAACTTCACATCTTTAGAGTGTGGAAGGAATCTGGAACACCTGGAGGAAACCCATGCCGATTGCTGCTGATTCTGCACCCACTTGAGGTGTCAGATCGAGGAGAGCCCAGAAACACGTGTAATGGTACAGTGTCACCATGCCATGTCCCGTCATGACCCTACCACCTCTATCAATGATGGTGGGGTGAGGCCCTTGATTGGGCATTAGCTGCCCCACTTAAGGGGCTCAATTAGTGATGGAGTGGAAAGGATGTCCAGGGGCTTTCAAGCCAAGGGTTTCAATCAGGGTGGAAATAGCAAAGTGGTATTCTTCCCAACCGCCATGTCACCCTCTAGCTTGATTAATGCCACCCTATTCATCATATTCGCCATAGGGGAAGGCACTAGATTCTTCCTTGTTAAAAAGTACATCCATAAGAACCATATACAATCAGTTCCAGTTTTTGAAAATGTTGCTGCAACAGAATGAAAAACTCAACTTGTACATTTGTGTTGCTCCAGCAGGCACTGATATAGATGAGTGATAGACAAATAGAAGTAATCTGATCAGGACTTTCTTAATGATGGCATAAGACGCTGACAAAAGCTGAAAGAGTCTGGAGCTAGCTTTACTATGCTCTGATATAGCCAAGATTTTTGCAATTTGTATAGTCAGGCAGATTAATTAATACAATAAAAATATTTCTATGACCATATAAAATAACAGCCAACATTTATTTGGACAAGGAAAACCTTGTCTGTTAAATCTCCTCAACATCATTGAGGATATTACAGATAATACAGATGACGAGATGGATTTCTGAAAGTCCTATTCAACTATGTCATTATCATCTGCAAAAAAACCTTCTAATTTTTTTTTAAATGGAATCTAATTAAGCAGCAATCTATGAGCCTTCCACTTTGGTGGCTTAGTCCCTGGCATTTTGTTTTAGACAGGGTACTTCTCATGTCCAAGACAGGGGGGAATTGAAGCCACAGATGTAGTTTGTGGTTGGAGGGATGCCCCACAATAACGAGAACATTTTTTTTCAAAATAAAATAATGTCTTAGTTTATGCAATCAATTGCCCTGTAGTTGGTTTCACAGGCTAATGTGCGATCTTAGTTTTTAAGTTCTCTGCCTGCCACATCAATCCTATTTGTTAGGAATATGTGTAAATGCTGTGACTTTGACTGTTCATAAAGAGAACATGCTGGAGTTTTACCTTCTACCATCTAAACAATTCCCGTCTAGACCAAAAGATTGCCTCCAATTCCATGGGTTTTCATTTTTGTTGGTAATCTCTTGTACGGCAACTTATTAAATGCCTTCTAAAAGGCCACATAAATAACATCTATGGTTCATACTTTATCTATCAATATTAGTGAACTGCTTAAAAAATGCAACAAAGTTGTTTCAATTTGACTTTATCTATATAAATTCACATCCACTCTCTGCGATTAGTTCATGAGCACAAAGCACTTAATACTTTGTATGTCAATGATAGCTTCCAGAAACTTTTTCACCCATCAGATTTTATTTCATGGTTAACCTCTCCCATCCTTTTACTGTAATGGTAAAATGTTGACATTTTTCCAATCCTACTCTTGAATCAAGAAAATTTCGAAAGACCACGATTAAAGCATCTACAAGCACCCACAGAGTGGCTGAGCAGCATATATGAATAAACAGACTTTGAAAGTTCAGAATTTGGCAAGAGTGGTAATTTAGTGCAGAGGCACTAGGACATTTCTGATAATTCTATGCAATGAGACAGTTAAGTGGTTATATCATGGTAGGGATAGGCTGAGGAAGCATGATCATCTATGATTGGATTTTACACTGAGTTCAGAATAATGTAATGAAGTCCAAAAACTAGGGTCTTAAATGCAAATAAAGCTAATTTCATAAGAGGTGAGTTGACTAAGATAGATTTGAAACTTAGATTAAAAGGCAATGGCAACTAGTTGAATAAATGTTTCATAATTCTGAATGTATAATCCATTGATAAATAATAGCTCCACTGGAAAAGTGATTCATTGCCAGAATTGTTATAGCATAGCAGGAGGTCATTTGACCCATTGTGTGTGTTGATTCTCTAAATATGCAAAGTATATGGTGCCATTCCCTAACTTCCACACCCCGTAACATTGCCCATTCTCTCTCTTCAGATAATGTTACAATTGAATATCGCAGTTAAACCTGCCTCTGCCACATTGAGGCAGGATGTAAAGATGCCGGTGTTGGACTGGGGTAGTAAGAACTCAGTAAGAATTTAGCAACACCAATTTTAAATCCAACCGATTTATTTGATAGTAAAATTGCGAGCTTTCAACACTCTGTCGTGTCTTCGTCAGGCAAATGCAGTGTGCATTTGCCTGACGAAGACACGACAGAGTGTTGAAAGCTCGCAATTTTACTACCAAATAAATCGGTTGGATTTAAAATTGGTGTTGCTAAATTCTTACTGACTTCTTACATTGAGGCAGTGCATTCCTCTGGCTGCAGGAAGAAATTTCTCTGCATGTCTTCATTTTTTTTTCCCCAATTGCCTAAAATTTGTGTACTTTAATTCTCAATCCTTGCACCAATGGGAACTGTTGTTCTTTTCTACTCTATTCAGGCCCCCTCGTGATTTTGAAAATGTCTGTCAAATCTTTCCTCAATTTTCTCCAATCCGTCAACATAACTAAGACCCCCATCCCTGGAATGATTCTTTTGCATCTTTTTTGAACTGATCCTAATTCCTTCACATCTTTCCTAAAATGCACAGCCTAGAAATCAACGCAATACTCAATTTGAGGCTTAACAAATGTTTTATCCAAACTTAACATAATCTCCTTGTTCTTGTACTCTATGGCCCTACAAACAAAGCACAGGTTGGCTGCACAAGGACTTTGATATTTTCCACTGGCAGGATCTTTCAGTCCTGCATAAGTCAACCCCTGATGAGGAGATGCCGGCGTTGGACTTGGGTAGATACAGCAAAAAGTCTCACAACACCAGGTTAAAGTTCAAACAGACTATCTGATAGTCAAATAAACTGGTTGGACTTTAACCTGGTGTTGAGATTTCTTACTAAGGCAACCCCTTCCACAGGTTTCCTGTGGCAGGATGGATGAGCCATGCAAATTGCCATTGACATTGGCAGGACATTTGCAGTATTCCAGCAGCATCCCCCTTCACCTCCACCCCAAGTGTAAGCAAGTCTGGAAGCCTCCACAGTTTCCGGTCTCATTTTCTTCAGTATTCTTGACTATATCCTACCTGGTTCTGGGTGCCTCACCAATTTAATTACAGATAGCATTTCCAAAGCCTTCTCCTAATCAGTGTTAAACACTCCAAATGTCTGAACTGCCTCTTTTTTCACCGTGAGCTAAGCAGTACTTTTTTCTTTGTAAAATGGATGCAGAATATTCATTTAATAGCTAGGCTATGTCCTCTGCCTCTAAGCATAAATTCCTTTTTTGGACCTTAACAGTTGTTTTTTAACCAGCCTTTTATTATTTATAAGCTAGAAGACTTCAGGATTCCCTTTTGCCTCTTCCTTTGCTTATCTTATTTGATTTTACACTTTGCCATTGAACATGTATAATCAACATGTATCGTCAGTTGTATTATCCACCTGATACCTGTCATAAACATAGATTTCTTTTCTCCTCTTAATCTCCATCTCTTTCATCATCTAGGGAGCTCGAATTTGTTTTCACTGGTGACTAAGGGTTATTAGATTAAAAGAAGAGGAACTTGAAAAGTAATTTATGTTAGTTAAGAAAAAATTCCAGAGAAATTCATGGGAACAATAGCTGACAAATCCCCCGGACCTGATAGCCTATATGCCACGGTTTTTAAACAGGTGCCTGACGAGAGAGTGGAAAGATTGGTTGCAATCTTACAGAATTTCCTAGGTCCCACTGGATGAGAATGTAAGAAGTGCAACACCATCCTCAAGAAATAGGGAAGAGAATAAACAGGAAACAATAAGCCAGCTCAGTCTAAAGCAAATTACTGTGGATCAGGATTCACCCCCTAAATCTTTCCTGATTTTCTTTGCCCTTAGCTCTGACAAAGGGTTATCCAGACTTGAAACATTGACTCTATTCTGTCTCCACAGATGTTGTCAGACCTGCTGAGATTTTCCAGCATTCTCTGCTTTATGCCAGTTCAGTTGACAGATATCAGCAAAATGCTGGAACCTAGAGTAGTATTAACAGTGTGATCAGAAAATCTAATACGAGGAGACAGAGTGAACACAGTTTCACGAAACAGAAATTTTGATGAATCTGAAGTATTTTGAGGATGTAACCAGCAGTTTGGATAAAGGAAAACATGGGTGTAAAACATGTGGATTTTGAGGAAGGATGGTATGGTGGCACAGTAATTAGCACTGCCACCTCATATCGCCAGGGATTTGAATTCAATTCCAGTCTTGAGTAACTGCGTGCAGTTTGCACATTCACCCCATGTCTCCATGTGCTTCCTCTTGAGTGGTCCGGTTTCCTCCCACACTCCAAAGATGTGCAGGTTAGATGGATTGACCAAGCTAAATTGCCCCTTACTGTCAGGGAAAGGTGGCTAAATTAGGTGGATTAGTCATGCTGTATGCACTGTGTTACAAAGATTAGGCCAAATAGAGGATTTGGATGGAATGCTCTTTCAGAGGGTTGGTACAGACTTGGTGGGCTAAATGGCCTCTTTCCACATTGTGGGGATTCTATGGTTCTAAGGAGCCACAAAAAAGGTTGTTTCACAAAATTAATGGGGTTGGAGTTAATATATTATTGTGGAAAGAGATTTACTTCAAGGATGTAAAAAAAATAGAAATAAAAGGGTAATTTTTAAGTTGGCAGGTTGTTATTAGTGAAGTGCCACAAGAATGAGTGAAGGTACTGTAGCTATTTATGACTTAGATAGAGGACCGTTTGTAACGTATCCAACTTTGCTGATGATATAAAGCCAGGGAAAAATGTGAACTGTGAAAAGTATAAAAAGAAGTTGCAATTAAAATATATGAACACTGATGATTATCCCTTTAAGGACAACACAGCAGAAGAGGATCACCTGATTTGAGGATCCAATTGGGAACATGGGTGATCACCCTGGTGATGGAGTTCTATCTGCAGCAGAAGACATCTAGGGACTAGCGCAGCCAGTGGGCTGCCCCAGGGCCCCAAAGAACTGCCAGCCTTTGTGTAGTTTTTCCTTATTAATAAATATCTGTCAAAGTCTGTGAGCATGCATCATTATAGGCAGGTTAAACAAATGGGCAGGAAGTGAGTATTGTATGGGGAAGTGAGAGACTGTCCATTTAGATAAGAAGAATACCTTTTAAATGATGGAAAGCTATCAAATGTCAGTGCTCAAACAGATCTGTTAAAAAAAGACAAAGGTAACATGTGGATACATTAAGCAGTTAGGAAGGCAAATGGTAAATTGACCTTTATTGCAAGGGGGTTAAGTGTTACAAGAAAATTTCTTGCTGCAAACATGCAGATGTTTGCTGATTTACATCTGGACTATTCTCTATGGTTTACATGTCTGTACCTAAAGGATATGTCTGCCTTGGCATGAGTGCAACAAAGGTTCACTATTCTGATTCTTAGGATGAAGGGATTGTCTTTGAACAGAGATTGAGTGGAGTGGGTCTATACTTACTGAAGTTTTGAAACGTGAGATTGAGATCATTGAAACATAAAGAGTTTGAGGGGATGAATGGCTGAAGAATCAGGAACTCGGATCAAAGAAAACAAAGAACTTTACAGTACAGAAACAGGCTCTTTGGCCCACCAAGCCTGCGCCGATCATGTTGTCCTATCCAGACCAACTGCCTGTATCCCTTTATTCTCTGCTTGTTCATGTGTCTATCCAGATATGTCTTAAATGTCACTAACCTCAATTGACAGTGTATTCCAGGTCCCACCACCTTCTGCATAAAATGTATACCCCACACGTCTCCACTGAAACTTGAATTTGTGCCCCCTTGTAATTAATATTACTGCCCCAGGAAGAATTGTCAAACTGTTCCCCTTATCTACGCTTCTCATAATTTTAAAAACTTCTATCAGGTCACCCCTCAGCTTTCATCTTTCCAGAGAGAACAATCACACAATTTATTCAATCTCTCCTCACAGCTAATACACCAGGCAACATCCTGATCAACTTGGTAAATCTTAGTCTCAGGAAAGGAAGCGAGAAATTTCTTCACTCAGGGTTGGGAGTCTTTGGTTTTCTCCAGAGTTCTGTGGATACTCTGTTTCTGAGAATATTCAATGTTGAGTTGATATATTTTTAGACTCTAAAGGAATCAAAGGACACAGAGACCTGATCAGAAAGTGAAGTTGAGGTCAAGGATTTACTATTATCTTACTGAATATCGCTCGAGGGCTAAATGGCATAGACCTGCTCATCATCACACGTTCTTACAATTTCCTCACTTGCTTTTTTTTAAATCCAGTTCTAAATTAGCAGAAGTTCTCTTCAATTAAATATTGGGAAGATAAAACCCATCACAAAGTTGGTTTCCTAGTCACTGACCACATTCCTCTCTCTGACTACTACTGAAAAATAAATCTAACCATTTATAATGACATTAGAATGAGGAGCAGGAGTGCACCATCTGGGCTCTCGAGCCTGCTCCATCATTCAATAAGATCATCTCTACTGAACCTCCCCCCGCCCTCCATCACCTCCCCGAACTTGAATTTGTGCTCCCTTGTAATCGTCATTTCTGCCCTGGGAAAAAGTGTCAAACCTTATCTGTGCCCCTCATAATTTTATAAACTTCTATCAGGTCACTCCTCAGCCTTTATCTTTCCAAGGAAAACAATCCCAGTTTATTCAATCTCTCCTCACAATCTCTCCTTCCATACTGGATAACATTGTGGTAAACTTGGTAAATCCTAGTCTCAGGATAGGAAATTAGAAATTTCTTCACTCAGTGCTGTGAATCTTTGGTTTTCTCAAGAGATGGCTGATCTTTTTGTGGACACAGCTCCACTTACTTGCTCGCTTACCCTAACCCTTAATTCCTTTGCTGTTCAAAAATCTATCTTTGCCTTAAAAACATTCAAAGAGGTAGCCTCAATTGCTTCAATAGACAGGAAAGTCCACAGATTCACAATCCTTTGGGTGAAGAAGTTCCTCCTTAACTCACTCCTAAATCTGTGTCCCCTCATTTTGAGGCTATGTCCTGTAGTATCAGTTTTACCCACCAGTGCAAACAATCTTATGTATTCCCTTCCTAATTTTAGATGTTTCTATAAGATCTCCCTTCATTCTTCTGAATTCCAATTAGTCCCAGCCCACTCGGTCCTCCTCATAAGCCAACCCTTTCCTCTCTGGAATCAACCTAATGAATCTCCTCTGCACCCACTCCAATGCCAATGTATCCCTTCTCAAATAAGGAGACCAAAACTGTACACAGTACTCCAGTTGTGAAGTCACCAGCACTTTAAACAGCTGCAACATAACCACCCTGTTTTAAACTCCATCTCTCTAGCAATGAAGGATAAAATTCTATTTGCCTTCTTAATTTCCTGCTGGACCTGCAAACCAACTTTTTGTGATTCATGAATAAGGGCACCCAAGTCAGTCTGCATGGCAGCATGCTGCAATTCTTTACCATTTAAATAATAGTCCATTTTGCTGTTATTCCTATCAAATTGGATGACCTCACATTTACCAACATTGTACTCTGTTGGTCAGATCCTTTCCTACTCACTTAGACTATCTACATCTCTTTGTATCCTTACAGTGTCCTCTACACACTTTGTTCTACCACTCATCTTAGTTCATCGAACTGTGACACACTACGCTTGGTCCTCAATTCCAAATCATCTATGTAAATCGCAAACAATTGCGGTTCCAACACTGATCCCTGAGGCACACCACTTGTCACTGATCGCTAAACAGGAAAGCTCCCACTATCCTCACTCTTTGCTTTGTTAGTAATCGATCCTCTATGCATAATAATACATTATCAGTAATGCCACGCACCTTTATTTTATGCAGCCTTTGTACGACACTTTGTCAAATGCCTTCGTAAATTTGGCACCCTTGTGAGCTGAGCTTCTAACCCCATATTCTCTCCCTCACCATGACTATCTGCTTCTGCCGCTAGGACATTGCATCCACACCTCTGCTGCTGGAAATCTTTTCTGTCCATTTTGTTACCTCTAGTCTGGATGATTCAAATAACCTCCTGGTTAATATCACACCTTGCACCCTATTTAAACTTCAGTTCATCCAAACTATGCCACCATATCTTAAATCTGCACAAAGTTTATTTGAACTATCAATTATTCACCTTGGCTCTTGCTCCAGGGACAGCTCAATTTTATAATTCTTATTCTGGTTTCCACTCTTTCCATGGCCTCAACCATCCTATTTCTGTAACTTCTTCCTCTCCGTAAACCTCCAAGATCTCTGTGCAGGTTCAATTCTAGCCTTTCAAGAATCCCTAATTTGAATCACTCCACCTTCAGCTGTCAAAGTTGCAAGCTCTATAATATCCTTCTTAACCCTCTCCATCTCTCTCTTCTAAGATACTCTTTTGAGTTCGTTATGCATTAATATCAGGACTCCAACTAATGTTCTCTCTTAATCACATATGGCTGAGCATGCATTCAGCAGCACAACAGATCTCCCACCAATTCTGATAAATGGGATCATCAAATTCTTTGCTATTAGTTGCTGATTGATTCCTATAGTTGTTGCTACAAATACTCCAGTGTTTTGTGTTTTCCAGAGTTCTTTTTTTTTTTAAAATTGTTAAATTTCTTGGATGACGATGTTGCAGATATTGAAATGTGCCTGATTTGTGTTCAGCAGTGTGGTATGATCAGGAGAACGAGCAGAAGACATATAGAGCAGGACTAGTTGCTAGAGGGGAATGAAAGGGGAATAGAGTTCCAGAAGGCCACATCTGCCCAGGATGTTCATGAAGCAATTTTTCTTCATGGATTTCAATAAGGAAAGATATACAAACACATCTGTAAAGATACCCTCACTGAAATTGACCATCTGCTGCCGTATTAACTGTAATCTCAAGCAGTGTGAAAATCTCATCCCCAGTGTGAGTGGGACTATGAACCTCTCTCTGTTGGGCTTCTTCCAAGCAGGAGATGAATTCACCGGCAACATCTTACAGTTTGTTAAGCACTAGAGTATAAAAAGTCACTTATGCTCGCATATGTTTCAATCTCCTTTGCCAGAGAACAGGGGGCAGAGTGTGCAAGTGGATTTCAAGGATTTCTAACTTTCTGTGGTGCTGGGTGCCATTGGCTGCATGGGCATCACGTGGCTTTGTGGGCCCTGCATACTAATGGAGAGACATATTGCAACTGAAAAGGATTCATTCCTCCCATGTCCAGCTGAAAATCATGCAGGCCCATTGTAACATCTCCATTTGATCCATCACAATCCAAAGGGTGACCACCTACTAATGATATGGCTTATGACTCCTGTATGCAACACACACACACACCTACAATAAAAGCCATGCTGTTATGTCAGAGCAGAAAACTATAGTTTTGGATAGGGGAAGGAGGGACTAAAAAACACTATTCTAATATTGGTTAGGGAGATAAGGGAGCAAATACGGAGGTAAGTTAGTGAGAAGTGCAGAAACAATAGAGCATTACAAATGGGAATTTCAACTATCCTAATTTTAACTGGGACGAGATCAACGCAAAAGTTACAGAGGAAACTGAACTCTTCAAATTCATTCACAGGAATTTTCTCAAAACCCAGAAAGAAAAGCGGCAGCTCTGGACTTAGTTTTAGGTATTGAGGCTAGATAGTTGGAGTGGCTATCAGTAGAAGGACATTTTTGCAGTAATGATCATAATTCTGTTACATTTAGCTCATTATGGAATAGGCCAAAGATCAACCAAGATAAAGATTTCCAACTGGGTAATGGTTAATCTTACTCAACTGAGATGTGATTTAGCAAAAGCGCATTAGAAACAGGCACTGTAATGGAAATCAATGTCACGGTAGTGAAAAGTATTCAAAGAAGAGATAGCAAGGAATCAGAACAAATGTGTTTGCACCAACAGTAAGGGTGGAACTTCGAAATCAAAACACTTCCCCTCCCCACCCAACATTTGACAATAATTATACAGTATAGCTAGCACGAGGGGACACAGCTTTAAATTAAGGGGTATGAGTTATAGGACAGATATCAGAGGTAGGTTCTTTACTCAAAGAGTGATTAGGGAGTGGAATGCCCTGCCTGCAGCTGTTGTAGATGCGCCAAGTTTGTGGCGTTTAAGAGGTTAATTGATAAGTATATGGAAGAGAAGGGAATGGTTTAGTTTGGAGGGGCATTGCTTTTTATTTTGGTCGGCACAACATCGAAGGCCGAAGGGCCTGTTCTGTGCTGTAATGTTCTATGTTCTATAGGATAAGACAACTTGTGGGATGTTTAATACCAAGAACTCAATCTTGCAGAAAGTTTAGGGAGTATAGAAAATTCAGGGGTGCAATTCTAAAAGAAATCAGGAAAAAACAGAAAAAGTATTTTTCAAGAAGTAAAACAAAGGTGTTCTATAAGTACATAAAAAGCAAGAGAATGACTCAGGAAAGACTTGGGCCTATTCAAGACCAAACACCAACCTGTGATGGCTAATGATGTGAGCATAGTTCTTAACGAATACTTTGTACCAGTCTTCAAAAAAAAAAAGCCGGGGGGGGGGGGGGGGGAATAAATATCAACGTTGTAGCTAAGAAGGAGCGAGAAATATTTAAATGGACAAACATAGCGAGAGGCGAAATATTAAGAATTTAGCACCTTTGAGGAATTTCAGGTTAGTTTCACTTTTGTGGTGGGAAAATTATTTTTAAAAAGTGACTGGCAGCATAAATTGTCATTTAGTATGGCCCAGATTAATCAGAAAGTCAACATGCATTTGCTGATAAGGATAGCCACAGCATTACACATGGCAGATGGGGCAATTTCCGTTAGTGGCTAAGGCATAGGGTGAGCAAAAATGTTGCACCAAAAAACATAAAACACCAGTTGGACTGCAGCTGGAGAACTGAATACTGATCCGGTCAATGCACTGCATAAAATTATGATCACAGAGGATACAGAAGAAATTTACAAGGAGTGGATAGGGAAAATCTATTTCTCCAGATTGATCCATAACCAAGGCTATAGATTTAAGCAATTGGTAGAAGGAATAGAAATGACTTGAGATTATTTTTCACCAAGTGGCCTTCCCTGCAAAGAGAATTCATCTCTGCTCTGTACCTCTCTGACCAAGGCATGCAGTGCAGTGGCCAAAGCTTCTTGCAGCCTCCATGCTCCCACGTTATACCATTATTACATCTTTTTCATGTCAGAATGAGTTCCCCAGTTACTTCCACTATCTGCACTAGCCAAAGTACACCTCAATTTTAAGAGATGCAGCCTGGCTTAAAGTATTGTATGCTAGTGTTAAGGGAGCTAGTCTCTGACAATTGTTGAGGCATAGAGTCCCTCAACAGTACAGTTAATGGTGGCTGCACACTGCACTCATTTAATTTGCAGCTTAATCTCTGTGCTTGTTTTTGGGGCTAACAAATCTACTCCCCTTAAACATTTTTAAAAATGACCACTTCATGTATACAGTTGGTCGTTCTTTTCTTCTCTGTTGGCTGCTGCTTTTAAAGTTTAATTTGACCACTTGCTACTTCCTTTATTTATTCTAACCCTTGTTCGTTCTTCCTACCATCAGTTTGGATTTCTGAATGACACATTTTAATCAAGATTTTCATTGAAATTACCTGAAGCGCATGCTTCCTGTGGGGAACTGTATTGTGTCTGCATTGTCCCCCCACAAGATCACCACCCAAAATCCACTGGGAAACTAAATGTGTCACTGTTGCAATCATGAGCAGTCAGCTGAAATATCAAAAAGGGAGAAAGCATTCAAATTTTCCTTTCAGCTTCATTTGTGTGTGATTTATCACATTATTGTAGCTTCTGTTTAAAAGTCTTTTCTGATAAATAAATTAATTAACTGCTGAAATCTTTGCTAACTTGAGCACATTGATTGACTTATTGGAGTTTTATTTCAGTCAAATCAACTTGCTCCCTTGGTATATGTACAAGACAGACTTCTTTGGATCTGTGGATTGGTTTAAAATGACACTTTGCACAAAGCCTCACAGTTTAGCTACTGAATTAGTCTTTGTTTCAGAAAGAGTCAAACCCAATGCACAGAGAACTGTGCAGTTTATTTAAGGGAATAGCAAATGATGCCTCAAACATTTAAATTCCTTCCGTCTGCTTGTGTCTACTTACTATTTCTAGCAGACACTCAGTATATATTTCATAAATCTAAACCTCATCAATCTCACAACATTCTTCACAGGCTTTATGTTTACCTCCACTGCTGATGAGCCTGGTGGACTCTGGACAGGAAATTAGATGAGCACTTGGCAAAAGGGAATTACAGAGAAACAAATAGAAGCTAACATCCTTTGCTAAAATAAATCCAGTTAGTTCAAAGCCTTAAGTTTGTGGAGTTGCATCATATCATGCCAATGTCTTGCAAACTAGCTAGGAATTGATGGAAATAAAATGGTGGTCTAATAGTAGTCCTCATAACTTCAGCAGATGTTCAGTCAAAGAAACAAGAAACAGTCTTTCTGCTTGTGTGCAGCTGAACATCATTCATCTATATACCTCAAAATACAACCTGTCCCTTGGATTATACTTCTCACTAAAAACCTATTTAGAAATGCAGACAACAACTAGATTATAGTCCATACTCCTGATTGCACTGGAACTAATAACTGGCAGCAACGCCTAAACACTTCAAATAGTCACCGAACTTCTGTTTTCTTTCTCTTGCCAAAGTTTATGGTCAAATACCCAAAAGGTTCCGAGCGTGTTTGTTAAGCAATTTTGTTTCCTCATCACTGTAAATACATCTTGAAACAACATTACCTAATGCAAACATTGCAAAACCGGTCACATCACGGCCGAATTTGGGTGCAATTCGGGAGCACTGGCATAGCTTACGCCTGAAGGGGTCAGTAATGGGACGATGTGAAATCGATATGCTGTCTACAAGCCAGCCAAGGCTGTGGAGACAACTTACTAGTCACAAGAGGGACTGAAATTGGCCTACTGGCCTGTTTCAATGCAGACTGAAGGCAGCAGGTATGTTGAGCAGATGGGGGTCCAGGTTTGGAGGGGAGTTGTTGTGGGCATAGCCTCAGTTTGACTTTTGAGACAGAGGAGAACTCCTACCACAATTCAAAAATAAAAACTACAAACTGCTGGAAATCGGAAATAAAAATGGAAAATAAATGGGAATACTCAACAAGCCTTGCAGCACATGTGGAGTGAGAAACAGAGTCAAAAGGTTAAAACTTACTGCTTTAGGCGCTGCTGAAATGGAGGGCCCATTTTCAGGTCTTGAACCTGACTTCTGGATGAATGGGCCTAACAGCTGCTCTAAAACAATCCGCACAATCCAGGACAAAACAGCCCACTTGACCGGCGCACCATCCACAACCTCCAGTATTCGTTTCCTGTACTACTGTGGCCTCATGGCCACAATGTGTACTATATACAAATTGCACTTCAGCAACTCACCAATCCTTCTTCAACTGTATCTTCCAAACCCGTGACCTCTATCACCTAATGGGGAACAAATCCTAGCCAACACCCCATGAAAGAATTTTTAAAATGACAGTGTACCACTTAGCACTTTGATCCCAGCCCCTGTAAGGCTGCAGCCATTTCAATTGGAACTTCCATTTGGGGCATTCAAATGCGTCCTTATTTTAGGTGTCTACTTGTGATATGCTAATTCGACTGTTTCAGGCTGTCATCATTTAAGTAAAACACTCACAGATTTTATTATTTGAAATGTAACTCTCCAGGTTGGGTGCTATTCTATATCTAATTATCTATTTAACATTCTGTTTGACACTTGGGATCTCTCTGTTCTTCAAAGCATTACTGTCATACAACACATTTGAAACTGTATGCTACATGATAGGTAAAGTGTTCCAGATGGTGTTACTTTATAAATAACTTAATCCAGACCATGCGTTGGTCTATAGGTTACACAAGTCAAACTATGCATTTTTCTATAGGCAGCCTGATCCATATTGTGTTACTCTATAGGTAGATGAAGTGTTATACTGTAGTTAACATGATACCAATAAATGTTATCACGATTCTTGTTTTTATCCCCCTCCACAGTATGCGATCCCTTTAAATTTTTCTTTAACAGTCACACACAGGCATTATTTGTCCCTGAACAGGACCTGCATGTTACCTTTAAGGCTGCTGTGTATCAGCACAGTGGTGAATCTAAGTTGGAACATCCTACAGACCAGAAGTTACTCTTATATTTAACATAATTCAGATGGTATGTGATAAAAAGGAGAAAGTTCTAGATGTGCTCAGCAGATCAAGCAGCATCTATGGTGAAGGAAATAGTTAACGCTTCAGTTTGATGAACTTTCATGGACCTGAAAATATTGGAGGAAATTGGAAAAGACTCAAAGAGGAGAGCAGGGATTATGGTTGCTGATTAACCGGTGCCTGTTTTGTTTAATGCAGGAAGTCTGCCAAATTGATGCTACCTGTTCATTTATGTAATTGTGCACAGTCAGAGTTGAGCACACTGATGAGTGGCTGTATGCCTGAGTTGGCAAGGCAAAACATGAGATGTAAGCCCAACTTCAGGCTACCCCGCACAGTTCTGAAGTGTCATATTCAAGTCTAAATGTTAACTCTGTTTCTGTCTCTCTCCACAGATGCTGCCAGAGCTGCTGAGCAATTCAAGCACTTTCTGTTAAGATTAAAGAAATGACTCAGCATGTTAGACAGTGGGCTTCAGGGTTCGTTGATGCAGCTTTGGGGTCTTGCTGAAAAAAGCAGATATTAAGCGAGAGGTCCCCCTATTAATAAGAGACGGAAACTGGATGAGGGGAGGGCTAGTTGGCATTCCAGACAGTCACTGAAAAGGGAATGGTAAGACAGCCAAGCAGATCAATGCCAACAGAATAGCGCTGATGACCCTTGAAGCAGTGCTGCAAAATTTCAATGACCTTAAATGTTCAAGTTAGTGAAAACTCCTTCAAATGCCATATCCTGAAAGTGAATCATAAGCTTCATACCCGCATGGCTCTCCTGCCAAAAATCTTCTTTAAACACAACTCATGATGAATGTTTGTAGTTTCACCTCACCCTTGCACACTTAACACTGGTGCAAACCTCATACCCACATCTTTGAATTTCCAAACACTGCCAGCTATTCATCCATGATAGCCACATCACCACAACACACTACACCATACTCACTGACATACCTCTGTCACGCCTGCAGAACCGGGAAACACAAAGTGATGGCAGCAGGATAGGCAGGGTGGCCACCATCAGTGGAGATTGTGGCTAGTGACAGGGCAGAGACCAGAAAAGATAACGTCCTCATAGTTAATCCTCCTTCTCACTTCCCCCTCATTCCACAGTCTCTTCCAATTGACAAACTGCAGATGGTCTAAGGATGCATCTCTTATTTCCCCCCACCTCCGACATTCCCTCAACACAAACCTCCTCATCTTTTTCCTTTTAGATACCCAAGAACTCTCAGCTGTCCATGTAATGGTACAGGGGCAAAACTTCGAAGGTGAACAAAACTGATAAACAAATCCTGTCACTTGATTTTCCACTTGCAACCACTGGTTAAAAAATGACACAGCACATGACTTAAAGGAGCACACATCTGTTGTTGCCTGTCCTCAGGACAATAGCATTCTCCTTCCCACTCTGGCAGCGCTCCTGTTGTTGCTCATCAGCCAGCGAGTACACACAGCCATCCCATATCAAGATGATCAGTCCAAGGCTGAGCCATCTAGGTCCGCATTTGTACCAGATCATTCTTCAAGGCCATCTGTAATCTCCCCTATTGAAAGATAGCAGTGTTTCACCAGCCACGTTGCAGTCACTGGGGTAGCACTCCATACAAGCACGAGGGCAAGCAAAGGCAAATGGAAAAAGATAATAAAAGATTGTGCAAGCTGATTTGTTAACTTTGGCGTGGAATATTGGATAGATTGATAAATTTGATTTAGAAGGTTTGTTAGTGTTGGTTTTTATTTCAGTGTTGTGACCAAGAGAATGCTGTGATGGTCAGTAAGAGAGGGAAGGTAAGATGTGAGATTGTGGGTGAATGGGGAATTGGGGCTGTGTTCACTGGCACCACAGTCAGACTAACCACCTGCTCAGAAAGTAGCTATAATGACTGTCTCCTCTATTTGCTCCTCCTCTTCCTCAGTTGATTGCTGAATAACTGGTGGCAAGATGTGTTCCCATTTTTATGGTGAGATTGTGCAGAATGAAGCAGGTCATGACATACACGTGCTCTGGAGAGTACTACACTGGTCTTCGAGGAACTTCCAGACAATGGAATTTTTGCTTGTACTCCCCAACAGTTTATTTGATAAGATGAATCAGAGAATCTCTACAGTGCAGAAGGAGGCCAATAGGCCCATCAAGCTTTCCATCTAGATCCTATCCCCATAATCCCATGTATTTATCCTGCTAATCTGCCTCATATGAAGGAGCAAATTAGCATCTACCTAACCCTTACATCTTTGGACTGTGGGAGAAAACCGGAGCACCTGAAGGAAACTTATGTAGATACGTAGAGAACATGCAAACTTCACACAGTTCCAAAGATCGAAACTGAACCCAGGTCTTTGACCTCCTCCTCCCTCTTCAAGCAGATTGTCTTTCTTTGTGTCACTTTTGCTACTTCTTCCCATCATGCTTCAAGCCAAGAGACAACAACACACTTGTGTGTGAGAGCACTTGGTTTGAATCAAATCCATGAAGTAAGATCAAGGCTTTTGCCATTTTCTATATCAGTCCCAGTTAACCTTATCAAGCTTAAATAAGAGCAGAAACCATCAAACATTTCTAGTAACTTAGCAACAACCAGCAGAAACCAATTAGCAACTAACCTGAAGGTATAATCTTAGAATAATTACAAGTGAAGGAAGCCATTCTGTACATTGACTCCTTTCAGCTCTCTGTAAAAATAAATCTGCTAGTTCCACTTGCTCTCCCTTTGCCAAGTATGTCTGCAATTTCATTCTTCAGGTGATTATGCAATTGCCTTTCGAAACAGACCATTAAATCTGCCTCCACCATCCTATAGATAGTGCATTCCAGATCCAGTTTGAGCACTCACTGCTCAAACAAGCTTTCTCTTATGTCACCATTGGTTCTATTGTCAATCATATTAAATCTGTCTCCTCTGGATCCCGGTCCTTCCAACAGTGGAAATAATTTATGCTCCATACTCTGGATCATTAGTACACAATGACACAGTAGTTAGCACTGCTGTCTCACAGTACTAGGGATCAGGATTTGATTCCCAGGTTGGGACACAGTCTTCCCATGTCTGCGTGGATCTCCTCTGGGTGCTTCTGGTTTCCTCCCATGCTCCAAAGGTGTGCAGATTAGGTGCACTGGCCATGCCAAATTCCCCCTCACTGCATCTGACACACGCTGGAGTGTGCCAACTAGGGGATTTTCACAGTAATTTCATTGCAGCGTTAATGTAATCCTACTTATGACTAATAAATACACTTTAACTTTGTTTGAACACCTCTATCCAATCCCCTCTCAATCTTCTCTTCGATGGAGAAGTTGGGCCTCTTCTCCTCTCAGCCATCCATCCCCTTGACTGAAGTCCAACATTCTTGGATCCATTCTTATAATTCTTTTCTGCATCTTCCCTAAAGGTTCACATTTGCCCTAAAATATGGTGCTCAGATTGAATGCAATACTCCAGTTGAGGCCGAACCAGTGTTTTATAAAGTTTCATGGTCTCTTTCTACTTTTATATGCTGTGCTACTACTTAAAAAGCCCAGGATCTCATCTCCTTTTTAATAACTTTCTCAACCTGCCTTATAACCTTTGGTGATTTTTGTACTTTTATCTCCAGATGTTTCTGTTCTTACACTTCCTTTAGACTGTCGTTGATTATATTTTTAAATAACATGGATGATTTGTGGTGGGAGTCCTGCCTGCTGTTGAATGAGTGTTCAGTTTTACAAGGTTAATAGAGGATCTTAGCAGAGGTTTAAGTTGTAAGTAGCAATGCTGGCATCAGATCAGCATTAAACAGCGACCAATGCCATAATCTACCTACTCTCTATATTTTGAATACAAGCTCCTCTATCTGCACTGAAAGCGGTCACTAAATGGCATTTGCATGCCTCACACCAGCAGTGTGGGTGCATGAAATGTCATTCACAGTGCAGAAAATCTGCTGATATAGTGCCAAATGTTGTGGCTTTTAACTTTGTTTTTCTCTCCACAGAGACTGTCTGACTTGCTAACTCTTTCCAGCATTTGCTTTTAAATTTCAGACTTCCAGGATCCACAGTATTTTACTTTTGTTCCAAACTGTGTTTCTTAAGTTAAAATGGTGCAGAATAAATATTACTTCATACATATGTGTGAGCCACTATATTTAGCATTCACCATACAGTGTATCATTCTAAATTTAACACTCAGCTTTACAATTAAGATTTACAATTTTCCTGGATCACCTGGACAGAATAAATTCTAGAAAATTAAGTGGGCCAAATTGCATGCTTGTCAAGCAACCTGATTTTCCTTCCATCAAATCAAATATTAGAAATTATGGTTAGTTTCTGACTTTTGAGTTTTATTGAAAACTCACTATAAATAAACACAGTAACGTCAGTCTTGTGGATAGCACTGTGAAAAGATTTTATTATTTTGTAGGTGTCACATTGGAGGATCATACACAACATCTAATGTTTCACGCTAAAGGTAGAATGCCCTGAGATTGCATAATCTCACTTCTTCAGAATCACTTAAAATGCTTCTTGAATTTTAGCATAATAAATAGGCAGGAGTAGACCATGTGTGCCCTTGAGCCTTCTCTGCTTTTCAATACGATCCAGGCTCATCTTCTGCCTTCCTCCACTTTATCTCTTGTTCCCCATATCCCTACATTCCCTGAGAGATGAAAAATCTATATATCTCACCCTAAATACACAAAGATGGAGCATCTGTAATCCTCCAGGATAGAGAATTCCAAACAGTCACAACCTACTGAGTGAAGAAATTTCTCTTCATCTCAGTTCAAAATAATCAACCCCGTATGTTGAGTGTGCCTTTGTGATCTAGGTTTCCCAGCCAGGGGAAACAGCCTCTCGGTGTCTAACCTGTCAAGTCCCCTCAGAATTGTACGTGTTTCAAGAGGTCACTCCTTATTCCTTTAAATGCCAGACAATATAGGCCCAATTTACTCAGCCTCTCATCATAGGTCAACCCTCTAAACCCAGGAACCAATCTAGGCAATCTTCACTGAAGCTTATGCATCTACAATGGCTTCACAGTCGTACTCACAGATGTAGGAGTGCTCTTTATTAAAACTCCTCCTCAAAAGATATACAAGATTTTTTCCGGCTGTATCCATCTTCTCCTGAAGGCAGTGATTCAGGCAGGGATGGATACAGTTCCAAAGGCCCTGACAAGTGCTGACATCTCTTTTAAGTGGATATTCTTCACACGGAAGTAGAAATGTTGTTGGAAGATTATGGAGGGCATTAAAGGTGAAGAAAATTCCCTTTTGATCTAAAGGCTGCCCATAAGCACTTTCCAACTACCTCACTAGAAAACAATTAGGAATGGCGACCAAACTTATTTTCTCCTACCCATGTCCTGAAAAGTTGATTTCAGTATTAATCCCTGGTGCTTTGAGGAAGCAGTGCTAACCCATTGTGTCCCCATGCTGCTGTTCAAATCTAGCTGTCCATTGACACAACAAAGCTTTCATTAGATTGCATTTAGCTGGCAGCTGCTAGATCTTCATTTTTATGCAGGACTGATGATGGGAGGGCAAGATTGCAAATGTACGAAGACATTTCCTCCTTCTCCCAGCACTGCCTGTGAAAATGCTTGAGATTCTGGATGGCCCTTGAGATAAAAGGCAGATGGCAACACACGCAGTACAAGTGAATCTTTCAGCATTGTCCTCTATCGTCAGCCTTGCTTTAATGACTAGTCATATTGTAACAAATAAGAAGAACAACAATCAAAGCATTTTGTATTTCTTTCTTCTCAGTCTCTGTTTTTTTTATTGGTTTGTTTTGAAAGGTAACTTTTGTTCTCCAGAGTATTCATAATTATTTGACAAGCTGTCAGAGTTGGGAAGGCAAGCTTTGAATCAGGAAAGATTTCTCTTGCATAAAATGACTGAAAAGTACTATTCAGCAGAGATGTGCTAATAGGAAGCATAGTAATATTCAGAGTTATATAATTCTTGTCAATAGATGATCTGTTAATTCTTAAACAATCTGAAATTATACAGTGATAGCTAAATATTTCTACTGAAATTTTAAATTACATTTCACATTTGTAGTCATTTCTCTGCACTTTATCTTGCTAGATTATGAAAAGCATTTATATACTGTACAGAGGGTACAGGGTGTGAAAAAGGACGGAAAGGAAGTAGATTCTCACTTGCATAAACTTTGGAATCCATATAATGTTTGCTTCTTGTCATGGTGATGGGAGGAATTTTATAACACTGGATGTGAAATTATCTGTTTAAATTGCTGAGAATTTAAACATGAGCTGATTTTTAAAAATGCTTCTTCTCTATTCACCATTTCACGCTTCAACCAAGAAAACAATGGATGTTATTGTAATTGTTGAGAAATGACTAGTTTTGTAACAAGCTTCACTGATTTCATTAGTCTATGCATTTTTATTGAAAAAAAACATTTCAAGAGCCATTTATAGTGGTTGCCTCTATCTTCTCCTGATCACTTCAATGATTTGAATAAAAGGTCCACCTGACTTGTGTTCAGTCTATACATTCTTGAAAAAAACTCCAGCTTTTGAGTGAAGCTCCATTATTTTAAACTTCCTCTTATATGCAAGACAAATCCTCCAGGATATTTTCACATTTATAATCAGAGTGACATCATATCAAAGTAAACCTTTGATCACTTCTTTTGACTCCATATTTTTTCCATTGATGCT
>JAGIQG010000007.1:76586918-76944418 GCA_024679065.1 Sphyrna mokarran | reverse complement strand
TTGCAAAGGCCACAGTTGAAGTAGCACGATTTGGAGCTTGCCGCAGTTTCATGCTTTTGCAAATGCTGAAAAGAAACAAAACCAAAAGAGAACAATGAGAGTAATGGGAACAGTCTGCTTCTCCTCTGTTATGTCTGCTTGTAAACATTGTCTGAGGCTGGAGTCCCAGAAAGAGTGAGGAAACCTGTTTCTTCACAATTTCAAACAGAAGATGTTACCCATGAAGAGAGATTAACTGCTGCATTTAATCCACTGTTTGCATCAGAGTGGTGGTCTGCTTAGTGTTACTAAAGATGAAACTAAGCAAGCTGGCCTGGAAACCTACAATAATTAAAGGTTAAAAAGAATCAACCTAGAGAAAATATGCAAGATAACTAAATTCAAACTGTGAGCTACCATTAAGATCAATATTAGATTTGATCAAAAATACCCACTGATTTAATACAGCCTAAAATATCTTAGTCTATTCTATTGAAAATCCTACACTGCTCCACTGAACACTTCATATCCTACAGAATTCTGGCAAATGAGATTGGAAAGGACTATTTTTTCTTTCAAATACCTCATGTAAAAGGACCCAAAACACAATAATAAATACTGATTCATATAGCTACATTCTGTACATACAATACTCATGCACAAATTGGGGAGGTTTGGGGAGATAGTGGCACACTCGTAATGTTGCTGGACTAGTAATCCAGAGACTCAGGCTAATGCTCTGGGGGCAAGGATTCAAAACCCACCGCAGCAGTTGGTGGAATTTAAATTCAATTAATAAATCTGGAATATAAAACTAGTCTCAGTAATGGTGACCACGAAACGATCTGTGATTTTCCTAAAAACTTGTTTGGTTCACGGTGTCCTTTAAGGAAATCTGCCAACCTTACCTGGTCTGGCCTATATGTAACTACAGGTACACAGCAATGGTGCTGACTGCTAACTGCCCTCTGAAATGGCCTGAGAAGCCACTCAATTCAAGGACAATTTAGGGATGGGCATCAAATGCTACCCTCACTTACAACGCCCATATCCCAAGAAAGAATAAAGAAAAAAGTAATATACACAATCAGACACATGCAAAGAAAATTTCAGCGAACGTGTATACACAAATGCAGACACTCTTTTGCTACTCTCATGCAGACACATTTACTTATAAACATTATTTATTTTACAAAACAAAGTTCTAAGCAGTTTTCCTGTAAGGATGTTGATTTGATTATTATTTTAAGTAATGTGTACTGCCATTCAAACCAGTTTATTTACTGCATAATCTCATTGACCTACTTGTGCTACAATCTTTATTTGTGTAAATGAAGGATACCACAGGGATTAGAGCCATCATTTCTTCCCATAAGTTGTAATCAGATATATTTGAAATGTTGATTTTTTTTCCCAGTGAGCTCGAAGCCGATCTGGTTGCAGTAGTATATGTCAGGGCTAAATAGGGTTACTTTCATTACTCAAGCTTAGCATTTGTTCCAAAACATTTTTTTTGGAAGTTTAAGATGGTGAGCACAATTACAAGACTGCTCATATAAATCTGAAGCTTCCAGGTCTCAATTACCAGTGTGCTCTTTTTGGGGGCTAAAGTCCCATTGCAGAATTGAAAATCAAGTTTTTTTTAAAAAGAACACATGCCATCTACAAAATAAATGTTCTTTCAAATCCTGATAATACATATTGGGAAAAAAAATTAATGTGCAGTATTTCCACTTTTTTAAAAAAGCTAACACTTATCATTTGCAGTAAAATTTATATTACAGACTTAGCAGGGTTCAACATAGTCATAGAGGTTTACAGCATGGAAACAGGCTCTTCGGCCCAACTTGTCTTTGCTGCCCTTTTTATTTGAAACTCTTAAGCCAACTGCAATTTCCTGCATTTTGGCCCAGATCCCACTATACCCATCATACCCATATAACTATTTAAATGCTTTTTAAAAGACAAAATTGGATCTGCCTCTATTACATGTCTCAAATATGACCTGTTTACTTTGGCCATTAGATTTTGCTACATAAATAAACATTAAAGTTGATGGTTGGAATATGATTTATATATTAAATACATTAAGTAAGGATAATATTAAACTTGAAAAGTACATGTTGACGTAGTTGAATTTAGCACATGCAATCCCGAGCTAATGTCTTTCCACTTGATACTGGTTGAGCCAAGTCATACCTTACAATTTTCAATTAAAAACGCAACAGTTTTGGAAGCTAGCCTGCAAGTGAAGGTCTTTCATCACTAATCTTTCAAACACACAATGGCATCAACAAGGACAAACACTAGTTATCTCTATAAATCGTCATCTTACACTTGTTAGATATACTTACAAGCATTGTACTCTCTTTTGTACAAGCCTACTCTGAAATAACTTATTTAACAGGATATAACATCATCCTGAGTAACACCATGGATTTCATAGAGAAACTTCCATTTACCTCTGCTATCCATAAAAACAACATCTTTCTTTCTGTTGGAATAGTAGGAACTGGTGGATTTTGTCTACAATACACAAAAGCTCTTTCTACAGGAGAGATGAAATTAAACTCGTTTTTCTTATGCTAATTCCGCAACTGTTTACTTCAATTAGTATGCAACCAATGTTATTTCAAGGGCTTCTTTTTTAGTGTTGGATAACTAATGGGTAAATTGTTAAGAACCGTTGTGCTTGCATGCAACACAAACAGGGCTGCCCTTTTCAGTACTGGATGGACATACCTGGCTGGACTTCTTAAGCATGCTAATTGAAAAAGAGGCATGTAAGAAATAGGAAGTGAATCACCCATTGAACCTTCAGAGTCAAACTTTGCAAACTATTCTTTCTGAGGAAAGTGTATTAAAGAGCAGCATGCCACTCTTATTGAAAATAGGCTGTTAGCTGAGTGGCCTAATTTGAACAATTTTATCCATTAAAAGATGCTTTGCTAAACCTTTTGGGCTGATGTGGTGCCACCTCAAATGCTAGCAGCTGAGCTATATCCTCAAGCAGACTGAGCGTATCAAGTGTGCCTCCGCTACTCACAGGCTAATGAACAATGAACAAAAACAAAAGCAACAACAAGGCTTCTATTATCAGATCTTCCGCAAAACACAAAAAAAACGCCTTCTTTGGTGTGGAGGAAGTGCAAGTAAGCCTGCAGGTGTGAGCCGGTTAAAGAAAATACATGGCTAAATAGATTCTTTGACTGTCAGGGATTAGAGTCATAGCACCAGTAGTAACACAGATCTTTTCCTTTAACTTACAAAATTTTCTCACGAGTCTGCAAGAGTTCACCCCATCAGGGGCTTTCTGAGGCCATTGAAATGTCTTAAGTTTTAATTAAGTTGGAATTGTCAGAATAAAGCTTTTTTGGCACAGAGTCAGGGTCATTAATTACTGCTATCTTTGTTTCTTTCAGGGGAAAGAGATCCATGGACTAGTTGGGTTAGTTATACAGCATCTCCTTTATATTCAGATTCACCTCAGAGCTCAACTTGATTCAGCAGTTTACCAATTACTTCAATTTGTGATTCTCTCAAGGAGGCTGTTGACAAATCATGTACATAATCTTAAGTTTATGATGTTTTGGGGTGGTAACTAAATTGGAGTTTTTTTTTCCAAGGAAGAAAAAGCATACAACAAGAAGGAAAAAACAAATACTTTTCAAAAGTCATTGTTTCCCTTTTGAAACTGTTCCCTCTTGGAGCAATTTGGCAGAGTGAAAGGCTTTACAAATTAAGGCTCTCAAACTGGAGTTGCTGATTTATGAGGTTACGATGGTACAGTATTTTTTTTGTAAGTCTTAGAAACTGATCACCTTTGAGCTGTAGGACTCTTGACGGGTTCATTTCCAATACCTTAAAATAACACTTTCGAGCTCCCAGCATTTTAATTTTTTTCATTTTTAACAGTGGTAACAATACGCTATAACTATGGAGATTTGTACACAACAGGAATTTGAGGTAAAACATTAAATCCAATTGACAAAGCATTTCTTTTGGTGTTATAACAATCTTACTGAACCACCAATTTATATAAATGCTGAAATAGTTATTCTAAAACTACATTTCAAGCAAACCAAGTTGCATTCCTCTGTGATATAATAATCATCAAGATGATACTGGAACAAGTGAGAAAAATAAAATGAAGACAGTTAAAAGGCCACACAGAGTATGTTTTTTGAAGTTTTGGCATTCCTGAAATATCTAAACCCAGATATTCACTAAAAAGTAAACGGCTAGTGCACATTTATTGAGATTATATAATCAAATGTGGTTATACTTGTTTTTTTAAAAAGGGATCTTTTCAGAGAATCTTAACAATGACTGTCCAGAGCTGAAGTTCTATATTATGACCTCTGCCGACTGCTATTTCCTTTCACTTGTGCAGGCCAGTTGGAGATTTAAGAATTGCATAAACAGATTCCATCAAAAGGCAAATACTACCTGGAAATATGCGATTTCAAAGGTCTCCAAACTGAAAGTGACATTTGTATGAGTGCAATGGCTTTGGCTTATTCTTACACAGCACAATAAGGATTTAAATACAAGGAAGTGGAACACAATAATACAACAATGTTATCGCTTTCAGCTGCTGCTCTTGTAAAGCTCTCTGCTTTCTCAGGTGGCTGCATACCAATCTGTAATAATATTCACTCGCACCCGTCTCTTTGATGGTTAATTGTACTGGATTACTGCTTGGCAAAGGACCAACAGTCTAGCCTGGGGACAGATCATTTTATTTAACGGTTCATCACCGAGTCATCGCCAGCATGGCTGACACAAATCCCTCCTCTAACATCTTCAGAGTTCTCCAGACGCCACCAAACATGCTTGATCCCACCTGAAAATATATGTTGCAGCCGCGGCGCACCAAAGGTGTCCCATCATTAGAATGGCAGAGCAGCTGAGTGACCCAGAAAACACAATGCAAATTCACAAGCTGAGATTTCTGTGACAAACCCCTCCCACAAAGATCAGATGTACTTCCTCCGTCATTGCCATGCAACATGTTGTTGCACAACACTTTTTTTTAAAAAGCCATAAATTTGTTAACATACATCGGGTTGATGCCAAAGAAAGCTCCCTTTAGAAAAACTTTATGCACTAATTATGATTACCTCGTTGAGAAGTCCAACAAAACTTCTGTCCTTAAATTCAAAAATACAAAGTTGCTACATTTACCCAGGTACCCGATAAAATACAATATATTAATTGGGTGATTATATTGATTTATATTCCAAACGGGTAGAACTTTTGCATTTAATGTTGAATGGAAATCTAAGGAAAGATGGGAAAAGGTCTAAAAGCTCAGCCAGTCTTTCCGAGCTAATGGTTCACTGGGGGTGAGCGATTTTCACGTTTGGCGATTCTCCTTTTACTGGGTCGTTTTCACCATTTACTTAGAGCAAACTAAAGCACAGACTGTGCAGCTCAGGCCGCCTGACATACACAATGAAAAATTTCACCACTATTTACAGGAAATCAACTTAAGTTGTCCGATTTTTTAACCAAGAAAAGCTTTCAGATCCTCTCATTAAAAAATGTTTCAAGGAGCGCATTCCCTTTCTTTAGCCATGTGATCCATCCCATCCTGTTCTCAGACACCGTCTGATGTGGTCTGAGAAAGGAATGGAACAAATCACAATTTACTGAAACCGTCTCCTTCACATGAGGAAAATTCTTTATTTCTGTGACGGGCACGCAATTTAACTCTTGAACTGCTGAAATATTTACACCAAAGCAGCATTTCACCTTGTTCAAGATAAATAGAATTTTATACAATTCAATAATTTACTTTAATTCTGTTATTAAACGAGTACAATTTACTGACTTATTAAAGGAATATGTTGAATGCTTTAGAAACATGAAAGGTCTCATCTATTTTCATTTTATTTTCTCGTGTCACCACCGCCCCCCCGCCGCAATCCTTTCCCTCAAAAATATCTGCTCACCAATACAACTCTTCTAGCCCAGGGCCATCTTGACATACACAGCTCCCTCTGTTCAATTAGTCAGCCAAATAGGGTTTTCAGTGAGTTGAGCTTGACAGCGCTGTCTTTTTGCGAAATAACTGGTATTCCATGAAACAGTTCCGCTGCAAAATAACAAACCTCAGTCCCCATTGACGGCAGGTTGTTTTAATAGCTTAAGCAGAAGTGCAAACCTGTTACCTTCTGGTTGAAGAGTCAGACTCTCAATGCTTGAGCGACAAGAGCATTACAGGCAAACACAATTTATATAAATGCTCCAAGAAATTTTCAAAGCTATGGGGCATTTTCTTTTTGGAAAAAAAACATCCCTTTCAAATCATTCACAGTGTCACTTCTGCAGCTGAAAATTGACTTACATTTTTGCCATTGTCTTTGATAATTTCAAGATGGCTGTATAAACTTTTCAGATAATTGATTTTTGGAAGGAACAACACAATTGTTTTCAATTCCAAACCAAAATATTGGTTAGGCTGGAAAAAAAAAGTCACGGCTAACAGTAATAAAGCACACTTACTTTAGCTTTGCTGGTTGAAATAAAAGCTGTACACAGACTGTCATGACTTTGGTAAATCAACAAGCACCTTGATCTCGAGACATAAAACATTCTTTCTGCAGGTCCTTTTTGAACAAACAAGAACTCTACACAGTTAATCTCAGAAATGATACAAATGCTCTTTAAGAGTTAAACTCTTTTTGATGTACAAAATTATATTTATAAGTGTTTTGTGGCTAGGAACTTTGAATCCTTCGCTAATTAATTAAATTAATCTGTTCAACTCTGTGGAATTGAATGTTATTTTCACTGCCCGAACAAGTGATAATTCACTCAAATGAAGAATGAAAACAATAATCCACTTGAGTGAACTATCACTTAAAGGTCGCCAGCTGCACACAGGGTTCCAGAATGAATTTAAACACCATGCTGTGATCCCATGTGCCCATTAAAATAATTAAAACCACAGAAACAACTTCCACAATAAAAGGAAAGGTCCCAGCAGCGACAGTGAATTGCCAGTGTGCTCTTGCTCAGGACAAAGGTTTTCAGAACTCACTTGCACTGGCGGTGTTTGGGAGCCTTGGCCCTTTCACATTTGCTGTGATGATCTTCAGTGTTTAAGGAGGTTTGCAGAACAGCTTTTGGTTCACAGGGATAATCAGTTTAGTAATTCTAGATTTAAAAAAAGCAGTCAGCCCTCTGCAAAGTTTGAGAGATATGCCCAGATCCATAAAAATCAGAGAGATAAAATCATTGAGATTTCTTGAAGCCCAGTATCATCTCTCCCATACCAATAGCCACAGTGATAATGAGAATTCGATACATCATGCCAAATTAGACACATTTTATAAAACTGCTTATGAGACAGCACAAATTGTTTAACCATCATTAACTCTAATCCCTTGTTTAATGACTAATTTACTAACAAACACAGTGGAACCGACCAGAAATGAGTTCAGTCACTTGAGCACATCCCTTTTGTCCCGTATATATTTTATTATTTGCACAACGGGGTTTGGGCAGAACCTTATAGAGCTTACAAAGTATAATACTGTTTCATGGCAGTTTGCATCGAAACCAGAGCTTGCATATGTGAGTCAAATAATCAGGTTGGTAAAATGATCAAGTACGGGATCATAACTCTTTAAGAATTATACGCAGGGAACAAAGTAGCAACATTTCTAATAATACATTCCCCAGGCTTTATTCTCTTTAATATTGGGCAGCAAAGTGTCTAGTACTGCTGCCTCACAGCGCCAGGGACAATTCCTGGTTTGGGTGTTTGTTTGTGCAGACTCCGTGTCCTCCAGGTGTGTTCCAGTTTCCTCCTACAACCCAAAAGATGTGCTGGTTAAGTGCATTGGCCATGCTAAATTCTCCTTTCGTGTACCTGAACAGGTGCCAGAGTGTGGCAACTAGTGGATTTTCACAGTAACTTCATTGCATGCATGTAATGAATGTAAATAGGTTTACTTGCAACTGATAAATTAACTTTAATAAATAAACTTTGTTTCTAAATCTTGCTGGAGACCAGGCAATATTCCAATTCTACATTCTAGGGTAAAACTTTGTAACTAGGTAAAACATTGAACAACTGTTTAACCAAGGGATCATCACACTGAATCCCAGTCATATAATTATAAATATGCATTTTTACAACAGATTCACAAATCAGCGATTAGGAAAGGAACTCAGACTGGTTTTTCTCTCTCAGACTAGGAGAAGCAGCTCACCCTTCGCCAAGATTAAATCTTGGCCCATAATAAGAGCAGAAAATGCTGGAAGCATTCAGCACGTCTGGCAGCGACTGTGGAGAGAGCAACTGAGTTAATGTTTCAGATCTGTGACCTTTCATCAGAACAGTTCATGAATTCTGATGGAAGTCCACTAACCTGAAACATTAACTCTGGTGAGGAATCCCCTGGCTTCCCAGCTGCATGTTTCTCAGTGGTGGGAGATGGCACGCTGTTTGCTGGTAGCAGGATTCTCTGCTTTATTTGGCTTTTGACAATGTTCTCCAGACATGCCCTGCTGACCTTTCAGATCCACCATCCATAAAATGGGACAATACCACATCAATGCTACTTGGAAGGACAGATTAACATCAATTTCTCAGATGGGTCAAAATGCACTAAGTTTGAAGAATTCAATATTTGTCTACTCTGTTAAGTCTGGGGAGTCTACCAAAAGCAAAGCTAGTGCATCTTTTGCAGCTTATGCAAGATGACCAATAACATCAATAAATTCAGTAAAATAAAATGATTGTAGTAACTCACTATTCCTAAAAATGACTTCAGCTCAAGCTGGGGGGGACTCTTTTATGATTCTGACTGTGTCTTCCATGGGATACAATCCTTGTACATCTACATGGTACCCCAAGTAGGCTACCTCAATGGCTTGAAAAGTATATTTCGCTTTCCTGAGGCAAACTTCAGCCTCTTGAAATCTCTTTAGCACCTCCTGCAAGTTTAGTTAGGTGCTCAGCTTCTGTCAATGATGTTATAAGATCTTCACGGTATACTTGTGGCAGTCCTTGCACCAAACATTCCATTATCCTCTGGAAAATAGCACATGCTGACATCATACCAAAGGGCAGGCATGTATACTGGAATAAATCTTTGTATTTGTTTATTGTGACATAACCTTGGGAAGCATCATCTAATTCAAGTTGCTGATATGTGAGACTCATATCTTTGTATAAGACTGACATCTATCCAGATTGCACACAGATCTTCAATCTTTGGGATTGGATATTTATTCCATTTGGCAACCTGATTAACTGTTAACATGTAGTCCTTGCAAATACTTCAACAGAGGACCATGGGTGGTGCCCATTCTGCAAACCGAACTGGCTGGATAATGCGTAGTTCTTGCAATCTCTTTAATTCAATATCCATCTTGTCTCATAAGGTGTACCCTAAAAAAAAATCAAGGGGTGACTTCTGGATTCACATAGAACTTTACATACGGGCCCTTTATCCTGCTTCTCTTCACTCATATTTCTTCATCAGTTTGAGCAATCCTTCTCCCTGCAAGATTAGAAAATCTTGATCCAACTTTACTTGATTTCCTTCAGCCAATCATGGCCCAGAAGGATGGCTTTGTCCTTCGCTTGACACTAATGCTGGAAGTTGGGCAGATTGTTGCCCATAACTTACAAGTACTGTTGTTATGCCCATTATTTTTACGGCATCTCCTGTGTAAGTTGTTAACTTTATTGCAATACTTTTTAAATTCAATGCCTGGGCTCTTTCTCTCAAGTATTAAAACGTATGTTGACCTTTCACAGTAGCAGATACCCCAGTATCTACTACCACCTTAAGAGGCTTTCTGTTTACTAGGAGCATTACAGTAATGAGGGCTATCTTGCTCGTTCTCTCACTAAACTAGGAAGATCTAAATCATTGATGCTAGCTTCTACTATATTACATACTTGCAGCACTCCACTTAATTGGCTACTGGATAGACTTGATTTGCTTTTTCACCTATGCCTTAAGTAGGCTTTTCTTTGTCAGAAAAGATACATTCAGCATCTCTAACCTTGCAGGATTCAGGCAAGTGGTGACCCCATAACGGTAACATTCTGCTTCAATCTTTACTGGCTGATTTCCCCTTTTAAATTTTCTTGTTTTATTTGTGACTGAATTCACTTCCTGCTTCACTGATATGTCTTCATTTTTGGCGCTGCTGACTGCAGGTTCCCGCCATAACTGGTGAATGACACCATTTTGCATGCTTTGTAATTCTTGTGTGTCCTTTTCAGTGCTCTCCATTGCCAGTGCTATCCTCATTCATCCCACAAACTAATCTACGTAGCAGCATATCTTTAAATGTGGCTCCAAAGTTGCAGTGCTTCGACTTGGGTGTTGCAAGTCACAAGCTTCCCCCGGGAGCTCCCTTGAATTAAACTTAAAGCTCTGCAATATGACCAATCGTTTTGGATGGAAATGAGACTTTACTAATTTAATTATCTCACCGAGTGACTTGGATTTGGATGCGCTTGGGGTTGAGAGATTGCGAATCAAATTGTAAGCCTGAGTTCCAATTGCACTGAGGAGGATTGCCTTTCTCTTCCCCTTCTTCTCTATTCTGTTGGCTTGAAGGTAAAAGCTTAATCCTCTATGTGTTATGTCCAGCACTCCACAGAGGCATCAAAACAATTTATCCATCCAAACAAGGGCATTTATGTAATTACTCTTCTTGGTCTCAACTTCACTCATCAACATAAACGTATACTCTCAGTTCAAGACTCGCTTTGTTCAATGCTATCCCCATAGCCAATGTGATAATTCTTATGGGAAAAACAACAACACAGTTATTTACAGTTAAAGGCTAGACAAAGGCTTGAAGCCTCATGGCTGCAGTCAGCTCCTGAGACAGTTCTAGAACAGCAAACCTTGTTTACCAGGGTGATTCCCTCCTGCTCCTCCATTAATTCCCTGGGTCATTTTATTTCTAAATTCATTCATGGGACATAGGTGTCCTGGCTCACCAGCATCTATTGCCAATCCTTAGTTGCCCTTGGAGGGCAGTTGAAGCTCTGGAGTCGTATGTAGGGAGTGGCAGATTTCCTTCCGTAAAGGACATTAATGAACAAGATGGGTTTTTTTTCAACAATCAACAATGGTTTCATGGTCATCAGTAGACTCTTAATTCCAGATATCTTTACTTGAATTCAAATTCCATCATTTGCTGTGAAAGGTTTTGAACTAGGGTCCCCAGAACATTAGCTGAGTTTTTGAATTAATAGTCAAGTGATAAAATCACCAGGCCATTGCCCTCCACAATGTGACTTTTATCCAGCAGATTGAGACAATTACAACACGGGCAATCGTGAGGATTGTGGAGTTGGAAGCAAGCACTTTTGCTGCTCCCAGCTCCATAGAAAGTTTAAAAGAAAAGTAAACCTTGGTGCAGTTGGTAGCAGAGGGAATTTGCTGATTAGTCAGACAGGTGCTGACTACAGCATTCAGAATTCGTCAGTGACTTATTTCAATAGACACATAATGGACCTTATGAATGTAGCAATGGGACCATTGCTTGGGCTTGTTGTGCACAGACTGTTCCAATGTTAAATTGATATGATCGCCATCTACTTTATACTTGAACAATGGATATTAAATACACCAATTCCTAACATATGCAACAGAGCAATAATAAAAAGCCCATAGATTGAAAACAGCAAACTATAAATCAGGAAAAATCATCCTAAAACTATATCCTTGTCAGACCATACCTGAAATACTCTCCAATCTAGAATGCTGAGGTACAAACCCACTATATAAGCAATAAAGGAAGTGTGGACAAAAATAACACAAGAGTTATCCAATAGTATTTGTTACCTAGTTGTAAGGAAAACCTGGCAAAACAGTGGGCTTTTTAACTATTAAAGATGTTAGTTAAAAAAACATTGCAGAGATATATTCAAGACAGAAAAGGTTATGGCATAAATAAGCCATTTTAACCAAACTTATGACAGGAGACAAAGGGACATTTGTAAAAGGCAAATTTAGGACTGTTATTAGGAAGTGTTCTTCATTTTGTGTTCAAATTGGGAAATGGAATCTTAATCAATGAGAGCAAAACTTTGGTTCTTATGTGATTCCATTCAGTTGCTGCAATCAAGGAACTCAGATGGTTTTTAAATGAGTGAAATAAGATGGCCAAAACTTTTATCATTTTGAATTATCTGGTGATCACTTGATATTCCTATTTTAATGAAAAGCAGAAGAATCCTTCAGGTGGGAATTGATTGCCATCAAATATCCAAAAGCAACAAGTAAGAAAGGTAAATGCTGTTATCAATAAATGAGGGGACCTGACTGTCAGTTCAGAAGAAGCAACATAATTTGAAAAGAACAAAAGCAAGGAATAAATATTACTGCAAAGTAGTCGTGGTTGATATGATGCAGCAGTTGTGTCAAAACAAATAGCAAGGTTAGACAAGTTATATTACACATGCCAGAATGGAAGATAGACTGGTCTGAACTGAAAGAAGTCCTCAATACTCCCCAACCCTAGAAACTTACTGATCTGACTCAATGACACAGGAGGCTCCATGCATTCAACAGCACAGTGATGTTCTTGAAGACTAGCTTGGCATGGAGATGGTGGGCAGGATCTACTCTGCCCCTACATTAGGAGCAGCACTATGGCAGAAAGACTTTATTGCACTCATCTCCAAATCTCTTGCCTTGCCTCGTGCCTGCCATTCTTGCTCAATTGGGTTTTAGACTGTCGTAATTTCATACTGGCATGATGAAGAATTGAAAGACTTGATGGGACACCGGCAGTTTTAATGAGCATTCATAATATGCAAATGCATGAAAATAGCATTCATGGCATCAGTCAGCAGGAAGACTGACTCGCCAGTATCGTTGGAAGAACTACAATGTGATTTTATATCTGTAGGTTTTTAATCTTTTGGCTCCCACTAGGTTTGCTGTTCCCATCTGTTACCAAACACACTGTGGGAGAATTCTGCATATAGAATGAGACACCAGCCCACACTAAAGAAGGAGGTTCAACACCTGAATGCCCCATTGATGCGTTTTATGGGATTGTCTGCTTTTAAAGTGAAGTTGTTGCAGCAGAATTGAATTGAATAAGTTGACTTATTCCAGTATTTACAGTTCAAAACTGAGATAAGTAGCACAATCTCCCTTATAAAAGTTACATTTGAATCTGGAATATAATTGAGCACGTGGCAACAGCAAAGGTGAACTTGGTTACACAGATCATAGGCACAAAAACTGCAGGCAGAGTTAGGAGCACCTCTCATAAATACTCTGACTGTCACGATGGAAGTCTTAAGGTTTCAAATCAAGAATGTAATACTGGCCAGTTTAATGAATACCTTCTGCAAACTGTCCACCTGCTAACCTCTCCACTCATTCAGAAAATTCAACTCAACTATTCACTCCTATTGAAAATTGTAGTGATTGTCCCTTTTCAGAAGAGGATCACCTGGCTGGGGAATTAATTCAGATGAGAGTGGGTAATCACCCCAGGTGGGTGCAGCTCTTTCAAGAATGGGAGTAGGCGGAAGGCATCTAGAAGACACGTAGGGGCTGAGACAACTATGAGTTTGGGGACGGGGGTGGTAATTGGTGGAATGGGGGTGCTGCTCCGGGGCAGCTGGGGGGCTGACAGCCTCTGTATAGCTTTTCCTTGTTAATAAATATCCTTTGTGTTCCTAATGAAGTATGTTAGTATGCATCATTACAAACATTTTACAAACATTTCCCCATTTGTTAATCTCACTGACACTGACACTAAAGTAATATGCTCACCTTTTGGTTTAAGTGCAGGAACAAAACGTTGCACACAGATTAATTTTATCAGTGATCTTTATCAAGAGTTGAATAGGCAATGAAAAACAAATGTTTTATTACTTTTTGCTAATCTTTTCTTGAAAAAGAATATGAACATTCAGGTCAGAACTTTTGGCATTTTCTTCCAATGTTACTCTATGTATTCACCAAAATTAATGAGAAAGGTAACGCATAGATGAACTGACACTACAACTATGCCTAGGCTGTCCACTAGATCTCCAGGGAACTGTTAGAACTTTGAACAGAATGTATTTAATGTTAGGAGAATGGACTTTGCACTTGCCCTCTGCTGACTTCAAAAACAAGTTCCCAGGGGAGTGGAGTGCTGCACGTGCATAAAAGCATGCATGAGCAGAGCTCCACTGTAATGGCAACTCTGTGCCAGTCAGCCCGAGGACATTGTACACCACAATAAGAGTCTGTCAACTGCAGATCACAGCAATGCAGATAATTGTGGCAGAATTTTGATTCCCCTTGGAGGTGGGACCAGAGGTGGAAAGGCTTGAAAATTGCTGTCAGAGGTCACTGTGCAGGGTTGCTACATAGAACATAGAACATTACAGCACAGAACAGGCCCTTCGGCCTTCGATGTTGCGCCGACCAATATAAAAAGCAATGACCCTCCAAACTAAACCATTCCCTTCTCTTCCATATACTTATCAACTAACCTCTTAAACGCCACCGAACTTGGCGCATCTACAACTGCTGCAGGCAGGGCATTCCACTCCCGAACCACCCTTTGGGTAAAGAACCTACCTCTGATATCCGTCCTATAACTATCACCCCTTAATTTAAAGCTGTGTCCCCTCGTGCTAGCTTTCTCCATCCTAGGAAAAAGGCTATCACTGTCCACCCTATCTAAACCTCTAATCATCTTATATGTTTCGATAAAGTCCCCTCTTAGCCGCCTCCTTTCTAACGAAAACAACCTCAAATCCCTCAGCCTCTCTTCATAAGACCTGCCCTCCATACCAGGCAACATCCTGGTAAACCTCCTCTGTACCCTCTCCAATGCCTCCACATCTTTCTTATAATGTGGGGACCAGAACTGCACACAATACTCCAAGTGCGGCCGCACTAGAGTTTTGTACAGTTGCAACATGATGCTGCGGCTCCTAAATTCAATCCCCCTACCAATAAAAGCTAAGACTCCATATGCCTTCTTAACAACTTTATCCACTTGACTGCCTACTTTCAGGGATCTATTGACACATACACCAAGATCCTTCTGTTCCTCAACACTATTAAGAGCCCTACCATTAGCCCTATACTCTACACATTTATTGTTCCTGCCAAAGTGCATTACTCACACTTTTCCACATTAAACTCCATTTGCCACCTCTCGGCCCAGCTCTGCAACTTGTCCAAGTCACTCTGTAAACTATAACACCCCTCTTCACCATCTACCACTCCACCGACTTTAGTGTCATCTGCAAATTTACTAATCCATCCTTCAATACCCTCATCCAGATCATTTATAAAAATTACAAACAGCAGGGGCCCCAAAACAGACCCCTGAGGTACACCACTTGTCACCGAACTCCACGATGAATATCTCCCATCAACCACCACCCTCTGTCTTCTATCTGCTAGCCAATTCCTAATCCAATTAGCTAAATCACCCTCTATCCCATACATCTGCATTTTCTGCAGAAGCCTTCCATGGGCCACCTTATCAAACGCCTTACTAAAGTCCATGTATACCACATCAACCGCCTTACCCCCATCCACCTCTTTGGTCACTTTTTCAAAAAACTCAATGAGGTTAGTAAGGCACGACCTACCCTTCACAAAACCATGCTGACTATCCCCAATCAATTCATTTCCTCAGTGTCATTTTTATTCTGCAAAGGAGGAGGAAAAGTAAGCCTATTAGATTAATTAAGTGGCCCATTGAGGTAATCAGCAGCAGCTGACTTGACTTTTCAGGTACCCTCCCTGCTACCCGCCTCCCCAAACAGCCAAAGGATGGGGGCAGGAAATCTCTGTCCTCCCCAAAATGGCCATCAGTACACAACTGAGGTCACCGGGCATCTAGTGGATGTTTGGTCTCTTTGAGTTGATTTTTTTTCAATTTCTCTTTCAGAGTATGTCTCCATCCATAGATGTTCTTTTCCCCTCTTTCCTGTATTAGTAGTTCCCTGTTGGGATGGTGAATCTGCCAATGTGTCAGTGCTGGAAGGTCTGCTATTGGCTCTCCTTCCTTGGGGCCCACCTGCCATCTGAATTGGGCAGAAGCAATTGCTGGCCACCAGTTAGCCACCTCTACAAAAAAGGAATACCATTCACTAAATACAGCATTTACTTCATTACCTTTCCAATCACAATGACTTTTGCTGTGGTTTATTCAAGCCTTTTGGAAGCTGTAAGGGTTGGTATATGGATATTATTGACATGGACTTTCAGAAATAATCATGAGTATGCATTCTAATTATTAGGATGTAACTAATGGCATCCCTCAGAGATTTTACTGTATTTATAAATGATTTAGCAGAAGGAGTAGAGAGTAATATACATCACTTTATTTGCTGACAAGACTAAATTAGGTGACACCAAACACCCAAAGTGATAAGTTCAATAGTGATGGATGAGATCATCCATGAAGCAGCAATCATCAGATTGTGACTGTGACTGTCAGCTGGATGTACCTCCTATTCATGGAATGAGTTGTCATAAGGAAAGTTTTAATGTCCAGTGTAAACATTGGTTGACTGGGTGAATGGGTAGGGTGGATAGTCAGATCGGGCCAGGCGAGGTAGTAGCCAGGCAGTGAGCAGCCATCAGGACAGGTCAGGAGTACTTTGATGGCTGGAGGTTAGCATGGTCAGGTTAGTTGGGGGGGGCGGTGAAAAGGGGGCAGTCAGGGGGCTAGGTGAGGTCAATGAGGTTCAAACAGAGAGTCAGAGAGGGTCAGTGAGAGAGTGACTGGGGAGTCAGTCCTGTAGTTAACCAGGGGTTAGGCTACAATATTTCTGTCTTAACATTTCCTGAGTAATCATTTGCGCAAGTAGCGTGGAACTGTCCAAAGTCTCTGACTTCAACTTAGAGTCAGAGGCATTTGCAAATTGTCCCAGGATTGTAAATTCAAGTTCCCAGGACTGAAGACCCATAGCAGCACCCCCAACATCAAAGAGAAAGATGATAGAGAGAGGAGCACGTCCATTTTGAGGCACTGGTCTGGAGTTTTGTGACCGAGACAAGTAAAAAGTTAAAAAGTTTCCCTGCTGAACATACCCACCATAGAGAAAAGGCCCCCCAAATGTCTTCATTCAGGGAGAATAGGAGCAGGACTCACCACTGACCACTGAAGCAGATCCTTAGCACCTGAGTGCTGAGGCAAGCTGATTTAAAGACCGGCTCGTTCTTTGAGACTTTGTTGCAAGATTTTAAGTTCTCTAGCGCCCACTTCCCATGGCCTTTTACAACTACATCCCCTGCCTCCAACAGTTCCTGCTAACTTGCCTAGTATCCACCCAAGGCAGACCTCAGAAATCATGGGGAGATGAAATAAAACCAAGTTCTAAATATTGAATACAAATCTTACCACAATTACCTATTAGTAAAAATACTCCCATTCTTGAAAGCTTATTGAAAATTTGTATTTAAATCTGGCAAACCAAGGTTGGCAGAATGAATCATGTTGGCCTGCCTCGGCACTTGCCCCCCATTTGGGACTAAAATTTCTGCTCTCTTATATAGAAAATTAAAGAATGATATAATTGAGCTCCCGTCCATCTGCAAAAGAAAGTCAAGTCAACTGAAAATTTCAGAACTGAGATTAAATACAGTTGAATCAGGCAAGGGTAATAAGAGATCTAAAACCAAGACAGATAAGAAGCGGATCAGTCAGGTCCAATAAAATGGCATGACAGGTTTGAAAAGCTAAGCAGTCTGCTCCTATTGCCATGGACTAGATTTTCTAGTTTTCAACAGGTTTAGGAAAGTCTGCTTACTCCTGCACTCCACTCCTCAACCCCCATCCCCCTCACTACTACTCTTGTCACAGAAAATTAAGCATCAGATAGCTAATCAGTGGCTGTTCTGACAGGACGGAAACCAATTAATGGTATCTGGAGGGTGATGATGGTGCTGGGACCATCCAGGCATCTAGACCAGGAGGGCGAATGCACCTTGAATATTAAGTCATTCATGATCATCAGCTGAAGGACTTCTTGCCCTCTCAATCTCTCCTCATTTCTTATGGCAGGCTCAAAACAATAAATAAATGAAGCAAAAAAACGTACAAAATGTCAACACCTTCACCAAAAACCTCTGTTGCTACAGGAGCCAAGGCTTCCATTGGTAGTCCCTTCTTCTGCTTTTGCGTTGCCTCACACTTACCATGAAGCACTCCCAAATCTTTTGCTGTCCATGCTCAAGAAATGGAGTGGGCATGAAGAATTGATTTCAATTGGCACTTTAACAAGCTCACAAATTAGGTAATTGGTTATTTCAAAATGACAAGCGAGTTTCCAATTCTAGAGCCCACTTACTTCCATGACACCAGAGATTAGCATGATGGCAATGGAGTTGTGCGGGAAGGACGTCCTGCTCAATTTGCAACTGTAACGTCGTGCCCTACATTTCTGTCATTTCTATAGCAGATTAAGCATTTATTTTAATACATTAATTGCTAACTAATAAAATAGACTTTACATTAATGAGTAGCATACTCATTAATCATGAGTTGGATAAACATGGGGATTATTGAGCCCTATTGTTTAGTCCTTAGCCCAGACAGGGTACAATTCATATGCAGCATGATACATTTCCAGTTATCCCACAAAGGTACACATTTTACAAAGGAAAATATAACAAAAATTGGATATATTCTTGAGATGAATATGAAGAATCAATTTTCTATCAAATGAATGCAATGAAAGATCTATTTTGCATTGTTAATGAAACCATGTTTCATTAGTCTCTTCTACAGCAAATATGGTCAATGAAAAGTTAGAAATAACTCCTTAAAATGGCATATACTATTGGATAATCAGATCCATAACATGCCAGTGATCCAATCTCCATGCTGAGAGATCACAACGCCATTAGCTAAAGTTTATTTTACTCACAAGAAATAAAAGCAACAGCAAGCCTGCCTAAGGACATACTGTTATGAGCAAAACATTCTGCACCACCTACATTAACTCATTGACTGCTATCGGCATTAATTAGGGTCACCAGCTAGTCCAAGTAATAAAGCACTTGACCCGAGGCAGAGGTCAGGAGTTGAAGATCCAGGGGTGCCCTTCACATGAATTTGATTTTCTGGGTTGAGCGAGACCAGTCAGTTTGCAGCTATATCTTTTCATAGTGTATTAAGCACAATCAACAGTATCATTATAAAATATGGCAGTATGCTTGCTTGGCTATTTCAAAGCACAGCTTCTAAGTTCCCACAAATAGGTATGCTACCCGAGAAGATGGAAAAAGTGTGATGCCTTTAATAATGAGCAACTGGACAGAAAATTGAGAGATGAAAGGAAATATCATTTTGCATTGCTTCAATGCAATGCACAGTCCAAAAGATAAGACTTACTGCTGCGGCTATGCACAAAGACTACGAGTTGCGATGAAACCATGAGGAGTTGCGCAGGCATTGAAAGGTACTGTCTGATATATGATCACCTCAACTTTGATTCTCCCCCTCCACATGGCCAAATGCTGTTAATCATAGTTCTCCATATTTCTAGCTACCTTCCACGATGCCATTGTATTACAATAGAACAAGTGGAAGAGGCAGGTGCTAAGAACTATCTGGTAGTTCAGCTGGTACAGGGATCAACTCCATGCTTTAGCGTTAGGGGCAGCCCAGTGGAACAGGGGTGGCATGGTGGCACAGTGGCACAGTGGTTAGTACTGCTATCTCACAGCACCAGGGATCTAGGTTCAATTCCTGGCTTGGATCACTATCTGTGTGGAATCTGCATGTTCTCCGGTTTGTCTGAAAGGCATGCTAGTTAGGTATGTTGGCCAAGCTAAATTCTCCCTCAGTGTATCCGAGCAGGCACCAGTGTGTGGCAACTAGGGGATTTTCACAATAACTTCATCGCAATGATAATGTAAGACTCTTTGTGGCAATAAATAAATAAACAATTAAACACTCCACTAACTATCTGTCTTATCAACTTTGATTAGGGATCAACATTTACAAGATCAAGTTATGAAATGTATTTTTACATCCTACCCTAAGAGCCTAAGATTCCAAGATTTAGAATTACACTATACATGTTTTACAGAATTTCTTTCAGTTTTGTTTTTGAAAGAATCAGCAGGATTTGTCAGTCTGGAAATTTGCTTTTGCTGGTCCATCAACTTTTCTGCCCTGCCCAAGATGATTCCTGCAGCCCAAATAAACCTGTTGGTGTCGTGAGACTTCTTAGTGTGCTCACCCCAGTTCTTCGTTAGCATCTCCACTAATAGAATGACAAAATATTACTGGCATAGCAAGAGTCCCTGATATAGAAAGTAATGTGCATTGTCCCACATTAAGTATTATTGTTTCAATTTTTTTTCTATTCCAACTTTCTGTCACTGTGAAGCATGCTCTCTGAACTTGTGACTTCAAGCATATTCAAGCAGAATAGAGGAAAATATACTGTGAATGTGAAGCAAAATTGAGAATGGATATGAAAACGTCAGCTCTCATTACTAATATCCCTCTCTCCATGGATATCTAAATGACTCAAAAGATAAACAAAACTATTTTCTTTAATAAAAATAATAAAAGGTTTTAGCATGCTGGATTATTAACTTTCTTCATGCCCACATTCCAATGTACCTAATTGTCACAAAGATACCGGCAGAGCTTTTGATTTGTGACAGAAACTGGAAAATTGGCACAACAGAGAGACATGACAGTATGTTCCTGCCTCCAAGTCATTTTAAAAGTGGATGGTTGAGAGGGGGGTTGCCAATTAAAGTCTTTAAAAGACCATTAAAAAGAGAGCGGGAAGATGCTGACTGGAATTTTCCTGTTAGCAGTCAAGGCCCCCCACAGTGGTAGAGGCAAGAGGGTGGTCTCCCAGCAGCTTTGGCTGAGAGAAACTTCATCTTTATTAAAAATAACTTTGAGGCCTCCTCTATTTTGAAGCACACTCTCTCAGACACACATTTGAAGCTCTCACTTCTAACAGTATGGCCTACGTTCCCAGGAGCCTGCCCACCATCCTTAATTAAATGACAAATGTGTACCCTGTCTACTAGTCGTGTAGTCTTTGAAAAATTACATTGAGTTGATATGTATTGTAATGTCGGATTAGGGAACAGCAGCAGCACCTTCAGGTGCTCCGGTTTCCTCCCACACTCCAAAGATGTGCAGGTGATTGACCATGCTAAATTGACCCTTAGTATCGGGGGTTGAGCAGCAGAAATATCTGGGGTTACATCAACACGGCTTGGGAGGGATTGTGCAGGCTCAATGGGCTGAATGGCCTCTACCTGCACTATGGAGATTCTCGGATTCTACGAGAAGTAGTCCTGAACCCAAAACAAAAACTATTTTGTAATTGTAATTGGACAAAACAGACGACTGAAGATACATTGAAGCACCAAAGACCTTGATGTACACATTAAAACCAAAATGACTTTCCATAACCACAATGCTTTTGCTGCGTCTTCCAGTTAAGGCACCACAAACGCACGCATATACACATTCTTAACAGTAAAAATACTTATTCAAGTAATATTTAATTTCCCCAAGCCCATAGTAACACGATTAGTTCTAAATTTGTTTTTCTAACATTTTGGAGGAAAGAGTAAGCCAGCACCATGTTTCCAAGTTATTGCAGCTCCACTCAGAGGTAGCCTAGCTATTGGGAATGCAAGGAGATTTCCAGAGGATGCCTCAAACGGCTGTCATGCACCCAGAACACTCATAACTTGAATCAACTGAATTTGGAACTTGGGAACTTTCAAAACCAACCCCAAGGTGCCCCAGATCTATTTACATGTGTTTTAGATGATGATTCATTTTTTGGGCTATCTGTACTTGGAAGTTTTTGCATGGAGCTCTTCCCATCTGCCACTGGAAAGCCAAAGCTTGTTATCCCATCTTTTCAAGTATATTTTGTGCTAACAATATATTCTTTTTCTAAAGCCACCTGTGGAAGACAGGATCAACCAAATATCTTTTGGATTCTTCACTTACTACTGAACACATGTTCATAACAATTTTAAAAGATATACCCTGTAGTGTAAGCAACCCCAATATTAAACGATTTGATCTCACGTGTGTCTGCTTCTACAAGCTGTTTGCATTTAGGTTACCTGTATCTGTAAATATCGTACCACCATTTTATTAGTTTGTACATAGTTAATCTGACCCTGTTTCAATATCAAACATATATGATTTGTTCTTGTTAATTCCTTCCAATCGACTGAATGGTACAGCATGCTGTAATACAGTACACATATATCTGTGCAAAACACCCAACTGTACTAGGAGAGATCATTAAATACCCTGCAGTGCAGAAAGACGCCATGTGGCTCATCGAGTCTGCACTGACCATAATCCCACCCAGGCCCTACACTCCTACATATTTACCCACTACTCCTCTAACCTACACATCTCAGGACACTAAGGGACAATTTTAGCATGGCCAACCAACCTATCCCACACATCTTGGACTGAGAGAGGAAACTGGATCACCCGGAGGAAATTTATGCAGACACGAGGAGATTGTGCAAACTCCACATGGACGATGACCCAAGCTGAGAATTGAACCCAGTTCCCTGGAGCTATAAAGCAGCAGTGCTAACTATTGTGCTACCATGCCACCCCCTCCTGTGCTACCGTACAGTGCCAAAAGAAGTAACGGACAGTTTTTTTCTCCATCCTTGTTGCCATCAAGCTGTCAGAATTTTTCTATCTATACGGATATTCAGATGATGGATATGCAACAAATGAAACCTATGGGATACTGAAAATCTTTGGGAAGGTGAGTGTCTTCCATCCCGCAAATGTTTTGAGCCAACCAGGTTGTCTCTGCACAATGAGAACCAACATAACTTGAGAAATGTGCCTTTGTCGGGACTGCCCGCTTTGTGGTTCTTTTCCTTTTATCACAAACAGTGAGATTGAAAAATTATTGAGTTTCCTTTCTTGATAGCTGTCAGTGGGTTCTATGTGTCACAGCCAGACTACAAGATTGTATGGTTGTAATATCCCCTATATTGAGTGAGTTTAAGCATCTACTATTTTTTGTCCTTAGATAAAGTGATATCCAGCTCCTGAAAGCAGGTGACCCATTTTACTTGGCAATTTCTGAACCCTTCAGAACCAAAGCCATCACTGGCTCTACAGATTCGAAATTGTCCTTGTAAGTCTCTCTACAATGTAATATCAAACTGTTTCACAGTTCTATCCCATTTTCTTTTCTTGCAATTTTAGAAAACAATTAATTGCTAAATTTTTATGTTACTTTTGTAGACTTTCTTGCCTCATGCATTACTGTTTAGTCAGAAATAAGATCCCATTTCAAGGGTTTACCGGCAAATGTGACATGAGGGTCCTAAACCTGCTTTATATATCTTCTTTTGCAACAAGAGGATTTCCCTTTAGTTAATGAAGTATCTAGTAATGTTGTTGTAATGCAGCAGCCAATTTTAACACACTAATCTGCCACAACACTGTGATAAAGACCAATCTATTTCTTTGAATGATGTTCACCGAAGGATAAGTATTAGCTAGCACTATCATTGGTCATCTTTAGTTTAAAGTTATGGGATTTTCCATTTTTATCTGCAAGAGAAGATGGGGCCTCAGTTTACCACCTCATCTGAAAGATAGTACCCATGACATTACAGCTCTCCCTCAGTGCTTCATTGGAGTATCAGCCTAGATTTGTTTCTCAAGTTGTGGACTCACATCTTTCTGATTTTGGGTGAACCATTGGGTCAGGTGCATAAGAGGAAGAAAAGACAGAGACCTGTCCCTGACTACCCTATGGCAGAAAATCTTTATTCGGAAAATAGCTGGCATGGAGCCCGGAATTTAGTTACCATTTTCTTTGAGCCAATTAATGAAGGAAAGTGGGTCAAGCAACATAATGTTAAAATACTAGCCTTGTTTTCAACAAACCTTTCTCCATCTCTGTAGCCTCTCCCAGCTTCACAAGCCTCCATCATATCTGCACTCATATGATTCTGATCTCTTGAGAATCCCATTTTAATTGCTTCACCATTTGTCACCATGCCTGCAGCAGCTTTGACTCTAAGCTTTGGAATTCCTAAACCTCCTCCCTTCCCATCTTGCTTTCTTCTTTTAAGGTGTTTCTAAAATGCTATCTCTAATGAAGCAGCTTCCAGCCATTTTCCCTAATGCTGTCTAATGTCATTCAGTGTCCAATTAAGCAACAGTGGACCACTTTCAGAATTTTTATGTTGGTAGTATGTAATGTTTAAAGTACTGCATTAATACAAGTTACTGCTGACTCTCTGAAGACAATCAGGCATGGGTGCGTGGTGGCCATTCTTCCTGTAGTCCTATCTAAGTCCCCCAATCCTTCATGCATCTTGTTTCTTCTTCCTAATGTCACATCTCTGCAAAATCCTCCTGCAAAATTATTTTAAATATTCCCCCTCAGCCTTAATAAACGGTCCCATGGAGTCACTGGTTTCAATCCTACTGAGATACAGCCCATCCAACTGTGCATATAGAACATAGAACATAGAACAATACAGCACAGAACAGGCCCTTCGGCCTTCGATGTTGTGCCGACCAAAATAAAAAGCAATGCCCCTCCTACTAAACCATTCCCTTCTCATCCATATACTTATCAACTAACCTCTTAAACGCCACCAAACTTGGCGCATCTACAACAGCTGCAGGCAGGGCATTCCACTCCCTAATCACTCTTTGAGTAAAGAACCTACCTCTGATATCCGTCCTATAACTCATACCCCTTAATTTAAAGTTGTGTCCCCTCGTGCTAGCTTTCTCCATCCTAGGAAAAAGGCTATCACTGTCCACCCTATCCAAACCTCTAATTATCTTATATGCTTCAATAAGATCCCCCCTTAGCCGCCTCCTTTCTAACGAAAACAACCTCAAATCCTTCAACCTCTCTTCATAGGACCTGCCCTCCATACCAGGCAACATCCTAGTAAACCTCCTCTGTACCCTCTCCAATGCCTCCACATCTTTCTTATAATGTGGCGACCAGAACTGCACACAATACTCCAAGTGCGGCCGCACTAGAGTTTTGTACAGTTGCAACATGATGCTGCGGCTCCTAAATTCAATCCCCCTACCAATAAAAGCTAAGACTCCATATGCCTTCTTAACAACTTTATCCACTTGACTGCCTACTTTCAGGGATCTATTGACACATACACCAAGATCCTTCTGTTCCTCAACACTATTAAGAGCCCTACCATTAGCCCTATACTCTACACATTTATTGTTCCTACCAAAGTGCATTACCTCACACTTTTCCACATTAAACTCCATTTGCCACCTCTCGGCCCAGCTCTGCAACTTGTCCAAGTCACTTATCAAATCTTCCTTATCAATCTTTCCTTGTCCTTATCAAATCTTCCCCAGAACCTGTCTCCTTCCTAGCTCCCTAAATAATGGCTAAAGATCTTCATCCTTCTTTCTGCTCATATTGTTGGACTCTGACCTCTGGTACTTCCCTCAGATTGTGCTGCAACTGTTCAGTGACAGCCTGGACACTGGCATCAGGAGGGCAATACATCATCCTGGAACCAGTCTATGACCACAGAAACACTTAATTGCCCCCTAACTATAAAACTCCTCTCACTATTGCTTTCCCAATCTTCCTCTTCCCTCTCCCTGTAAAGCTGTGCAATACCAATATTTGATTCTTCATTAACAATGCTGGCCAACTTTTGCATGCCTTTTCGTGCTGCTATTTTGACTGCTAAGCACCCAAGAATATTTACACAAGATGCTTGATGCAGTCAGGTGCAAACTATTTTGAGAGGGGGCTTCAAACAGGCATTATACTCCTTATTTGCATTTAAGCAAGTAAAGGTTCCAGGAGCCTGTGTAGAATTCAGAAATGGCAAGCCAGGCATTTTGTGTGTGAAATAAGAATCCATCTGCTGTCCACAATATCAAGCTCTGGGGTGACTGTTTTACATTGAATTTCATTGTCCTGTGTCTTTCGATATTATTGCAGCACCTGACGTCATGAGGAATAGGAACTAAGTTAGTCCTTAAATCGACAATTGTAGAACAGGAAAAGTACATTCTGATAGTGTGGTGAGGGTGATTAGAAACAGATTTTGTGCCTCACGATACCACGAGTTGAATTATTTTTTACTACCTCATGCTCCAAACTGTGGCATTGCATTTGCATCTGTGAAATACCAATAACCTTTCCCATTGTTAAAGAAGGGGAAGAGAGACCTTCCTGGGAATTATAGGCCAGTGAGTCTTACTTCTGTGGTGGGCAAGGTATTGGAGAGAATTATTAGGGATAGGATTTATAGTTATTTAGAGAGAAATGAATTGATTGGGGATAGTCAGCATGGTTTCGTGAAGGGTAGGTCATGCCTTACTAACCTCATTGAGTTTTTTGAGAAAGTGACCAAAGAGGTGGATGGGGGTAAGGCGGTTGATGTAGTATATATGGACTTTAGTAAGGCGTTTGATAAGGTGGCCCATGGAAGACTTCTACAGAAAATGCAGATGTGTGGAATAGAGGGTGATTTAGCTAATTGGATTAGGAATTGGCTGGCAGATAGAAGACAGAGGGTGGTGGTTGATGGGAGATATTCATCGTGGAGTTCGGTGACGAGTGGTGTGCCTCAGGGGTCTGTTTTGGGGCCCCTGCTGTTTGTAATTTTTATAAATGATCTGGATGAGGGTATTGAGGGATGGATCAGTAAATTTGCAGATGATACTAAAGTTGGTGGTGTGGTAGATAGTGAAGAGGGGTGTTTTAGTTTACAGAGTGACTTGGACAAGTTGCAGAGCTGGGCCGAGAGGTGGCAAATGGAGTTTAATGTGGAAAAGTGTGAGGTAATGCACTTTGGCAGGAACAATAAATGTGTAGAGTATAGGGCTAATGGTAGGGCTCTTAATAGTGTTGAGGAACAGAAGGATCTTGGTGTATGTGTCAATAGATCCCTGAAAGTAGGCAGTCAAGTGGATAAAGTTGTTAAGAAGGCTTATGGAGTCTTAGCTTTTATTGGTAGGGGGATTGAATTTAGGAGCCGCAGCATCATGTTGCAGCTGTACAAAACTCTAGTGCGGCCGCACTTGGAGTATTGTGTGCAGTTCTGGTCGCCACATTATAAGAAAGATGTGGAGGCATTGGAGAGGGTACAGAGGAGGTTTACCAGGATGTTGCCTGGTATGGAGGGCAGGTCCTATGAAGAGAGGTTGAAGGATTTGAGGTTGTTTTCGTTAGAAAGGAGGCGGCTAAGGGGGGATCTTATTGAAACATATAAGATAATTAGAGGTTTGGATAGGGTGGACAGTGATAGCCTTTTTCCTAGGATGGAAAAAGCTAGCACGAGGGGACACAACTTTAAATTAAGGGGTATGAGTTATAGGACGGATATCAGAGGTAGGTTCTTTACTCAAAGAGTGATTAGGGAGTGGAATGCCCTGCCTGCAGCTGTTGTAGATGCGCCAAGTTTGGTGGCGTTTAAGAGGTTAGTTGATAAGTATATGGATGAGAAGGGAATGGTTTAGTTAGGAGGGGCATTGCTTTTTATTTTGGTCGGCACAACATCGAAGGCCGAAGGGCCTGTTCTGTGCTGTATTGTTCTATGTTCTATGTTCTATGTAACCTTTCAAATGCCTAGAGCTCAAAATTATTTCGTGGATCTCCCATCAAAATTTCTTCCCTCTCTCATAAGAAATGCCATTCTCTACCTGGTGATACCAGAGTTTGCTGGACTAAGATTGAGATCTCACGCACAAAGGGAGCTTCAGAAGTTTAAACCCGATTTCAAACATGCAGTGGCAGCACTTGGATTTTCTTCAGTCATAACAAAATCCATCAACAATGACACAATGCAAGCATATACTATAAGCCAGCCACTATTTATTCTGCAGGGATAGGTGTAATATTACATTATTGGTACGACAGGTTCTAGCACAATGACTAAGATTCTCCGTAAAGGAGCATGCTTTTGCTTTATGTCTTCATATAGTCTGTTGTTTTTCGGATGATAGGAGTATTCTTCATGCAAATGCCTATACAATGAGAGGCTTTATAATCAGTGAACGTGTACAAGGATTTATTTATTTTTCTTCAACACGAGCAAAGGAGGCTCACATTTTAAGCAATCGCAAAACAGGCTATTCTATATACCATCAAAGTGCTCCTGGTGACCGAGTGCTTTGGCCTTTGTGTCACTGCAAAGACAAACCCGCCCTATAATGGCTGAGCATTCATTAAAAAACATATTGCTTTTGTTATCTGTCTGGATTTTTTTCTTATGAGTACACATTAGACCGATGAGCAGAGGCTGCTCCTTATCTCAGCATCAAAATGAGTTGATTACAGAAGACAAGCGGAACTGATTAGAACATGTCACAGAAGGCAATACCTACTCACTTAGGCGAAGGAGTTTAATAGAACATTTAAAATATGTTCACTATGAAGTACAAGGACACAAAGAATAGATTGTGTACTTTGATTGTGGTCACTAGCATCCGGTCTTAAAACGCAGTCTTCAGTGAACTACAAGATTAGTTTTAATGACAGCTCAACATGTAAAAGTGATGAGTAACTGCTCAATATAGAGGCATAAACCTTCCAGGTTTGTTTTGGTTGAACTTATTTCAACCAAGGAATTATACATGGATTCAGCAAATGTAGGTTAGGAGAGGAAAGTCAACTTAATTTTGTAACTTTCGATTACTATACACTGGTCCCAGATGCAATTGATGGACATGGGTATCAGTTGATGTCCGCAATGTGATAGCTGCCACAGTTAAATAATTTACTGAAGGTCGTATCTCATGTGTCCTCATAGGTGAGGCAACTTGGCTCTTATGGAACCCATGACCCGGTAAAGAGTCAAATCTTGAGCAGCAGAGGTGAGGAAATAAATTAGTGACAAAAAAAAAAGCAGGGAAAATACTGATCACAAAATGATGATCTTCTCAAAGCCACAGTGGGAAAAAAAAACATGGATGAATGGTCTTATTGTCCTCTGGTGTTTAAATAAAATTGCAAGCTTCCATCATACATCCATAAATAAAACGTTTTCTAGCACCACCTGTCTGATTTGTGACATTAGCCACTTTTAATAGAAATGATCCTCGAATAGAATCCTAAGCTTAGTCCAAAACACAGGAACACTTAGTCAGAGAAAAACTGGACTGGCTGAAAGCCACTTTATATCCAACAAAACAACTAAATCAAAGAAATGATTTGGCCAGTATTCTAGTAGCAGAATCTGGGTTTTCCGACTATAAATTGCATAGATTCTAATCCCAGTTTTAAACGGCAATCAGGGTAATTTGCCTCGCTAACCAAGTTCTGTGCTGCAGCACTAGGTGGAGCACTACATACAAGTAGATACCAATCTTTGAGGAAAGAAAAAAACTGCCATAATTTGTCTTGGCCGGAAAGGGAGTCTTCTCCTTTAACCTATCATTGAGTTGTATCAACAGTAGCTTTGGAGAGACGAAGCGATGTTCGACCCATATTGTTTCAGAGTTGACAGGCCAAAAAAGGAACTGTACTGGGAGCCAAGAAGGTGGAGAAGGCAAGCTTAGAAGAGGGTAAAAACATATTCAACAATAACTTGCAATCTCCTAACACCTTTAGTAGAAATTTGTACATTTAAAAAAAAAGGGAGAAAGGAATGGATACCAAGCTATTGTAAAAGTATCATGCTACTGAATACTTGAATAGGAAGATGGGTGTTGGCAAGATATCTTCAAGGTTTGCAAGTAGAAGGGGCAAAGAGGAGGAAGGAAGAAAATGCAATGAGCAGCCTAAAGCCAGGTGAAGGTTCTGTTACTCGGTCACCAATAGTAGGGTGAAGAAAGTGGAGACACAGGAATTGGAGGAGAAAGTGTGCTGGAGAGGACATGTGGCTGTAGGAGGCTGGATGAAACCATGTAGAGATTTAAAGACAAGGAAAAAGATCATAAATATAACAATGTGGTGGGACTGTAGATCATCTGGGGGTGTAATATGCAGGATTTAGTTTGACCGAGAATACAGGCAGCTTTGGACACAAATAGGAGAAAAGTGTTTAGAAAGAAGTAAAGCAAGGCAAAAAACCTGGAAAACATGCACAAAGATCTAAGATGGCATGGATAGATAATATCAGTGGACTGGGACAGGCAGCGAGGGCAGCAAAGAATTTAGATCAGTGGAGAAAGATTGTAATGAAGCCAACTCCCAGAACAAAGATGAAAAACTAGAGAACATAGGCAGCTAAAACTTGGATAGGCAGAATTTATGGAGGATTGGAGGCTGGAAAAGGACAGAATTGGTGAAAATTAGTCTACAAATTATAAATAGAAATATTTATTTATATATAAATATATATTTATTTATATAGAATATATATTCCATATAAGATATATTATATATATTTATATAGAAACATTAATATTTTGAGAAACATTAGTCTGGAAAATGATAATTATGGCATGTTTGTAGAATTGAGAGGAAATTGAAGCTACAGGTGGATTGGTAGTTGGAAAGACCAAATGGATCAGGTATGGGTATTTTTTTAAAGGTGGATTTGTATTACTGTCGTTCCCAACTTTGCTCCTTTAAGTCGAGAGTCAGTCACATTGCTGTGCATCTGGAGTCACATGGCCTAGACCAGGTATATATAGCAGAGTTCCTCCACTAAAGGACATCAGTGAACCAGATAGGTGTTTACAACAATTGACAATAGTTTCATTCCAGATTTTTTTTATTGTATTCAATTTTCTGCTGTGGTAGGATTCGAACCCGATTCCTCAGAGCAGTACCCTGAGTCTCTGGATTACAAGTCCAGTGACAATATCACTATGTTATTACCTACTGCACAAGTTATCTTAAGTTCCCTTTCCTTGGCTCTCTCCTTCCTTTACTTAAAAAGCTTTGATAGATGCACCTTCTCATGTTCCACGTTAACTTCATCAGCAACTTGTTTTCCTTCTTTGCCCATTTGCAATGCTGAACAGCTCTTCATATCCAGTGAATAAAACCTTCACCCAAAATCTCAAGGTTCTGTCTCCCTCAACTTTACAGATTGGATTTTCATTTTTGGGTTATAACCCTGACATCAGGTAAATTTCTGGGACCCAACTCAATGTCACGCTGATGTCAGACACACCATGTGGGACCATCTGGCTAATCAGAGGCCAGGGGACACATTTGCTGTACAATTCAAGAACCAATATCACATGCAGGCAAAAAAGATGGTGCCTCAAAAGGGAGGCCAGTGGGCGAAGCTGTGGCCTGATGGGCACAGCAGTTGTAGTGTATGTCCCTAGTAGGATAGTGTGCTGTCCTTCCACATCACCATATCCCGATCCAATGACCTCAGTCTACTGCCAGGAGTCTGCCTCCATCTCCTAGCTTTGTTTCAGCCTCACGGAGGGGCTTTCAAACCAACCAATTTCTAGTTGACTTCTACTAAATGATTTAAATAGGTCATACAGTTGGCCTAATAGGTTAATTACCATTTGTGGGTACAGAGCTCTCAACCGCAGATGGTGATGAAGTTAATATGAAGCAAAAAAAAAGGTTACACACAATAGAGCTTTTAAGTAAAAGGAAAGAGGGATGAAGAGTTGCTCCAGGAATACTGTTAAATATATACTTTTAACGTAATTCAAATCTTAAGTAAAGGTTTGTGCAAGATGTTTAAAGGAAGTTTCAGTGCTATTACAACATTGGGGTATTAATCAACTGTTATAAAACATCATTTAAAAAGTCTCAAAACTTGTGGTGATAGTGGATAAAAACCACAGGTCAATCTTATGTTTTAAAAGCTTTTTAAAAATATATAGCTGCCATTATTACAACATTCTCTACAGCCAGCCTTCAGTTCATATTTATTTAAGTGCACTATCCAATCTAAATTAGCCAAGCTGACCACCAATTTATCTGTACACAAAATTAAGTGAATGTATTGAACGAGTTGGCCGTGATGCAAAAATAAAATACATCTCTTGGGAATCAGAGTGATGTAAAAAACAGAGGCAACTACAAAATAAACGTGAGCTTGGTCACTACCTGAAGAGCAATTTTTTAAAAAGTTGACCAGTAGCAAGTCGTGAGTGACTCACTGTCATCCTTAGGCATAGATATAATGTTACATCATAAAGACTTCCTTGGTGTATTTGGTAGTAACTTTTGTGTGCATTGAGAGAGAGCCATCAGTGGAGAGGAGCACTTTTCCACTTCAGGCACAAGTGTCAAATCAAGCACCCCCAGGTCAGGTGTAGATTAAAGGTCTCTCTATTCTCTGTGACAATGAGCCTTCACTCCAAGCTCAAAAGAGCACTCCCAACTCGACAAACATGAATTTATCTACTGCTCATAAGAGCCACCTTTATTTTAACCATTAACTTTGGCTATGAATACCAATTTATGCCAAATTACACTTAGTTTTGTGCTGCAGACTCACAGCCATAAGCAATTGAGTTGACACTGCCAAAGTTAATTTTAAATTGGGGCAGAAAAGACGACTACCCTTCCAAATGAAACATAATTTCAGAGTAACAAATTAACCAGAGGGCTGACTATGCTAAAAACTATATGAAGCTACATTAAGTACCTTGCAAAACAGTGTGATGAAGCTCAGACATTTAGGCATCTAAATCTGAACACATCAGAAATAGGAATAAAGTTAAAAGAGTGAAGTATAATCACTCACTGTAGCAAATGCAGATTCTTTCTTCAATCACATTTGCCTGAGCGTCTCCTATTTGAAACTCATTCAATATAGAAGTAAAAGCAGCCAATAAGGTTAAGACACTCAACATTATGATCAGAAAATTCCTCTACAACTAACGCCCAGAGTGAGTTTAAATGACTTGTGAGCTATTAGGGAAATTTATGTATTTATTGATTAAACAAGACAATCAAAAGATAATTTTCTAACTTTGCATTCTTGATAAGGAAAGCATTTTCAAAAACTCTGATGTATGTAATGCATAAATTTTAACCATAAAAATAGTTAAAAATTATTTGCCATAAGCACTATAAATTCTGATACATACATCTGGCAAATGAGGCTTCCAACCAGGAATGGGAAGTTGGAAAACAATACCTACAATCTGAATCTTAGAAAATAGTGTGCAAGTATTTATCCTTAGCTTTATTGAATGTGTGACATTTTGTCTAATTGTTATATTGGTGGAATCTTATCATTGTTTACAATGGCAGGATTTTCCCATCCCACTCCAGTGATGGGAGATTTGGCTGGCTGCCAAATTCTCCAACCTTGCTGCAGCGGGAGAGTGGCATGGGCCCATTGCTTCTTCTAGATATTAAAGATCTGCTGGCTCCATTAAAAAAAGACCATGGAGTTATCCCAATATCATAGCCAACAGGTTTCCCTTAACTGAAATCAGTCAGAAAATCAATCAGCTCACCATTCACCTCATTGATATTTTTGGGATACAAGAGGTACCATGTTTGCTTCTCTAACAAGAGTCATCACATTTTAAAAAGAATTAGTTGTGTAAGGGGATAAGGTGTTATATAAATATAATCATATATTATTACATCACAAGTTAGTTCATAAATTGTGTAGTCCACTTGAAATTAGCATGCCACACCCCCAAAGTGCGAGTCTTTGCAGTTCTCTCGTATATGCTCACCCACTGACTCAGTGACAGTCCTTCCATATTTCAGTTTGCAACATTTACTCTGCACATTTTACCAAAAAAATTATAATTAAAAAAAATTATAATTAAAAAAAATTAATTCTTCCCAGAGGGGTACCTTTTGCCTATTTACTGGATTCCCTATAATTAATTATCAATTAGGAGGACATAATACAATTTAAAATTAGCAAAGAGAACTTTCAATAGGTGTACAATTATTTTTAGGCCTTCTCTAGTCCTCAGAAAAAAAATAGTTTTGAATGCAGATTTTAAATTCAAAGACCTTCACAGTACATGAAAAATTAGGTATTTTTTTATAATCCCCTGTACAAAATATTGATTAAAAAAATGAGTCCACTCACAATCATTTTTATACCAATGACTTCAGAACTCTGCTTGTAAAATACTTATTTTAAATGAGCCACAATTTGTTTTGTTAACAAAAAACAGGAGATTGTAATGTCTGGGTGACATATGTTGATGGCAGCGGATGAGGGACAAGAATGTAAACAGGCCTCTACGTCCTTCTCCTCTTCTGAGCAATGTTCCAAGACCACCTGTGAATGGGACATTCCCAAAGGAACACTTGCCCAAAAGAGCTAACTTCACGGATAAATAACGATGTTTTGGTTCCAATATTATTTCTGCCCACAGAATTTACATTATGATCATATGAGGCAATTTGGTTAAATATTCTGATGGGCAAAGTATACAGAAAAGATGAGTTATTGAATAATTATTCTGTATTAAGATACCACAGTGGAATACACAAGAAGTTATAGCATGGAAATATATCCTTCGACCCAAAAACTTCACACTAGTTTTTTACCCTGAACGTAAATCAAAAAGTTCTAATTTTATTGAGCTACTCTGTTCCCATAATCCTTTTCAAGTCTAACCTTGGATATTGATATGAATTTCTGCCTCAACCATTGACTCTGGCAGGAAATTCCAGAGCCTCAGATCTCTTTGTGTGTCCTCGGATCCAAATCTTTTAAGACTCAATTTTGCGCCTATGACCCTGCAATTAAAATGCATAATTTTAAACACTTCTATTATATCATCCTGTAATTAGTTGCTTGGAGGAAAAAAAAATCTCTAAATCTTTTTTGGTATTTGTATTTCCCAATTTCAGCAAATATGTTTTATCTTTCCTAAAACTTCAATAGCCTTCTTGTAACGGGAAGCTGAACACTGTACCAGTACACTGAGGTCTTAAGGTTTTATATCAGCTCATAATACATGAAGATAGTATTTGGAATTCTATGATCATTTTAAAGATATTACCTCAAAAATTCTGTAAGATCTACAACCCCATCCCTGTCCACAAACTTTTCCATGGCATTGAGCCAACGCACTAATTCTTTCTTATTCCTCGCATTAGTTTTCAGTCTATGACACCAATAGTGAAGCTTTAACATATTAAATTTACATTTCCAGCCATTAAACTATAACGAGAAGAATTACGGTCACTGGCCATCATTCACTTCCATCATTGGTGAGCTTTTCATAGACTGAGATTAATGCACGACAAACTAACTTGCAAATTTCCTCATATACCACTAAACATGAGTGCATCACCCTTGCTCATGTCTTATGACGTATCCAGAGAGAAGATGCTCCCCTGCTTACACTTCAAGGTGCTAAATGGAAACTTTCTGCCACATTTCACTGGCAGAGATTTCGTGCATAAATATATAGAGTGAGAATAAAATCAATTGGTTGCGTAGGACATTTTGCCAGAAAAGAATGACAAGGAAAATATAAGGAAAATATATATGCATGTATGTGAGCACAGGAACTGATGGGAAGGTGCAAGAATGGGAAATATTGTAGTTGGAATAAAAGAATAAAAAATGGCAAAGTGTCAGGTTCTGACTGAGAGTCAGTGTGTTTCTCCTCAGAGAAACATGCAGGTTTTCTCTCCAGATCTTCTGATACTGCTACAAGGAAAAGTAGTGGAAGGTATGTTTTGAGCCATTGTATCCGAGTGATGGAGCCTAAAGACGCTAGCAAGCTGGCTGCACAGAGATTAAAGAACCTTCCAACTTCAAAATGAAGAGGCAGGCACCTCACCCTCATGGATATTGGGACCGCTCATAAACAAAGATTCCCAAACCTCCACTATAGAAGGCCAACCTCCCCCTACCACTGCAGATTGGGGTCACCCCCCTCCAAACCATGCAGGCATCATGATGATGCACAATCCCCCCCCCTCATCCATGCCAGCATCCACAAACCACCACCCCCCCCCCACCCCACCCGCCCAGTTGCTGGCTAGATGCTGGGGGCAGTGTTAGGACTCAGCCCAGCAATGTCCATGATTACCCGGGAGCTATACTGGCCTCCACGATCCCAGCTGCAGAGCAATAGTGATTCCCACCAGTGTGACATCAATTCCAGTGAATGAGAAAATTGAACATTCCTGGAAGAGATGGGGTTAAACCATTTAATTAGGTGTCAATTAATTTAAACTCATTCAAATCAGATTCACACCCTTGCTGGGCATGAACCTGACTACACCGCCACTGGAGGGAGGTGGTAGTGGAGGGGGAGAAGATCTCATTCTGAGATCGCTCCAGCGCAAATCCCGCTAGGCCCCTGGTGAAGGTTTCCAGCCATAACAGAATTTGTGCCTGTGGCAGATGGTCCAGGAAAGTCCCCCATGTGTGGGAGTCTTCTGTCTCTAGCTGCTACTTCCCTGTCTCAGGAGTGAATGATTGTTGTTTGAGGTATCACTGTAGGCTGATGCTAAACAATGTTTTGTACCTATTTGTCTACGATTATATAAAATATATGCTTTACATCTTACATGAACCCATGGTTAGCTTCTTTAATATGCAAATAATAAATCTGAAGATATATTTCAGCCATAACTTTGTTTTCATATCTGTGCTTCAAGCTCTGCTTCATCACTGCACATCTCTTCTCATAACATCTGTTTGTCATTAGCCAGGGATAGACTTTTCCAAACAAATTCCTCCTCCATTTAAAAAAAATTGTAATTCTGACCTGCAGTTCTAGTTCTGAACCAACAGACTTCACTTGGGAGAATAAAAACCACTATGAATGTTGAAGTTTAACAGGCTTGTCCCCACTGCGAAAGCGCCAGATCACTGACAAATTCAGAATGAGCTAACTTCAATTTTTCTACAATATAGCATCACATTTACTGCCAATCAAAAGAATTTCTTCAAATCATTTCCGCAGAAACCAGAACCACTTCAAAAAAAATTCTAAAAAAAGGTTTTGTAACCCAATGCACAATAAAGTTCTAGAGCAGCAAATTCAACGTATCCTTTCAGAACATTTTTTAAAAATATATATTTTTAATCCCCCATGGATAAACATTTATCCTTTAAGTCATAGGGATAAAGATTTTAATGGCATCTTGCTTTAAGATTCAAAATAAATAAGGCAAAGATGAGTTCCCATCTTCTTAGAACTAAATTACTGAGATTAAAAATATGTAAACACAAAATGATGTATTCCATTTGCATATTACATTTCACTCTTAAAAGTTGATATTGAAGATTAAGCGACAGCATTTAATCCTCGCTATCCTAATCCCTAAAATTACAAAGACAGACATAAGTGCATGTCTGCTGCAGTAAATTACCTTGAAATAAAGCAAATTCAGGATGAAAAGAGAAGCATATTTATATTATAGTGATTTAAAAATCTGTTGCCTAAACACATTTTCCTCCAACATTAACTAAAGTATACTGTGGCCAAGAAGCCAGTTTCTTCTACAAATAAGCAGCTATACTTTCAAACAAATTCCCAAGCCTAGAATAACATCAATATTCTTGAATCTGTTCACATTTGTGATCAAGAAACTCAATAATCTTTGAGTTGATTTCTTCCCAGTTGCTGCCCCACCCAGCCCCCACTTCTGCTGGAGTTGGCAAGATTACTCCCAATAAAATGTCTGAGATATTCTATTATTCTATTTGGAAAATTTAGTATGGAAGTGGCCTGGGTTTTGGTATCATAAATTAATAGTTGAGCGATTTTACAGACTATTGCAATACAGTTTGCAACGATGAACAAAATGGTGGGCGACTATTTTGAAAAACCTGCTCTCGATCATTATTGATAGCATTGGCTGGTCTCCCAATTTGTCTTTAAGTAGTGAGGGGTGACTGGATTTTAAAATAATTGCAACTCCTCTACATATTTTTATTCTCCTGCAACATCCACAATGACTGAAAGTTTATTTAGCAACCAACAGAAAAAAGCATCAACATAACGATTCAGTAATTTGACTTTTGTGTTGTCTTACCCAAAATAACAAGGCACAAAAATGTTTTATTGATTCAAGGTATTTGGAGGGAAAAATAAACAGAATATAAGAATACAGTTTTTTTCTGGAGTATTATCAAAATCTCTATAACAACAGTTACCTTTCCTTTTAAAGCAACAAGAAGGTTCTTCATTGCATATTTTTTTCTAAGGCGAACACCTCTTAAATGTCGACAGTAACCCATATATATTGAAGGGACAAAACAGTTCTTAAGCAATTCCAGTCAAACCTAGTCATGCAGTCTCACATATGCAATTATAAAAGCAGACTAATGAAGGCTGCACAAATTGCAATTAATTTTCATTTTAAAGATATCATTCCAGACTAATCAACTGCCTATCAAATGTCCATGTGAATTACACTGTACAAAAGAAAAATCATTAGCTAGGATCCACAGGCACAACTTCACATACATATAAATAAAGGAATGTTTGATTGGAGAATGCACCTAACCCAACAAATTTCAAATGATTGCAAAAGAAAATAAACCATCCCTGTTTTTGATTTTATACTCACAATTACGTTACATGAAACTTAAGCTCATTCAAAACAGCTAGCTACTTCTTTACCTTTGAATGCTGCAAGTCCATATTTGATTTCTCAAAATCTGGAATTCACATTTGGAAGCTGGAATTTTTCTGCCTAGGAGTTAACAATACATGTACCAGATACTTACTTTCTATGTAACACAATTGTTTTTTCTTCTCTGGTGCCCATAGACAGTAATGTTAAAGGTTTACAAAAAATCTATATTATTACCATACATTTTGTTTAAGCAGCATTTGCTGGTTACTTGAATATTTTTGCAAGTAATAGATTTGGATGAATTTTATGTAACAATGAATGATGAGACTTATAGTAAATAATTATATCACACTAAAAACTTTCAAATGCAATCCTGTTTAGAGTATAATATCATAGAGTTGATATGAATAGGATAACCATATCCAGTATTTGCCTGTTCTTAATGATTCAAGGACATTAAGGGAAACAGAAACACAGAAACTCCTTTGTGAAGCAAAATTTCATATCGGCTCAGTGTGATTGGCATTTCCAGAACTCTTTTTTGGACTACTATATACTGGTGTTATCATCATTACAATGGTTTGGAAGTGAAATTGCACATCAAGGTTCACTCAACTTACTCATGTCCACTTTGAAGATTAGAGTATTTTGTTTTCTTTGATTCCATGCAAAGAAAATGCAAAAATCAACAGTGGCTTTAACCAGATAAAAACCTAAAGTTTATTTATTAGTGTGACAAGTAGGCTTACATTAACACTGCAATGAAGTTACTGTGGAAATCCCTAATCACTGCACCTTGGCATCTGTTTGGGTGCACTGATGGAGAATTTAGCATGGCCAATGCACCTAACCAGCACATCTTTTGGACTGTGGGAGGAAACCAGAGCACCCGAGGAAACCCGTGCAGACACAGAGAGGATGTGCAGACTTCTCACGGATAGTGACCCAAGCTGGGAATCGAACCAGGGTCCCTACATATAATATAAGGGAAGTTTCTTCCCTTATACTTGTGGGGTGAATGATATATTGATCTTGTTTGACTACAGCCATTCAAACTACTTCTTAATCACCTTCCCTGGATAATCTAATAATGTCTCAGCACAACATCCCACATTGCTCTACTCTGAATCTCTTAAACTGAGAATGTGGTATATTTTAGCAAGAGTAGCTTAACAGTTTTAACCTATTGATAATGTTCGACACAGGGTGAGAAGAGTTAACTAATCTACATAAACTGAAATTCATCAAGATTATCCCAAGCAGACAGTTCTTTCAGATCCATTTCATAGCATTAGGGATTACTGCAGGCAATCTAATCCTACTGAACCCGAGGGAGGCAAGTAACTTGCAGTTGAAATCCTGACTGATATGAACAAGAAGGTTAAATGGGTGCCTTGGTCTGTGATCAAATGTCACAGTCACTACTTGCTTACTCAAAAAAAAGATAAAGTTCAAAATCAATTAGGACACATTATTATGCCTTTCCTTCTGGCCTTATATAATATTTATGTGTAATGGACAGTACACAAAAGATGCAGCAAGTTCTGCAATCAACTTTGCAACTGTTTGAAGAATCGTTAATGATTTGAAATCTTCATGAGCAAAGTTTATTAATGGTGTTGACAAAGTGCCAAGTACAAAGAATGGATTTATTTTTGTAGATTATCAATACTTTTGCTATGTTGATGCTGTTCATGCACAAGGTAAAAAAGAATTATTTAGAAGCAACCATAAATCTTAGTTAGAGGAAAAAAATGCAATTAAGAATGGCCTACTTAGAAGGATACTGGTAAGTCTACTGGAGCAATGTTAATTTGGACATTACAGTATAAAACCCACAACGCTATGCAAAGTCATGGTCAGCATGTAAAAAGCAAAAAGTCAAATCTATCCTGATGCTGGACAGGCTTTTTCCTCTGGGCTGGTAGTCAGAGGTCAAAACTATTGCTGGGTTCTGAATCAATCCATGGGAGAAAGCAGTCACCAGCCTCCATTTTCACAGGGAAGTCCCCTCAATTATCCAGGAGATGACTTGACATTCAATTGAGGATAGTAAACAGGCTATTGGAGCTGAATGGCTTGAGGCTTTGTAAGGCGCACTAGGCTACAGTAGAAGGTCAGGTGAGGGAAAGGGTATTTCAAAGTGGAGGCACCCATCTCTAGATTCTTAAAAATTGAATTACAAAAAAGCTTTTGAAGCCAAACCACCCCTTGTGAAGGGAAGCCCCTCTCTGACAGGGCAATGGGTTACTATGTTCTTGCATCCCTAGATACTCCAGGGGCTTGCTTCGATAGCTGACACATGGCTTCATGGCTGCAAGCCAATCTCCACATACACGACCTGGAGGAACCTGAAGGCTGATTGGAAAATCCTAGAAGGGTATTCTTGCTGATCCCCATCACAGCTTTGTGAAAATGGCCTAGAAGCTGGATGGCACCAAGGAACAGCTTCTGGGCGGCACCAGGGAACTGGCATTCTGGCCAACTTTTATTCTGGATACTTTTGGCTTCTGCCCACCTCTGTTCGTAGTCCTGTCAGGGCTCAAGATCCTGCCCATTGTTTCTGTTTACTTGTCATTCACACAATGTGCTCATTTCCTCTATGGTTATACAGATTAACACTGAACCAAAAGCCCCATGGTTGAACTTCTGGCTACTGAAGTTAACAGAACACCCTCCCTACTATTGTTAACCTGTTTTAAAGTTCAGAAAATTATAGCAGCTACTGCAGCCCTTTGTTCCCAGCAGGAAAGTTTCCTCCGCGGTCTGGGAGAGGCAGGGTGGGGCACTTAATGCCCCATGCTCCTTTTAATGCCTGTCATTTGAAATAGATTTTACAGTTCGTACACATAGACAAGTGGTGTGACCTGTCCAACGAGCCTGACCTCCAGGTAGGAAGAAAATTACATCTGGTTATTAATATCAGGCAGCATCAAATGTAATCTTCAAACACGTCGAAGGAAGAGATAGCGATTATAGGGTATGCACTGAATTTCAATCAGCAAGCAGCCTAGACTAAGAGTTTGCTTGGAATTGGTGAAATGACCATCTTGTGGCCATGTGGAATAAAGAAAAACAGTAGAGGAACAGATTAATGAAATGGCTAATATAAATCTTTTTTCATTCTGCTACCCATTCTACATTTATCTGTCCTAATACAATTATTATTTCACATTAGTCCCCTTGTAGATCTTACATTGTCATTAATTTAAAGAGGAAGTGAAAACTGATATATTCAGAGGGAGCTTTGATGAGCATAATAGGGTGATAACAATGGGATGATCTGCATTTCACAAACTGCATTCAACTGACGTGTTTTGTGATGGAAAGCTGCAATTTTTTTCTAAGGGGACTTGTATTGAACTGGTGATATGATTTTGGCATTATTAATTACAGTTTTACATGGTTCACAATATCTGGCTCTAATTGCCAAATTGATAAGAATTTTAATTGAAACCGTTAAAAACGACTAAAACTATATTCAGATTACGCTCACATCTGGATGCAACACAAAATACTAAACACGTCAACAAGTTTAAGCTTCAGCATGTACAAATATGCACACACACAATTTCCAATTTTGAAATGCACAATGACTTTTATGCAAATATGTTAACCACAATTTCTTGACCCTGTAGCAATCATGTTGAGACAATGACTGTTCAATAATTGGAATCTTCTGCATGTCAGATATTTGATTTAAATTAAAAAGTTGATGCCAGTTTATTCAAATGAGAATAATATGACTTCAGTGTTAATAACATGCCACTCAGCACCTCAACAGCTTCTACTGAATTGCAGGGAATAGATATTGCCGTAGTTTGCACTCTTAGCTTGCTCTCAAATCCGTTTCCTCAACCATCCTATATGCAAGACCAAGCAATAGTGCTATCATCCATAAAATGGATAATGAGAGCACCGTGCCAGGCTCCCTCAGGATTCTGCTTCCTAAAAGTCACCCGAGGACCAAATCTGACTTGTGTCCCTTTGCTAACGATAAAGGCAAGCAATGCATACCAGCTCAACTGACATTCCGATTGAAATTTGCAAAGATCATTATGGAATCCGGACAGGGTATTCTGCTTCACTGATGACAGATGCAGAGAAAAGACACGGCATAATTAATCAGTTCATTGCTTCTGACTCACAACCAGAATGACAACAAACACCTCAAGTAAGAAAACAGGCGGTAAGACCCAGCTGAGGAACAGGTGCTGCATGGTTTTTCCAGTACAGAATGCTCAGTAGGAAGTCAGGCAGGCTAACACAGCAAATTCTTCATTTCAAATGACCCAAATAGGCACTGTAAAAGGCACAAAGGAATTGTACATTTATTCCAAAATGTGTGCCTGTACTGTCTAACCTCAGTTTTTGTTAAAATTCCAGAATTAGAACAATTATGCATTGTAACTAAATGGGACTGTACTGGTGAACAATTAACTATGAGCCTAAATTGCAGATTTAATTCAAATGTTCACTGATGGACTTTCTGCACGCTGACAGTATAGTTTCCTCAGTTGGCATTAGTATATGGTGGCTAAGCCTGTACATGTTTGCAAGAGTGTTGCATTCATCTCTGCCAACAGCTGATTCATGAATGCCATTGTCGGGGATTGAGATTTAGTCACGTAGAGCAAAACTTCACCACGGAGGGGGCTGATAAAATAGCACGGAACATTTCCCTGCAGTAGGGCCTGATGTGGAATGGCTGCCTTGTGGCCCAAAGAGGGAGCAACTGGCAGGGGAGAGAGCCCCTGTTCTCTCTCAAGGAATTTCAGTTTTCTTTTAAACCAGAAGACTCCGAGGTTGGAGAGTCCCTACACACTTCAGCAGTTACCATCAGGTTCCCTACGTACTTCAGCAGTTATCAGCTTTCCTGTCAGAGCTGCCCAAGTCCACTCACCATCCTGAAGGCAATCAAGTATGTGCCCATGTACGGTAAAATTGCCAAGCTGATCCCACTACCAGCAAGTACAAGCTCGGGACCCATTTTTCATGCCAATGACAGGGTCTCCACACCTCCACACCATGGCTAGCTTATACAAGTAATCTCATCCACAGATGACTTTAGAGCATACTCTTAACTCCATATGCAAACGTGGAAGTGAAACGCCAACTCATCTTTATTAAGTGCTAGGTTTTTTGACTTTATTTCATCTCTTTTATTGCCATTGACAAAGTAATATGAGTTCAATCAATAGTTTCATTAACTTTCATGCACTTCTCCTCTCAACATCTTAACAAGAGTCCCAGCTAAATGGAATTTGAGAGAGAGAAATAGAGAGAGATGCTTGCATTTTCCCAAGTGTTACTTTAATACCTGTAAAACCCCATTTCAACAAAACACTGCTAATTTCTGCCATTTTCTGCCATTTAAAACAAATTGATTCTAACTGAAACTAATCTAACCACACCCCAAAGATCTGGATGAAACAATGGAATTTGTGGGGGCCAAAGGAGCCTGCAGGATGGTGAGTGGGCCATGCATTACCGTTGAACTTGGATATATATAGTTTTCTATTGCATTTTCCAAATTATGAATATATACAGTAGTTAAACAATTCCATGGGCTTACAGAATACATTCTGGAAATTCATTTAAACTACATCCAAAGACATTTCCCAATCTACTATTTTGTGCGAGTGACTCATCTCTTGACTCTCAAAAGCCTGAGAACCATTTCTAAAGCAAAAGTCAGATTGTGAGAAATACTTTCCACTTGCCTGTATGAACGTAGCTTCAACAGTCAAAAAACTCAACACCATCCGAGGCAAAGTAATCCACTTTGAGAGCATCCTAACACCATCTTAAACATTTACTCCTTCCACCACTGATGCAGAGTGACAGCAGCGTGCATCCTTAGCAATTCATCAAGACCTGTATGACAGCACCTCCAAATCTGTGACCTCTACCACCTAGAAAGATAAGGATAAGTAGACACCACCACCTGCAAGTACACTTCAAGCCACACTGGAACTATATCACCATTCCTTCTGTCACTGGGTCAAAATAGTGGAATTTTCTCTGCAACTGTAGGTGTCCATACACCACAGGGATTGCAGTGTTTCAAGAAGGCAGCTCACCGTCCCTTCTCAAGGACACAAGGGAAGGAGATCATATGCTGACTTCATCAGCAATGCCCACAACCTGTAGACGAATGCAAGGAAGAGTTTCTTCCTCAAAAAAGTGAATTAAGTTTTCTAGAAATGATCAATGATTTACAAACCATTTTGTCCCTCTTTGATCAACTCAGAATTAATCCACGTATTAAGTCACTTTGTTCTCAATTATAAATTCCAATAACTTGCTCAGAACCGACATTAGTACGAACAAGTGCGTAATATTCTGGTTTCCGTTTCTAACATTTCTTAAATAATAGAATTGTATTTGTCATGTTCCAAATTAAAGAGAAGTTTGCAAAGCTGTAACAAGCTTTAATATTTCCTTCGTGCTCTGGTGGCTACTACTGAACAAAAATAGGAGCAGGAGTAAGCCATTCTACCCCTGAAGCCTGCTCCATCATTCGATAAACTCATGATTGATCTTGTGGTCTTAATTCCACTTTTCTACTAGACCACTACCTTTCCTCCCCTAGCCCCCACATAAACCCTCGACTACCTTCTCAATCAAAGCCTTGCATATATTTAATGACCCAGCCTCTATTGCTCACTGGGGAAGAGAATTCCAAATGTTAACTCCTTTCAGGAGAAAATCTCCTCCTCATCCCCATTTTAAATGGGAGACATCTTATTTTGAAACTGTACCTCCTTTTTTTAGATTCTCTCATAAGGGAACATTCTCTCAGCATCTGCTCTGTCAAGAACCCTCAGAATCTAAATGATGTAATTGTAACACAATGTCTTCTGAATTATACCCTAGAGATTTAGCAACAAATTTAGGCGCTCTATTTACCTTTGTGCAGTGCTGATGTAGGTCCCTATGAAGTTCAACTGCAGCTATTTTTGCACCATTCATAGCACATTTATCCAATCTTCCTTTTCCTGCCACTTTACACCATTCTATGTATTTGCATATTTGATCGAATAAGTGCTTTTTTCAATCTCTTCTTTCTATCCTACAGTTTAGAATACCAATTTTGCCCCTTATGTTTCCACGCAGAAAACTCAACAGCTTTGAAAATGGGTTAGAAGGTTGTGATTAATCCACACTCATTGAAAGTAAACAGCAAAGCTGGGAATGCAATCAAGTGACTGCATGTCACAGTGTGGGGTTCATACTCATGTGAGGTTAGCATCACTTAAAGCTGGCTGAATCACTGAAAGCCAGCCCACAACTCTTAAAAGGGAAGGTGCATTTTGACTGCAGCATGTATCAGAAGTCATTATAGAAGAAAAACCAGTCTGAGTAGAGGATGTGCAAAATGACAGAAAGCAGGCTCCCAGGTTTGCATCCCAGATGCAGCACTGGATGGCCTGATCCAGGAGTTGGCCAGAAAGAGATGTCCTCCATCATTAGTGTCACCTGCAAATTTTGACACACTACACTTGGTCCCAACTCCAAATCATCTATGTAAATCATGAACAATTGCAGACCCAACACTGATCCCTGAGGCACATCACTAGACACTGATCGCCAACCAAAAAAACACCCATTTATCCCCACTCTTTGCTTTCTGTTAGTCATCCAATTCTCTATCCATGCTAATATATCACTCGTAATACTGTGCACCTTTATCTTATATAGCAATCTTGTCAAATGCCTTCGGGAAATCCAGATACACCACATCCACATGTTCCCCACATGTAATTCCTCAAAGAATTCCACTAGATTAGTCAAACTTGACCTGCCTTTCATGAACCCATGCTGTGTTTTACCAATGGGACAATTTGTATCCAATGTCTTGCTATTTCTTCCTTAAAGATAGATTCAAGCATTTTCCCTACTACAGAAGTCAAGCTAAGTGATGTTCCTTAAAAATCTGTTCCTTTCTTTTCATCCTAGGACTGAGTGCCTCTTTCTTCAAGCTTCCTGAGAGAAAACTCACTGAAGTCATATAATTTGCCATAATAAACTGACAAACTGATCTGTTTCATGAAAAACTATTTTGCAAATAGTCTTTGCATATCTTTGGTATGATTCACACACCTTCAGCAATTACTCATGCCAGTGAAAAACAATTATCTGTTCCACCTGAACAACATCTTTTTTGGGACCATGCCTGTAGCATTTTGGCAAAGGAAGGTTACATTTGAAAGTGTTGATAACATTTCCATGTGGGCTTGCCCATCTGTTGTCTACCTCCTTTTTTAAAGGATTAGAACCATTGATCAAATATGGCTGTCCAATGACAAACCAGAAACCAGCATCCTAGCTTGCCTTTGAGATGCCCCACCCCCATCACCAGGTCACAGGAAACCGTATTGAGGGTTCCAATTCCCTAATGATGGTCCAGCACTTCAAAAAGTGGGCTCAAGTGCTGAGAAGGTGTCTCAAAATGAAGGCACTTTCTTCTCACCTACAACTGCAGGCTGCAGTGCCACTCACTGCTGCTGGGTCTCATATAACCTCTCAGCTTTGAGAACCTGTCCTTTACCCTGAATTGGGTGAAAAGGACAGCCTCATGCCACCTATTGACCAATTAAAACAAAATAAAATTCCAGTTACTGCTCCCAGCAGGGTCAGGATCCACATTTGACATTAATGTCAGGATTCCAACCCAAACCTGCCCCTATTCTTCTGATTTTCCTGATCATAAAACTGCCAACTTCTCCCTCTCAAGGCTCTCAGTCTCTATCGGAGCAGAGCACATTTTTTAAAAATGTAGAGTAACAAAAGGAAAAGGATTGGGATGTCAAAAGATCACTTTAAAAAGGATATATTATTTTAATTGCGTTCCTACACATATATTTTTTCCTACCCAAAAAAGTATTAGCATATGTGCTCCCTGTCTTGTGCCAATGCTGCTTGAGCTGTCCAGAAAAGATGCTTCAGAAAGGGCCAGAGTATTACGTAGTATGATGGCCTGATTGTCTAAACTCATTCATGCAAAACCTTATAGTTGACAGAAGAAGAACATATTCACTCTTATTGGTCTTGGCCAGATTGAAATACAAGCTCCAGGATTGAAAGAACAGTGTGCCCTCCCAGTGCACTACACAGCTCCTAGTGGATTCATGATTAAAAAAAACAAAATGGTTCGGTCCAACATTTTAAAGAGCAGTTCAAGGCTGACTGTGATCTGGAAGGTATTAAAGGTTAGATTCCTTTCAAATGGATTCTATACTATGCTTTTTAGCATGTTATAACAAGGGTTTGACGACTCACAGATACAGAGGCAGATGCAGACACATATTGTATACCTTAGTGCATACTAAGCGAAACATTACTGTTGCTGCCTGAGTGACATTACATCAAAAAGGTGTTTTGTTTGCAAGCCCACATGGAAATGTTGTCAACACTTTCAAATGTAACCTTCCTTTGCCAAAATGCTACAGGCATGGTCCCAAAAAAGATGTTGTTCAGGTGGAACAGATAATTGTTTTTCACTGGCATGAGTAATTGCTGAAGGTGTGTGAATCATACCAAAGATATGCAAAGACCATTCGCAAAACAGTTTTTCATGAAACAGATCAGTTTGTCAGTTTATTATGGCAAATTATATGACTTCAGTGAACTTTCTCTCAGGAAGCTTAAAGAAAGAGGCACTCAGTCCTAGGATGGAAAGAAAGGAACAGATTTTTAAGGAACATCAATTGTATTAGATGTGGTAGGTGGCATAGGTCATATCAGAAAAGTAGCATTGAAACCCAAGAGCCAACCTTATGAGTTGAAAATTAACACAATTAGGATGAGCATTGTCATGTAAGGGTCAAATGCAGAAGGAAGCCCACAAATATTGATTACAAATGGAATAAGGTTGGGGACAAAGAATGTAGGAAATATACTAGGATTGTACAACAGTACAAAATATAAGGTCTTGCAAGAAAGATTAGTCAAATAACCAGAGAGGACTGTTGGACAAAGCTACATTTAGGGAGATTGTAGTCAGGGGTGATTCCTTGTTCAGGAAAGCAAATAACCACGTGTGTTTTAAAGATAATACTTACACTAGCTGTCTACTTAGAACTCAAGAAGTACATATTGAGGAAAGGTTAGAAATAATACTGCAGGAAACAGATGGCAGTCCACAAGAAGAAAGAATATAGATGTCTTCTCTCTCTTCAAGTACCATGCCTTAAGAGGCTGTTGGGACCAGGGACCTCCATGTTAGTTTTGTTCTGGAGATGTGGATGATCTTCATTGGTGGTACATTCATCCCATTTGTGAGTGTCTTTAGAAAGATCATGATTTGACTGCATTAAAAGTGCCTTAAAAGCCACTATTATGAGTATTTGTTCAAAAAAAATTAGAATACTAAGTACTACTGTCACAGAGATTATCAGTGTGGGGAAAGAAAAGGGAAATGCCAAACAAATTGAAGACATAACTGAGTAGCTGGCAGCACTGTTTCAGAACAACAATGCTATTTTCATCAATGACAGTTCAATAGAATCCATGTGGAACGCTTTAAATATATAATATTGAGCACTTAGAACAAATACAACTAACAATTTCAGACTAAGCAAATATGCTCCTGAATGGATTAATAAAGGTGAAATTAAAAAGGAAAAATGGTTCATAAAAAAAAACACACAAGATGAAAGGAGCAGAGATCTAATTTTAATGAATGAAAACAAACGCAGCAACACATTGAGAGAGTGATCTAAGAGACTGGGGAAATAGTAAAATAAGGAAACACAAAGTGGTAAAATAAGACAACACTGGAAAAAAGCAGGCCTGGCAACATCTGTAAGGAGAGAAAGCAGAGTTAACTGAGTCCTTTTGGCTCTTCAGCTGAACTAAAGAAAGGGAGAATGTGTTAGATATTAAAGTGTAACTGTGAGAGATTGCAACAAAATGTTGCAATTTTAAGAACAAAAGATGGATGGCCTGTTGTGAGAGGGGAGGTTTGTATTGAGGCAATACGCATATGGGTTATTTTTTTAAAAATAGTTTAAGATGGAGAGAAAGGTCATAATCAATGTCCTGAGGGCTGCAACATGTCCAACTGGAAGATCAGATGCTGCTCCTTCAGCTTGCACTGGGCTTCACTGGAGCACTGCAGCAGGCTGAAGACAGACATGTGGGCATGAGAGCAAGCTGCCGGATTAAAATGGCACGCAACAGTATATATAGTTGTGGTCATGCTTGTGGATTGAGTAAAGATGTTCTGCAAAGCGGTCATCCTGTCTGCCCAGCGTGGAGGAGATTGCATTGGGAGCAGCAAGTACAAATTAGAGCAAGTGCAAGCGAAACAAAACTTAACCCAAAAGGACTGTATAGGGCTTTGAACATATACTACTTTTCCACAATGGTGTAGTATATGTGCTAAGACTAACTAAACTAATAGCAACTGTATCAATACCAATAACAGATCAGTAATATCTGAAGTGAAAGACGCAAACAGGCTGGAAACTGATGATGAAAATAAAGTAGTAAATAATCAAAATGAATTCTTCCTGTGTATACACAAATGAACGTGTTAAGAATGTGCCCTTTCCAATCAAAAATATCTCAAGTAAAGTCAACGGGGTGGATTTTAACCATAAACTGATTATAAATCAGAGCATCTTCTAAATGCTGAGAAACATTAGAAGAGTAAGAGTTCTGAGAGATCAATTACACAACTCATTAAAAGTGGATAGGCACAAAAAGTAATCAAAGAGGCTAATGGAATGTTGTACTCTATCTCAAAAGAGCTATAATACAGAAATCAGCAAGTGATGTTTCAGCTGTACACAGCCTTGGTCAGGTCCCATCTCAAGTACTGTTTTCAGTTCTGAATCTGAACACTGCATTTCCAGAAGGAAGTAGTGGCCTTAAATTGGGTGCAGTGCAAATTCACTAAAATAGTGCTAGATTACGATGTTACATTATAACACCAGTTGTGTATAGCTCATTTGCATTCTATCGAGTCTTCAGAGAAGATTGAGAGGTGATTGATTTAAAGAGGGGAGAGACAGAGAAACTATTTCTTCTGATAGCTGAAATTATTTTCCCCTAAGAACAAGCCAGATTGGAATGAAATCAAAAAGCTCCTTTTCCATACAAATCCATAGAATCCACAGAATCTCTACAATGCAGGAGGCCATTTGGCCCATTAATCATGCACTAACAACTATCCCATCCAGGTCCTATCCCTGTAACGTATGTATTTACTCACTAATCCTCCTAACCTACACACCTTTAGACACTAAGAGCAATGTGGCATGGCCATTCCATCTAACCCACACTTCTTTGGACTGGAGCAATTGGAGGAAACCCATGAAAACATGGGGAGAATGTCTGTGTGGAGTTTGCACAGTCGCCCAAGGCCAGAATTGAACCCAGGTACCTGGTGTTGTGAGGCAGCAGTGCTAACCAAATGCCATCGTGGCACCCAAATGGTGGGAGAAATTTCTAACAGTCTTTCCCAGACGTCTGTGGATACTGCGTCAATTCAAGTCTTCAAATCAGGAATTGACTTAGGCAAGGGTTTTGTGGAATATAGAGCAAAGTCAGGAAAATCCACTAATAGGGAAGGAGGGTCTCAAACTATATTGGATGTGTTTAATGTTCCATTTACTCTAATGTACTAACTGCTGCCATTTTGAGACCATATTTCCACATCAGCCACATGAAAAAGGTTTTTTACCCATGTAACTTTAAGGATAACATTGACAGATTGGTGCTGGCCCTTTAGGGAAACATGTTTAAACGTGCATTGACGTAGAGCTGGAGGGAGCAGAAGCATTTGCAGGAACATTCACCTTGCTCCATAAAACACTATGGGTCACTGCTAGCCCAGGATCTCCACCCACTCAGCCTCGTTAACACTGTCAACACCATCACTCCCACCCACCAGTGTTAATTGTATCAATTAAGGTGAAGTGTCTACAAGTGGGGATACTGATTGGATAATTACTTGTGCTCTTTTAAGAGGCTGTCAGATGGTTAGTTTATTTCTTAGTTTGTTTGTTTATTTGGTATACTCAAAAAAGTATTAACATTACTGGCGGCCATCATAAGGGCTCGGGTGCATCGTCACTCCCAGAAACTACATTTTAATTTCATATTAATTTCATTTAGTTTCTTTGATACTTTTGGTTTAGTTTCAATGACATGAAAGTGTCCTTTAGACAGGTTTGTTTGTTTATTTACCAGTAACTCAAGAGTATAAAGAGACACTTTTTTGTATTTTTAAGGGCGGAAGATTTATTTTTGTACAGTTAAGACATGATGATCGGCATGGGTTTGGAGGGCAATAAGGTCCGTTCCTGTGCTGTACTTTACGTTGTTGTTATTGACAGTGGTGGTAGATTGTTGTAGAAATAACAGCAATACCTTTGTAATGTTTCACCTTGTGAATAAATCTAAAGCTGAGTAATGACTACCTTCAGTCTCTTGCTTCACGAACCAGCTATAGGAAGTTTAACATGGTAGCAAGAAACTGGTTGCCCAAAGGTGAAGGAATCAATAAGTGTCTCTTTATCTGCAATTATCCAATGAGTGCCTCCCAGCCAAATGACACTTAACCTTAATTTATACAATTAACAGATTCCCTAAACAAAACTTAATAAAAGCCAAGACCTCTTTGCATCTATCACTGGCACTCGAACCATCTGATATTCCAGCAACTGCTTTGGACTCCCATTTCATGTCTGCAGTTTGCTCACTGAATTAAATAAGGCACAGTTCACAATACTTTTTTTGTCTTTTTGGCAATTTCTCTACAAGTTGGTGACTCAAAAGCTAAAATCTATCCAAATGAGATAGTTTAAAAGTTCTAAATGTGACCAATGATATTTATCTTCAAGTACTGAGAAAAAGAGAATGGGGGAATAGGTTTAGAATAGTTGGCTGCCTCAAAAGCCACCTGTCATTAGTGGTGCAGAACTATGACTGAAAAGAAAAGAGACGTGCTGTCAAACTTTTTGTCTCACACTGGAGATGCAAGAATGCCAAATTTCAAAGGGAGCAATAATTTATACTGCGTAACAAAAGGATGCTAACTGGTTGGCAAATCAACTGGTTGGTTGAGGCATTGCCACGGAGAATGCATCAGGAATAATAGCTCCCCATACTTTGGTTTAATTCAAAAGTAGCATAAGACGTGGACATGTTCCTTTTGCTTACAGAGGACAACTTTCTATATACAAACATATGTAGCTTCTAGCAAGTATAAATGAGCCACAGTCTTAAAGTGGTTAGTGTAATTCTCAGCACACTCATGATTGGTAATGCATGTGCTGTCCACTATAGCAAAATTACATCCAATGTTAGACCTTATGAATGTTAGAATTATCTGGCCATTCACATCCCGCCAGCACAGAGAATTTGGTGCTCAGCCAAATCTGTGTTCACTGCAGGAGGACGGGAGAATCCCATTGGCATGAATGGCCAGAGAATCCCATCTCAGAATCTGAGTTTTGCATGCATGGACTGGTTTAAAATGGTCAGTACTCTACCTCATGTGAAAAGCTAAAAGGACATGCCGTTTGATACAATTCTCCAGTCACTGGGACATACAGACAATGTACCTGGTACTTAGTGGCATTGAAATTCAAATACCATTTCACTTGTGAGTGGTAGACAGAATGTGGAGATTCATGAGGTGCTGACAACCATTATGAGGAAGCTAATGAAGAGGTACCAGCAGATTGGAAACAGACTAACCTAATGGTTATGTTAATGAAATGGATGACTGGACAGACATACACAATTATCAAACCAGTAGTCTTGCCATTAATCCACATAAATTGTGGAATAAGTTGTTGGTAAACTTTAAGATAATTGGTATAGCAATAACCTAGTTAACAGCAGTCCCCATGGATTCAAAAGGAGGATACTAACCTACCCAGCTTGCTCTACTGCTTTGAAGAAATGATGACCCAAGAAGGTCTCTGTCAATCCTATGATAGAGTATCTTGACATCTAAAAGGCTTTGATACACTTCTGCATGAAAACTTATTAATTAAACGTGAAAGTGTGGTGTTTCAAAATAAACTCAAGGAATTGATCAAAGACTGATGGAAAAGTAATAATTTTTTTAAAACCTGGATTTAAATTCAATGAATTCTTGTTAAAGAAACTATATCAAAGTGGGGTAAATGTTGTCTCAGGACTTAGTGCTGCAACTGCTACCGTTTTAGCATTATATAAATTATCTGGATTCATAAATGTCATGTAAAATCATCAAATTTACAGAAGATACCCAACTGGAGCAACAGAATTGTAAGAGCCAATTACAGAATTAATTAGATGAGTTATGTAAGTGGACAGAATAATGACAGGTGGCACTTGAGGCAACCAACTGTACTAAACATAGTGAGAAAAATAAACAGACAGTAAACTCCATGAAAATGTTGGCAACATGACGGTGCAGTGCTCACACTGCTGCCTCAGTGCCAGTTCCGGCCAAATGGCCTCCTTTTGCACTGTAGGTATTCTATGAATCTATATTGAGATGAAGCTAGGAAAGGACAGATAGATGACTTAGTGATATCACTAGACTAGTAATCCTGAGGCCCATGCTATTGCTCTGGGGATACAAGTTTAAATCCCAACATGGCATTGCAGGAATTTAAATGAAATTAATTAATATCTCTAGAATTGAAAGCTGGTCTCAGTAATAAAACTATCAATTGTCTTAAACATCCATCTGTTTCACTAATATCCCTTTAGGGAAGGAACTTTGTTGTCTTTATTTGATCTAGACTACATATGGCTCTAGAATGTAAGAATAAGAGTAGGCCATTTGGCCCATCAAATCTGCTGTGCCATATAATATGATTATGGCTGATTGGACCCTTCAAAGCTTTTTGCACTCACTATCCCTATAAACTTTGACGTGATTGTTAGTTAGAAATCTATCAACCTTTACCTTAAACAAACCCAATGGCTGAGCTTTCACAGCCTTCTTGGATAGAGAATTCCATAGATTCACAACACTGTGTAAAACAATTTCTCTCCACCTCAGTCCTAAGTGTGGCATCCTCTTTATTTTGAAATAAATAAAGGCACCCTAGTTCTAGACTCCCCAACCAATGAAAACATCTGACTTGCATCTATCCTTCTATTCCTTTAAGTATCTTGTAGGTATCAATGCTATCACCTCTCATTCTTTGAAGCTCTAGAGTTTGCCCAATCTCTCTTCATAAGACAGTCCCATTATCTCTGGCACAAGTCTGGTGACTGTGTGCTGCACTCCTTCCATAGTAATAATGTCCTTTCTGAGGTTCAAAGAGCAAAACTGCACACAGCACTCCAGGTGCGATTTAACTAAGTTTCTATATAATTAAAGCAAAACTTCACTACCCTGCACTCAAATCCTCTTGTGATAAAAGCTAACATTCCATTAGCCTTTCTATTAACTTGCTGCATCTGCATGTTAGCCTCACGTGACTAATGGACAAGGATGTTCCATATTTCTTAACTTCTCACCATTTAGGTAATACTCTGCACGTCATCTGTTCCTTCCAACAATGTGGGTTACCTCAGATTTTTCCTCATTATATTCTGTCATATTCTTACCTACTCACTAAATCTGTCCAAATCCTTCTGTAGCTGCTTTATATCTTCCTCACCACAACATTTCCACCCAATTTTATATCATCTGCAAACTTGGAAATATTAAATTTGGAAAAATTTGGTCTCCACATCCAAATCATTGATATATATTGTGAACAGCTGGTGCCCAAGTAATGATCCTTGTGGTACCCTGCTAGCCACAACCTGCCAACTCGAGAATGACTTATTTAATACTATTCTAGACACATTGCAATGTGGTCGATTCTGAAATGACCTAGCAAGTTGGGGCAATTATGGATGGGCAACAAATGTTAGCCTTGTCAGTGATACACATATCAAAAAATTCTCAATGCAGATCAGCAATCAATAAAGCAAATAGGATGAACTACATCACCTAATTGTAAATATATAAATAATAATCAAACTGACTATGACTTGAATACTATGTCCCCCAATCTAATTGCCAAAACACACAACGGCTTTAAATTTTTCAGTGCTGTCCCTGCCACAATATCTAGATGGAAGTAAAACAAGCAACTAACTTGAACTTGCCCAGTCATAACAGAACCAATATTGCTAATCAATAAAATATAATTTGATGACAGAAACTATAGCTGTTCTCAAACTGAGTTTAATTTGCCCTTAGTTTTAAACTAGATTAGAGATTTTTCTTTTCATTTTTATAAACATCAATACTGTAAGCAAGTAGAATACTCAAGAATCTCACGGATCCCACCGACAAGAGAGACAGAGGAATGAACAGAAGCATATCTCAGACGTACTTTGTCAATAACAAAAGTTATTTCAAATTGTGCAAATAATGTACCCCAGTGTAAGGTATCACCATACCATGTGGCTTTGGGAAGCAGACTTTCCGATCCAACATTTATGTCTGTTTTATGATTTATTGGTTGCTGCTCTAAATAGTCTAGATGTGTTATAAAAAAAAAATCAAAGAACAGGTGCAATACACCAAGTCAATATGCGACTAAACCAGGGCATGTGTCAATATACAATACACATAAAATCTCTCTGTGTAAGGTTCAGAAAGTCTTACATGCAAGTAATTTTGTTTAATTGTACTGTAACTCAGAACCACTAGAATTTTTCCATTTGCTCTGAAAGAACCCATTCAAGAAATGTTTCTGCTATAGCCTGAACACTGGCATGTGTGCAATTCAGTAAAAACTTGAAAATGCAGCTGAAATGTCTATTCTTATCTGTGGCTCATGATTGCTATCTTGTCTCCATTCTTTGACACAGCCAAGGTCAGACATTGATGATCTATTCAGGATTGGGAGAACTCAACTCAGAGACATGGCTCAAACGTGTTATGCAGCAATAGACCTTCTCTCAAAATCTATTTCAGCATTAACCAGCACTTTGCTACTTGCGAAACTGAACCAATTCATCTAACAAGAATGCCTGTCCAGGAGGTGCAAAAAATGGCTATGACGCAGAAGTCAAGGATCATTTGAAACTCTAATTTTGTGATTGCATTATAAAATAAAGTTGACAGAGTATTCATCTTCCTCTTTACCTTAAAGTTGTTAAATATTTCCAAAAGTACACAGGGTACTATTTATGTTTCATTTTGTAAACCGCTATACAGTAAAAGTGTATAAGTCAATCAATGGTTAGCAAAGTTCTGCCTCATAGACAATCTGCTTTCAGTCAGGGTGATGTTTGTACCACATACACTAGTTTTGCATTTTGACTGTAAATCTGGATTGAATTCAGCCTGAGCCAACCTTCTGAAACAAATGAACAATAACAAAACATCTCCCTTCCCCCCACCAGCTTCAGTAACAACTATGTTCTGCATCTCTCCATACCTGTTAATGCACATTCTTGCACACTGGGTAGGGAATTACTACTATGGTCGCACACTTTCCAACTAGATGTCAGTCTGATTCAGTTGTGCAAACTGTCTCACAACATTAACTCTGATTTGTTTCAGTGGCACTGAAACTACTAATATGTCCTTCTGGGGTTCTCGCTGCAGTTGGCCAATTTACAAAACACAGCTGATATACAGGAGCAGTTACTATAATACTTTTAAAGATAATATTCCTTTTAATGAATGGATGTGACATAAGCAGAATATTTCAATAGACTTTGAATGTTATCTGTCCAGCCAATCATTTTAGATGAGTTCTTAGAACCAAATAGGCTCTTGGGTATTTACAGCCTTATGGCTAAATGGGCTAATTGTTTCTAAAAATAATCTCTGAAAAGCTCTGAAACAAACTGTAAACTATTTTACTTCTGAGCTTCAAAGTATCAAATAACCTATTGCAGCTATGAAACCAACCCTATCGGGCTGCGGCTTAACTATAGAACAACACACAACTCCACTTGCTATGGTTTTTAATTCTATTTGTTGTCATGGAGCTGATTTTTAAATTGTTTGGAACAACTTTTCCTCTGAGTCCATCTATGACCTAGTCTTCTATATAGTGCTGAGGAATTCTGAAATGTGCGCCAATTAGCCCCAGATTGTGATGTATAATGTTCTCTTTGTCATTCTGGAACTGCCGCAGATGCATTACCGCACACCTGCAGTTTGGATAAAACATTGCAGAGTTTTTGATAGAGTATGACTTTGATAATCATGCCACAATGTTCAACAGAAACACATGCATGCATGTACACACGGACTGGCACGCATGCACCCATGAAAATGGAGTTAACAGGAAACAGGTGGCTAGTGGCATGGTTTCCCTTCCCCCATCCAGATCATGACTAAAACAGATTCTCCATCTGTAGCATGGTAAAGCCTTTGATTTCTTTAAATTGAACCACTATTCTTTTAAGATATAACGATGTAGTTGTTGTTTTCTTATTTCATTGGTCACATATTTAATGCTTTATAATTATTGCCAGAAGTTCGTGGTAAACATTAATTTTCATAGCATTTTCAGTTCATAGATATTTTTAATCCAAGAAATTCAGGGACATTAAAATATCCATAAAAAAAATGTGTTTTGCTTTGTAGAGCAGATTCTAATTGGCAAAGCTCATATAGGAATTCTCAATGCACATTTGATATTCCTGTGTCTGCTATACTTAATTTAACTTACGCTTTTCCTACAATCTGAAATTCCTAGATCACAATTTTGTCTGAAATGAGTCAAGAATTTTTACTAAGTAATGCTCTGCTCATAAAAGAAAACAAGAGATTAAAGGCAAGGGAGTTACAGTGCTTTATTGTATAATGCTATACGAGTAACTAGTAGACATAGATTCGTGTCTGTACTTCCTTAGACAACAAACTCCTAATCCTGACTGAGATGTCAAGACAGTGTGAAAAAACATGTGCTTAACACAGGTGATAAAAAGAAAACAACCAGTCCAAGTTCAACCAACCTCAAATACAAAGGTGCATTAGCAACAGTTGAAAGAAGATTGTTAACCCTTTTTCTTGATGCAAGGCTTGAGGCTTAGGAGGACTACAGGCAGAAGATAAATAAAAAGAGGAAAGGAGTATAATAACATTTCATGTTGATTTGCTCCTTTCCTGAAGCCTCTGACTTATTGCTGAGGAATTCCCTCTGACAGAATGGCTTTAGTATAAGTACAGGAGGTCTTGTAGTGCAGCAAAAAGCATCCCTGCCTCTGAATCAGAAACTCTGGGTTTGTGTCCTACCCCAGGACTTGATGGCCAAAGAGGAGATGTTTTTATTTGGTCAAACAGAGTGAGTGTGTCAACCTGCAAATCCTTCCAGCAAGCCAATGGCTGGCGAGAGAGGGACAGATTCCTGGTCAGCTATATTTGATGTGAACGGCGCTCCTCAAGCTATGAGCCCTTGCTGACTAATGACCTGTTCTGGGAATTGCTGGCTATGGAAGCAGACAAAAGTCTGCCTTATTGAACTAGGTGCAGGAAGACAGTAGAAGAGGAAGAGTTAATTATAAGAAAAACAACCCCAAGATATGTATACAGTACATTTTTTTTTACAATGGCAGATATTGGGGTGTCTAGTTCTCATGCTGTGATAACATATTTAAGATCAAGATGCCATAGTCCAATTGGAAAACATACATAGGATATGTCCAAGAAGAAATTCTCTTGAAGTATTGTCTCAAGGGTAACTACTGTGAAATCTGCATCAAAAGAAATCCTTAGGATGCATCCACGGGGAAATCATTCTGGAGTTTGTCTGAAGGGAAATGGCTCCATTGTGCCAAAGAGGAAACCATTTTAGAGAAAAATCCTTGGAGTGTGTTGAAGAGAAAACACTCATGATGCATGTTTGTTGTTTTCTTTTTGTTGGGGGATATGTCTATCAGAAACCTTGATGGAATATATAGATAAGAAAATACCTCAGATTGTGTCCAGGAGTATCTTGTCAGGGCAACATGTCTGGAAGGTTGCTTGGTATGTATTTACAGTATGTATCTGATTTTAGTGACACAGAATACTTCCAACCAATATTATTGATTGCCACCAAGTTAGTTTTTTTTTTATAGACCAGTCATGAGCTGTCTATTTCTTTTTAATGAAATCGTCCTGGCGTGTTTGATTGCATCAATAGCACAAGTCAGCAAACATTGATTTGATAAGGAAACAATTACACCCATTTGCTTTTAAAGAAATTAACCACACAACTCTTCATGAGAAAATCCAGGCAGTGATATGTATCTTTTGGATTCTGTTGAGAAAGTTTCAAGGAGAATCCCTGTGGAATATGTTAGTTTACTTTTGGATTATCCCCACTGGGATGCTGTCAGTGTGTATAGCAAATCTTGTAAAAACTCACGAGATCTAGACAAACTTATGCCTTATGTCTGAAGATGCCACAGTGGTTAGCACCGCTGACTCACAGCACAAGGGATCTAGGTTTGATTCCAGTCTTGGGTGACTGTATGAAATTCTCTATGTCTGCATGGGTTTCCTCCGGGTACTCCAGTTTCTTCCTGCAGCCCAAAGATGTATGGATTAGGTTGATTAGCCATATTAAATTGCCTCTTTGTGTCAGAGGATCTAGCAGGGTAATTACATGGAGTTACAAGATGAGGTGAGATTGTTGTTTGTGCAGGTTCAATGGACTGAATGGTCTCCTTCTGCACTGTGGGACGGTATGATTCTGATAGAACAGAGTAATTTTGAGTTTGGTGATGGTGTTAAATGAATAATATTGATTGAGCTACTGTCAGTCAGGTGGATGGAAATAGAAATATGGAAAGATATTTCATGCCTGGTTGGGTTGATATTGTCCATTCTATACCATCACCAAAAAGTGAAAATTATCCCGTGTTGAAGGGAATCATCGAAAAACACCTGATGAGAAACCATGTTTGGGGAACCCAATCAGATTGTATTCTTCAGGATTCCTCAAGAAAGTTGCCGTGGAAGATTCTTAAAGAACATCAATAAAGAAAATCTCAAAGATTACACTTAATAAAATCTGAACAAATTGTGTTTGGGAAGAATCTTGATTGAAAGTCCTAAGTGAGCAGCTTCTTGATGATGTCCACAAATGCTTCTCCATTAGTTCCTGTTTGGTTAGTGTCTTTAAGAGGGAAATAGAGTTATATTGTTTTCCTTTCAACCCCACGTTCGTTGACTTTTGCAATAAACAACCAATTTCAGCAGGTTGATTGCATTAAAAAATGAAAAATAGCGCCCGACTGGTCCATTAACAAGACTGCAGTGCAATCAGTAATCTGTAAGGATACTCTATGCTCCACATCAGCATTGCATGTCTGTTTCCACTCAGAATAAATGCTCTGAACTCCACAGAACAAGCCTTTTACAAAGTTGTAAGTGTATTAAAGTAGAAAGCAATGACTGTGGGACAAAATAGTGGGGAGTAAATACTTTAGACAAGTCAAATTTCCCTACAGTATTGTGTTCTGATAAAACTTAAGGTCCTTTTCTTTGGCTTTTATTGCCCATATTTTGCCCAGATGATTATTCTGAACTGCCAGTGATTTTTGATGTTTCTGCTGAGAATTTAAAAAAAAACAGTTGTCTGAATTCACTTTTTACTTCTACAAAGTCCCATGGGCCCTGCTTAAAACCTAATACTATAATACCAGTCTACTGTGGCTCTGAAACTTAAAAAAAAATCATATGTCATGTAATTGGCATGACAGTTATGCCTTCTGGGGTCAGCTTGTCAAGATTCTTCCATCCACATAGCTAGTAAAATAAGAACAGAATCGATAAAATGGAAGAGATATTTGCAGCTGTTGTGTGTCAATAAACCTGTAATAACTCTTTAGGCTGTGTTAACCGGACATGATTCTAAAATGTCTTCAACGACATCAGAAATGCTGATTTTTTTTTAAACTGGAAAAAGGATCTTCAGGGAATCCATTGTTACTAAAGAAAAACTTTGGTTATCAGTCAAATCTTCTTGCTGTATTTTACATTAAATTGTTTTTCTCAATTTTGTAACTGTTATTTCACTAATTAAAAATAGGAATCAGTTCCCTCTTCATATCTAACAAAAACTTCATATGGCCATTGAATGTTAAGTAACTTTTGCTATTATTGTTTTCCTTTCAATCCCATGTTCGTTGACTTGGGTGAAGATCTGAAGAACGGATTGTGTGACTGTATATTCTCTGCAAGTCAAAGATGGTTAACGATGTTGGCAAGTGTCTCATATTTTTTAAAACTGAAGTCTGCCGCACAAAGTAACTTCCCATAGTAATTTCAAATGTTGTGAATTGTTGGCTAAAGTTTGTAATTGTTGTAAATCTAGACAACTTATTCAAAGCTTTTGGTGAAAAACACATTTCTCATGGAGCAAGCTTCTAGGATAAGCTAGGCATCTGATTATTTCTACATTTATATTTTTCCAAGCATTATGTAAGAAAGACCTAGCTTATCATTTAACCAGTTCATCATCACACTCCATCTACTAAAGCCCACTCATTCCAGCCCCTTCATCAGGGTTCCAAAAGATCAGAGAGCATCAACAACACCACATTGTGAACAGTGTGTTCAGTCCTCCTGAAGGTTAGTGTCAAATAGACATGTCAAAACAGTTATGGCTTTCAAGTTTTTAATCATGATTCTTTGGTGAAACTTGTTAATGCCTGCATTTCAAAGAGCAAGTTTTCTGCATAATTATTAATGACTTTGTTTACGAGTCCAAAAAGCTACAAGACTTTATCCACACCTAAGTACTCCTTTTCTGAAGTATAATTAGATTGTCCATCACACCAGTAACACACTAATTCATCAATCAAGCTGTTTGCCAAACAGTGGAACAAACAGTTTTTACAGAGCTCTTTCCAGATCTATAGTTCAGTGGGTCTAAAAGAAAATGCTTTGCATCACTATAGTGTTGTGAGAATGTAACATCTCAGGGGTATACACAGTGAGCCAATGTTTAGCCATCAGCTTATAAACTTGATAATCAATCAACAACTTATCAAAGTTGTTATTATTAGGGTTATCAATAACAATAGACAGAACTTGTCAAATATAGACTATACCTTCTTCAATTCAAAAGGTCAATTATTTGATGTCTTAATAGATGGACTCAAACAGGAAGCCACTATTCACTATTTCAGAGTGCAGTACGTAGTGCATTAAAGATGGTAAATTAATATCTGCTCATTGACTCCTCATTGTTGTTATGTTATTTTCATTGTACGAGGTATATTTTCTTGTCTTTACAACACTGTTAATCTGTTATATGCTTACTGATGTATGCAAGTAAACAATTGATTCATGAAAGTAAACAGAATCAAACACCAATGATTTCCTCAAGTACTGATCAATCAGTGAGTTGATGGTTGCCCAATAACTAACATTTCCTGAATCAATTAAAATTATATGGCCTTGGAGATGGTATCCTAACTTGACAATTTATTTAGGTCCTAATTCAAATGATCCCATCAACAAATTCATTCTACATTGTTTCTGTTCTTTTTCAGTTTGAATGTTAAGGATAGAGACATAATTATCTGTGTTTCTCAGGTACATTAATTTGTCCACAGAATTATTTTCAAATCTGTTATATAGACATAAAGCCTATTTAAGTATGCCACAGTATAATGTGTATTCTAGCATTATATATCATGTAATGTAAAATAGTCAGATCTCGTTTTCTTACCTTGTACAACTTGACTGCTGCTTCATGTCGATGGTTGGTACTATGAAGGCGCAACTTATCCACACTGTTAGTATAATAGTCACAGGCATTGCATTTTAGATGCACTGGATTTCCAATTGCTACACATTTGAGCCTCCATTCATTAGGTTTGCCCCCTTCTCTGATGTGGGCCACTAGCTGGTATTTCTGCATGTGTTTATCTGTCTTACAATGGAGCTGAAAGTTGGCCTTCAGCTGAGTGTTGTAGTTGCAGAGCTTACATTGATAGATGTCACCAATCACAGCCTTCCACTCCTCTTCAGGGAGTGAACGCTCACTGTTCACATGCAAGCTCAGAGCCTCCAGGCTGTCGGTGGTAAATTTGTTGCAGACAGCACACTGAAACAGCTTCAATGAGGGGTCATTGATGTAAGGTGAAATCTCTCCAGCAGTAAGGAAGGACAGGTCATCACCCACGAGTTGACCACTTGCAAGCCTCATTTCTGGTGGTAGTTCACTATTAACTGTGAAGAGAAAATCAGGAAGGAACAGTTTGCGATTAGGAAAAGAAAGAATACACCACAAAGAAAGGACTTGCATTTATATCGTGCCTTTCACAACCAATGGATGCCTTTGAGTGTTTTGCAGTCAATGAAGTACTTTTGAAGTGTACTCACTCTTGCAATATAGGATATGAAGTAGAAGCACACAGAGGAATTGATAAAATAAAGCCTTGGTGAGCAGTTTACTTTCTCTGGGAGCTTTAAACTATAAAAAGCTGTAATAGGATTGAATCAGGATCAATTACAATCATCCCATTCAACTTGGAAGTTCTCTCATCAGATAGCTTTAATTACTCCTATTGGGTATGATGTCATCCCTGAATTTGTATTTTTAAAGGCATGAAATTTGATCAGTGTTACAACAGAATTTCAGTAGATTTAAGTGTCCCAATTTACTTTCACTGAGCTAATTCAAATTGCAGGAAGAAACCTTTAGGACCAGAAAATTCCAAGGGTTTGCTCCCACGCTTTTAATGTTGTTTCACTTGAAGTGTACCAGAAACGCACGCAATGTTGGCAGAGCTAGAACAGTTCCAAGGAATTTCCTGGTCTACGAGTACCATGATAGCTCCATTTGAAAAATTTTAATCATACTTAACAAAGAAGTAACGTTTGCCACAAAAGTGTCAGCATTAAACACAACTTTGCAGCAACATAGATGTGTCTAAATTGTTAACAGCCTGGCATAAACTCTGTAGGATATAATGGGAAGTATTAAATGAACAAGTGACATTGCACAGTTGCATTTTCTGAGAATGGGAGCTACTGGATCATCAGAACATCAGTAATTGTACAGATACATCATTGTGAGCTTTCACCCTGAACCTGAATTAGTAAGCATGCACAAATAGGTATTCAGAGTCTTTACTTTGGGGGAAAAAAAGGCATTCATCCTGAGAGAACAACCAAAGTTATTAAAGAACTCATAAATTGGAGCTCAACTGCAATATTGGAAGCATTTTAATGTATGCAAAGCTAATCAAAATAAAAACACCGAGAAGCAATACAACGTTCCACACATGGTAAGATTCAGATTTCAGTTGAATGATGTTGAAATTACTTTTATAATGATCAGTACTGTATACCAACACAATCATTTAAGCCCTGGATGTTTTAGCACATTAATTTCCCTGCAGTTTCAATGTCTAATATAACTAGTATAAAACATAATGGTTTCTTTTCATCTACAAGAACAACAAATATTTGAAATTAAAAACTTTACAATTAAAGATCATTTTTATTTGATTGATCACTCTTAATGAAAGGGCTCAGGAATTATTTTATTCTAGTTGCATTAAAAAGTGATGATGATTCAGAAGATAAACAGGCAACTTGAACCTAGAGTTAAAGTTGTGAAATTACAATTGTAAATGAGAGGAAATAAAATGTTAATTGGCACTGACCTAGTCCTGGTGCCACAGTTGCAGCTGTTGCAGGGTCAAGCTGGAATGGACTCAACATGAACTGCGGGTCAGCTGGATTTTCCAGTTTCAGGCCTGTCAAGCCTATGTTTTGAGCCAAATAATACTGGTAAAGCTCAGCCTCTGCAGGTGCCAGACCCAGCTGCAGACTGTGCTGGATTTGTTTCATGTTCTGCTGCAGCAGCATCATATTGTGCATGTGTTTTTCACTTGTCATATGGATGCGAAGGTTTCTCGCCACATTGGTTTCATAATCACACACCTCACACCGCCAAGTGGGCTTCTGTTTTGGTTTGGACGGGGATGGTGTCCCACAGCCACTAGATGTAGGTCCTGGAGTACTATGCACAAACACTTGCTCTCCGCTGCCATTCTGAAGGTTTTGGACATTGTTTAGGTGCTTGTCTGACTGCATATGAATACTGAGGTTGCCTTTGGTAGTTGTAGAGTAGTTACAAACCTCACAGCGGAAGGGTTTATAGCCACAAGTGTAACTCTCACCCCTGGCTAGCCTGGGATGAGGTTGTCCAGTCTTACAATAAACACAGGAGCTGCCTGGCTCGGGGTGCTTTTCCTTCATATGTGCCTCAAGGGTCTGTTGATACTTGTAGTGCCAATTGCATTTGGGACATTTCAGCGTCTTGCATGAGTTCCGTGAATGCATCATGGTCATGTGGCCACCTAAAGAGCGTGATGACCCAAGGACCGTGTCACATTTGGGACATTCAATAATACTTCCTGGTGGACTTTCACTTGCCCCTGGCGCGTAGGGGTTACAGCTGTGCTGGTGATGAGAACCAGGACTATCATCATCTCTGTGGCTTGAATCATTTGGTTGAAAGGTTGTGGCACAATCTTTACTGGCACCTGCAAAGTCCTTGCCACTAATGCTATAGTTATTGTCACTGCAACTGTCCCTAAGCGCAGCATGTTGTTTTGCCTTATCTAGATCATCAGAAACAGCAACAGAGGAAGAAGAGGTACCCTTTTCATTTAGATTTAGCACACTGGGCATTAAAGGAGACATAGAAATGCTTTGGTTTGAGATAGGGAAATCTTTGCTACCATTACGGTCCACTAATCCACTTGACAACAATGTCTCATCATCGTCAAGTTCATTTGAACATGCGTCATCTTCTTCGTCGTCATCCGTTGGCTCGACAGGTTCACTTTTGATTTGGAATTCTCCATCTGGATGCAAGACAACTGTTTCTTTCGGTCTTTCACAGTTACTCTCTTGGTCCTTGCTCCCTGACAACTTGTTTGACCCAGATGATGAGTGACTGAGGGAAGCTGAGGTAATTGGGGTGTTCAGAGCTGAACTGGTCAGCCCCCCGAGGTTTGCTTCAGCTTTGTGCACTGAGGTGTTCCCTAGTGACGGATCTGATGAACCAGCAGTGCTCGCACTTCCTTTCAAGAATGCAAAGCTAGCTTGAAAAGAATCACCATTTTCAACATGAAATGCACTCCACAAACCACGGTAGGTTGGATCGGGGCCTACAAGGTTCGCACTAGAAAACCGAGGATGAATAGAATTTGAATTTTTTGGTTCCAGAAAGCTTATTAGAGGTTCCTTGTCTTTGCCTATCCCCTGTATGATGGCAGAGATATATTTATTATTTAGGAGCTTTTGTTCCTCTTCGTTGAGGCCCATCCGATGATCATGCACAGCATGGGTTACAAATGACTTAACATAGCCAAAAGACAGCTTGCACAAGAAACACATCAAAATAGGTTTCCGTTTCCCATCACTAACACAACCATCAAATTTAGACAAGTCCACATTGTTAGGAACATCTTTGGACACGCAGGAGTTTTTGGCCAAGCCATCACTGCTGAGATAATCTTTCTCGCTACTATGCCGGACATCGTAGACACGAAAACTGTGCAAGACAGGACCGACTCCTGCAAATGCTGAGGTATTTGGGAAAGCCTGTTCGGCAGGAAATCGTTTCCCGAGGGATGAAGCAATATGAAAAGTGTTGATGACTTGCGGGTAGAACGACAAAGAGGTTGCTTTCTCATTCTTTTCCCCAGCTGCTGCGAGTGAGTTCAGAAAAATTGCAGAGGAAAAGAGCTTACTGTTCATTTCTGGCTGCACATTCTTCCCACTGTCTTTGGAGTCCTCTATTATAAATGCCGACCCATCAGGCTGGTAAACTATCTCCCCTGTCAGATTCTCCACATCGCTATCCTCTAATTCACTTATCTCGCTGTCATTGTCATCCTTCAGAAGAGGAAGGCGGGCATTCGGGCAGTGATGCTCCATGTATTTCTGTAAACTTGAAAAAGAAGTGGCACATTCGTTGCAGGGAATCTCTTTTGCTGAGGTAACCTGAGTGGTGGCTGCATTCTCCACACTGAAATCCAACAAGCTTTTGCTTCTGTGCTCATCTGTTCTCAGGTTGTCATCCGTAGTACTGTTTTTCCTGTCAGGCTCCATCCCCGCAACTTTCTCTGGCACCTCATTATCAAGTTGTGTCGTTCCGCATAGCTTTGATGTGTTATGCCCATTTTCCTGCCTAGCGATAGTAGGGGAGTCACAGGTTTCCATGGCAATTGCTACATGGGGATCTCATTTCATCCAGCCTGTCAGGGACCTGAATAAACCAAAAATAAGTTGAGAGAAGCCATTTTATTAAAACACTGGTATTATTCTGTAATAGATCATGTTTAGCTTACAAATGGCAGTATTTTAATGTCTGGTATAAAGTGGACTTTATTACGGATTTAAATTTGGATCTAACCTCAATGGCCTTTGACGTGTTACAAAAAGTGATAATTTAAAAATTTACATTATTTCTCTTCAAAGTACATGCACAGCATTAATTTCTTGATGTATTGTAATCCAAACCTATGTTATATTTCTTCAATATAAAACTTTTAATTAACTAGTCTATCATACACAAAAAACAATTTCCTATGAAATCGTACTGTCACAGTACTGATGCATTTGTAATGATCTAGACCCTCAGCAGTAATCACTCACATAAATAACACGGCAACACGTTCAAAATACTTCACTCCTCTGCACAAGCAGCTCCAGAATAAAATAAAAGTCTTAATCTTCAGTCTCACAAATGGGTCAAATTATATATTTCAAAAAACCACCAATAATATTGATTTTCACTTGAGAATTCCAGCAAGGGATATTTGGTAATAACTGGAAAATGCAAGCTAATGCTCTCACCATCCGCCTTACATTTTCTTGAATGCTAATCGACTCCTTTGCAAAGTATAGGCTTGACAATATTTTCCTTATAAGTGCACAAAAAAAAAACATCTAGAGGTGATGGTTTACCTCTTTCACTGAATCTTTTCAAAAGGCCTTCAGATTATAAAGTTTGCTGCTGGCCTTTTTTTTAAAACTCTTGGCATATTTTGTCAGATAAATCCAATAGCATGAGAGAAAAGTAAGCAAATTATTATAGTGCCAACAAAAAAAGATTGAGCTCTTCTTTGCTTCTCATCTGACCAAGTAAATCAGCTTACTTCAAATCTTCCTTCTGAGAGAGCCCTCAGCAGGTATCTAACAAGCCCTGATTAAGCACCAATCAGGATTCTTCCTCACGCTTCAGCTACTTCAATAGGCATAGAAACAGAAATTAATATTTAGTGCATCCAGTCCTACCATCCTTGGGGAAAATTAGACTCAGTCAAATTTTTTCACTGCAAAACGTAATGAACACCATTTCAAATACAATTTTGATGTTGTCAGTCCTGGTGTGTTGCCCATCTCTCAGCTACTACCTCAATCAACTTCTCTCCTATCTTTAACAAATCATATGAAACCCCGATGATGAAAATCCTTCAATCATTTCTCCAGGCAGGCACCACAGCCCATATATTCCCTTTAGTGGAAACACAAATGTAGTTTGTAAAGGCCATATCACTATTTCACAGCAGGGTGCAGCACAGGAGGAAAGTTAAGGTGAAAACTCTGCTATCCTTCGTCTCATTGCTCACTGGACTGCAACTACTGTATTAATGACTTGCATAGATCCTGAGTGTCTCTGGTCCTTGCAGATCTCCCACTTTACAGAATGATGGCACTATACACAACAGCAGGGTGGTCAGCCACTTCAGTGCTCACTTTCAATGCATAACAAAGGCTTTGAGGAAGAGAAAAGACAGCCCACTGTACACCTTCAGGGGCTGTGTATAGTACAATTCTCAAAATTAAGAGCATTGCCATGTGTGCAGTGTCAATAAGACAACATAATTTCACACCACATAACTGTGAATAAAAAATACTGCTGCTGAACATTTGGAGAGCAGAGATCATTCTGTGTTGTGTGCATAATGCCTTAGTATGCAGCAATTTAGGGGATTAATTTAAAACAACTTCTGACTAAATAAGGCTTGGGGGATGCACTCTGCTATTAAGTATTGAAGAATAGCTGCTTAAATTTTTTGCTCTAATCAAATCTAATCTCTTCAGCTAAGTCAAAGAGGGAAATGATCAGTTTAAGAGACATCAGAAGATTTACACAGATTGAAAATGAATTAAAATTAGTTTTGCAGTCTGAGATGGGCTAAAATGACAGTCTAATTGCCTCTGAATTGAATATCATAAAGCTTAGCGTGTAATTTTAATCATTGATGAGCTTCAGGTTAATTATGCTCATGGCTTGCATGCAGCGTAAAAAAAGCATCTCCGAAATGAACCTCAACACAAAGACCATGAAAAACTAATAATTTTCTAATTAGTTCACACAGGCACATTTACTTCTGCATTTGGCAATTTAACACCAACAATATTTGCATCAGAAATTAGGCTGTAGTTTTTGTACTCCTAACAGTCATAAGAAGTTGCAACAAAACACACCAGGCAGATTTGAATACCATGAACACTCTCCGGAGATCACAACTATAACAAGTCCAATTTTAATCCACATTCACTAACTCTGGACAAATACAAAATGAGCCCTGTGGTGTATTATCTTGCCATTTCCAGCACAAAGCAACCTTATGATACTTTTATTTGTTAGCAGGCAGGACCAGACTTGACTATCTACTCTTGTTAGCACATAGCGTACATACACCAGTATCCGCCAACACTGAATAATTTACATCGGAAATAAGCTTGAAACATGTAGTACTATGCAGAGGACTCCCATTTCATCTCATCATCTGAAAAAGCAGGCATTGATAAATGGCATGTCTTCACCACTTTGTAAATAGTTCTACCTATAGATCCAGAAAGATGCAGCAGAGTATATACTAAAAGAGTTATATAAGCACACATATAAAGCAATTCAATTAAGACAATTATAGAAGAGGGAAATCTACAATGATGAAGCAAGACAAAATGCAGCAGATTGTGATTTGAAAGGCGGCATTTCTCAACACTTCAAGCACTAAATGACTCTGTGGGGAATATCTCCATCCTTCTGGGCAATACACAGTGAATCATTATAAACTGATAAATTATAAAATATGCTATATACATCTGAACACTGATCATGATACCTGCTGTTTAGACATACATGGTTTCTGCAGACAAACCAAATCAAAGCCCTCAGTTCTTCTTCAGACACTACCTAAGAAAGCTTTAACATCCAAAAGATTTAACAAGCATGCTTTAGTGTTTTGCAAATTTTTGCAATATATTTCCTAATAATTTAGATGAATGTGTTTATTTTGCAAATTATTTTATATTAAACTTTGATCCCGAACCTATGGAACAATTTGCTCTGGTACATGTCTATTCATTTTGTTGTTTTGTTTGTATAAAATCAACATTTTAAATACAAAACAACTGACTTTTATATATGATTGAATTGCTAACTCCTCTTTTCCTCCTTCAGCAAATACAGGTTGAATGGCTACAAGCAAAATAATCAATACTCCTACACTAAGATTAACTGACAAAAAGTGTACATGTTAAACAATAGGGCAATGCCTCTGCACTGAATGAATGTTCAGTTCCCATTGGAACAAAGAACTAGAATCACAAATGCCAATTATACCTCTGTTTTTTAATTGAGATTGTCCCAGCCTTCTTCTCCGCTCCAGTGAGACAGTGTTTTGAGAAGTGATTAAAAAGAACGTGATCTGATCAAGAGGAGCGAATAATGGCAGAGGAATGCTAGGTTTGCCACACTGTTAAGTGCTGGGGGAAAAAAAAGACCAATAGGGTTCTTGGCTCCTTTGTTTTTCCATCTGCTGTTTAGTTCCCTTATTCGACTTCAATTCTTTATCTGCAGTGTTCGAGGCAGGTTAAAAGCTGTCCACATAAAACACTAGTTCAACCCACGCAAAGTTAGAACTTACATAACTCTCTTAAAAACAAATACAATTATACCAGAATTATATCAAGTTTTCTAAAGGTCATCACTGTCTCTGCAGTGGCCTTTTTCTCCACTCCAAATCCTCTATCAATATGTCATACTGAGTTAGGCAAAGACAAAGGAGAGGATCAGTGCGAAAACTGCACATATATCTAATCCTGACAAAGGATTGAATAGACCTTCACAAGTGTAATTATACTTGTTTATTTGTTGCCACATACAAACGACTGATGAAAAATCCATCAAAGCAGGATTATACAGGCACCAAGTGCCCCTCTACTTACTAAGTCCACATTTAGATTCAGTACTATTTTATTCAAATCTAAAAGCAAAAAAAAGCAAGAAACTTTTGCATTGAATTTTTATAAGTGTTTGTACAATATTATTAAATATATTTGCAACCTATGCTGTGCTATACTTCTTTGGATCCATGATTAGATGCTGTGGTATAGTGGTAGGGTGTGGTAGATGTTTTGCCAGCCACGGATTGTGTAATATTAAACATTCTTTTTACTGCACTTGTCATTTTTAAGCCTTAAATACAGGTACTATATTTTGCACAAAAACTATAATTATGTCAGATTACTTCAGGTTTCCCAGCTCGAGTAATGTGGCTTAGGCCAACTATTATGAACTAATCTTTAGCTAAGCAAATTTTGCTTTATCTTCCCAGTCTATTGGCCAACTTTTAGAACGTTTAAAGTTATTCAGAAGAAACTCTCAGCCACATGTACTTCTTTGTTACTCTCTACAGAATATTGTTTGTTGATCATATAGCCCTGTTGCACACAACATTAATAAAATTATATTGTAACAAGCTCGTTGTGTTACTGACATCAATTATTAACCGGGTTTAAAATATACTTGCTTGATGAAAGAAAAAAAAACTTTGATTTTTGGGCACTACACTAAAGCCCCCAAATTTATGTAAAATTACAATAACTGAAAACAGTTTTTAGAAACTACAGAACCCTTCACTTACAAGTAAGGGACAAATCAAAGTAAACCAATCTGCATAGCTAATGTCTTTGTGACCTCTCCAATTTAAAACAGAAAAGCTGTAATTTTTTTTGCTGGCAATCTGGAAACACTCTGGAGTTAATTACAGCTGATTCGAAGTGAACCGCACAAACAAAGGCCAGTCTATGTCCAGACAATTATACTGCATTAACCAGCTTAGAGCTTCCTGCTGATGTTTCAGGGCTCTTCTATTACACCCTTCTACCTTCCCAGCATGATAGAAAGTGCTCCTGCAAGGATGAATTAATGAAGAGAACTGCAGAAGAATGTGTGACGACCTCTTTTGACTTGGCAAAAAACTTTCCATCCAAGTCACTACAAAGGCGAAGAAGGTAATTAAGTTTGAATAGAAGACTGAAACAAAATATACATCTGTCCTGGAAGAGGTGAAGGAATTATATAGGAATTGGCTTGAAAGTTCCGAAGATAAATAATCATAAATAAATAGATAAATAAAGATGTTTGCGTGCATTATATTACCTGGCTAGCCAAAGTTTGTCTTTTTTTAAATCTTATTTATGAATGCTGACAAGTTATCAAAGCAGATTTTTAAGCACTAATCAGATAATATGTGACATACAAGATCTTAGCATGAGAGTTTCTCTGGATTTCATTCTAAGTATTATCCCAGCCTTTTTAGCACACAAGAAGCAATATTAGATGGCTGACACTTTATTGTTTGTATCATAGTGTAAAGAGCATAAACGTGAGCCAACATTTGCCCACAAAGCTGCTTTGAAGAAAGTCATAGGTCTGCATTATGACATTTTTGAATATTGTACTTAGCTCCAATGAACAAACTCCTCCCACACCCTTTTGTAACGATAGTTTAAGCCTCAATGCAACAAACTTTGCCATTGCATACGTCCCGTTATGTGACCTTACTTGCATCCTTACTGATGTTCACCCATCATACGTGAAACTCTACCTGATAAGCCAATGCTGCCAGGGCAAACCACCCTTTATCCATATAGCAAACACAATCACTGTTATTTGTCACAATATAGAGCAAACCATACAGTTCTACTTGTGCTGATACTCTCATTAACTTCATAGTAGGGTTGTTCCACTGGATGGAGATTCCAGAAGTATGCAGGTGGGAGTGAGGAATACATTCAAGATATAGAGAAGAAATTTATTCACTCAGGTGTTGTGAATCTTTAGAATTCTCTAGTCTAAAGGCTATAGGTGCTCAATCACTGAGGAGATTCAAAGCTGAGATTGATAGATTTCTGGACTCCAAAGGAATCAAAGGATATAAGGGTCAGTTGGGAAAAGGAGTTGAGGTCAAGGATCAATTATGATATTAAATGGCAGAGCAGTTTTGAGGGGCTGCATGGCCTACTTACTTCTGATCTATTTCTTATACTCAATATTTCTTCAAAGTTTCAAAGTATCTATTCAACAATTTTGGTTGACTGCCATTCTTTTTGCAACCTGTAATGAAGTAATTCCGAAGCAAGGTTCCTCAATCTGCACAAAGATGTAGATTTTCAGTGCACAATAATGTGGTCAGTCTAACAGTTAAAAAATGTGATTTTCTGTTTCATTTTTACATTTCTCTCCTTATACTATTAAATGATCTTAATGCTACTGAGCGTTCTTGTTAATGTTACACAAAGACGGTCATAAGATTGAAGCATCAGAGTATGATGCTCTGTATGAAGCAAAGAGGGTGCAGTAAAGTTGGTATTCAAGCAAGTTAAATATCTGACATGTAGAAATCAAAAATCAAGGGCCTGTATGAAAATGGCAATATTACCAATGCAAGTCTGCTTTACATTTGGAACTACAATACTATTGTTTTAATCAGAAGTGGTTATAGACGAAACAAAATAATTTCATTGTGCCCCTATAAGCCTCATGTACATTAATCACTCTCCCTTTGTTTCGTCCATGCAAAGAAGGATTAGATTTTAAATGATGACTGCTTAATCCCTTTGATTTCCCTGTGCTAAATAAATATTAATCTACAAGTCAATCACATCTTGTATTATAATGCAAAGTATATACAATATGAAAGTACTCAAAGGTTATGTAAATTACAGCTGATTTTACAAGCGCCTGTCTGTTGATAACATCATTCTTGTTCCCTTTCAGGAAAAAATGTTCTGATCAGGATTTAAAGTTAAGAGTTCAGCTTCACGTATACAACCTAACCCAAATCCTTACTGTCTTTGCAAGTCAGGAGCAAAGATCCATTACGTTAATCTGCACTATGAATAAACAATTATTGTGCATGTTTATTTAAGGTTCATTACTCAGAATCTGTAATTTTACCTCAACCCTTCATAAATGCATAGAGGCCACATGGATAGCTTTGAAGGATAATGTGAGAAATAACTGCTCTACTCCTGCCTCTAATTTCTGCAAAGTTTTCCAGTTGCTACAGGTTTTGACATTTCCCCTCAGTTATTTATGTTCAGAGCAGATTCTGATATAATTATCAGGTCATTTTGGTGCAGTGATGGCTCTTCCTATTGCCACCAAGTTCAAAAGTTATTCTGCTGCAGATCCTGCTTCAAGGCTAGTTCTACTGTAATTATCTTCATAAAATGTAATCACAGACCAGGTATCCCAGTGAGCATTCCAAAGCTATTAGCAATGTTTTAGCCTCAGATCTAGTTTTTTTAAAAAGATAAGTATAACCGGAATGTTAGACCTGAACAGGTTTAATAACCAGAAAAGTCAGTCTAGTATTCGGAGATTTCTTCCTTGTAACGTTAAGGCAATCTGCTGAAAAGATACTCTCGCCATTGCTAAATTTAAAAAGATCACATGAAAGGGAGCACGAAAAAGACTTTTTTTTAAAAAAAATCACAAATACTGCAAAATCATCTTTATAAACTGCATTTTTTGGGGGGATAGCGGGGGAGGTTAAGTCTGCTGTACACACTGCAGTCTGAATGCAAGGTATTAAATTTTATTTTAATATTGTTAAAATTGAATTAGCAAATGTTAACACCGCATCAAAATAAAACTTTAAAAAAATCTAAACACTGTGTATCTATCATTCACTGATTTCATCTGGTTTTTATCGTTTCAAGGGACAACAATTATTTGTTGTTTCTTTTTCCCCATACCACATTACTCCCACCCCTACATGCTATGAATTCCTTCACCTTCTGGATCTTGCTTTCCACCAAAAGTTACTGTTATTTCTGCAAGTCTTGCTATCAGTGTGCTATATCCGCGCACACAAAATTGCACAGTTGAACGCGATACTGTCCTCGCCCCAACATCCAGATATGCCCATTCCAGCCAGGGAGACTGAAACCCGGTTTGAAAAACAGGGACCCCATCTGATTTACCGGGGTTCCTGTTAGAATATCTAACTCAAAGGCGTAAGCCTTATCATAGAGCTTCGACTGCTGCGCCAACTAACTCTACACAGACCACAAGCAGGGAATCCAAGATCCTCCACGTCTCTTTCTTTCCGCCTCAGCGACTGGCTGACTGGCTAAAGCCGGTCACTTGGAATCTCAGTTTGGGGGTGGGGTCCTCCTGATCTCTCGCCACAACTGGGGATGAAGTATTTGGCAGAAATCTCATGGATTTGACTGAAGTTACGGGCTGGAGACATTGAACCTTCACGAGTCATACATAGTGAAGGGTGACTTCGTTTTATTATCGCCGGGCCCAATATTTATCTGTAGATCATTCTCTTGTTTTTTTCCGTCTTTTGGCACCTTTCAAACAAACTTTTGATGGGGCTCGTTTTCTTTTACTGTACCATCCTGATGCATTGCCTTACAAGCAAAAGTTGAAAATGAAATGCGGGCTACAGCCGCCATAAAATCGGCTGACTGGCGAGGCAGGGATTTTCAATAACCTATTTGTGAAATAGTTCAGCCTAGCCGTTTCTTTGAGGGACTCGACACCCTACTGCAGCTCGATATTGGAACATCACACTAGCCGGCACCGTCCTGACTGCTCAGCTGAAATACACAATCATGGAGAAAGTACTGCCTACCGATGGGCTCTTCTAGAAATGGACAACATGATTATTAATTCAGCTCGCTACACTTCCTCTCTGACAGTTCGGGGCAACAGGAGTAAATTGCAAACTAGATCCGGATTGTATGCAGATTGGAATCAGTTACAACTGGATTGCTTTACTGTCTCCTATTCCATAATAAAATGTTATTAGTGATTTCACTAAAGTTATATTTTATTGATATAAAGTGTCATAAGCCATTATTTCTAAACCTATTTTGTCGTTCCTGAAGTTGCTGGAGGGTTAAGATTAGGAAGGTAATTCTATTTACAAAAGTAACACATGCCAGTCAAGATAAACAGGGTGACACAATTGACTCATTCTAACTCTAGCTGATTATTTTAACAGCGGCGCAATTTTGCACGAAGTAAATGTGAATGGAGTAAATTCTGCAGGTTTATTCAATGAACGCTGGTTCCATTAGAACCATTAACAAGTCGGGCTGTCAGACTATAATGAAGGTAAATGATTAGTTAGTACAGCAGCTGAAGACTTCTTCAATGTAATAAGAGTTAATTAAAGTTTACCACAAGACACTACCTAGAGCAAAATGTTGATTACGTTTCAGGATTTAGTGCAAACAGACAATAGTTGGCAGTAATGAACAAAGCAATAATATAATGAAATGGAATATTAATTGTGTAGTAAAGAAAGACTTAAAAGGTGTCGTTTTATGGCTGACTTGCATTTGGTAGGATATTTTGAAATAGGAATAACCAGAAAAATAAAGTGAGTCGCGGGAAGCATTTTAGAGCACAAAACAAATTTGAAATGATCAGTTTTTATGATGCTGAGATCATTTCCACAAATTAGCAAACAAATGTTAGACACGCCTCTCCATACAAAAATGCAAGAAGCTCCGGTGTCAGATTTAACTGAGAATTCAAGAATGAAGTATTTCCGAGAAATAAGACTGGTGCTATTTGAACTCAAGTTTGAATTTGTTTTTGAAACAGTGCCCAATGTTTATTTCTGCACCAGGAAAAACAGCAGGGAGGGGGGAAAAAAGGCCAATCAGGTGATCTTTAAACAATTTAAAATGCATTTGCATTGCTTTGATTCTAAACTTGTGTTCAGAACAGACAGATAAAACCATTGCTTGTCTTGCTACACTGATGGTCTGTTTATTTCTACATTTTTATCAAAGTAAATTGTTTCAGCTTGGTGTAATGTAAGAAACAATAATTCGCCACAAAACGGACACACAAGCACAACAGACACAATTCATACAAATTTTTACTCAGAACTTGTTATTTCTATTAAATGCACTAGATACTTATTGGTTAACCATTTTAGTGGACAAGACTGAAGATGACTGAAGCTATCGTGACAATTGTTCCTTACAAATGATCTTTTTCAAAACTATTACAAAATCCAAGAGAAATGAAGCCTGATTCCCAGCTCCAATGCTGAACTGCCTTAAACTACTTTCATTCTATTTAATTTATTTGCACTGTTAAGGTATCACAGAACCGTCTTTATCCTCAGTATCACATTTTATCACTTTCTACCATCCAGAAGATGCACACAAGTTTACTAACCCTACATTTCCCCAGAGTTCCATTTGTGTTGTGTCCCTAGCACTGTACTAAAGTATCTCCTAAAGCCCTTTTGCCCCCTTTGGCACTCACAGACTCATTGGTCCTGACACTTTCACTTCATCCATGACAAATGATCTCATGACTGTGCTCAGATTGCACAAGACGACTACTTTATGCACAACTAAATCATTAGCTTCCATCCGTGCATTTTGCTTATGTGAAAATAGATTCCATCCTATTAGATCCCACCCCAACATTTTCCAAGATTATTTTGATTTTTTTAAAGAATCTTTCATTGGCAAATAATACTTGCACATATATGCTTAAACTCTTACTTTGTAAATCAGGCAGGATATGAGAAGGCTACTTAGTAAGTGCTTCTCAAGGGATTTCAGTAACTGTACTCAACCTCTGCCCTGCTGCAAACACTGTGCCAGATATCTGTCTGTTGTATATCCTTTTCGGTCTTTTTGGGAGGAGAGGAGAGGAGGGTGGGGAGATGGAAATCAGTGCTAGATTACACTGAACTAGAATTACTATCCATTTTCCTGAATACTGTACACACCACTTTGACTAACACAACTTTAATGTTGACATCTATTTACATAACAAATGCCAATTAAATGACAGAGCAAAAATCATAGGATACAGATTGGAGACTCAGCGACTCCTCCTTATTACATTGCTTCATTTATTTAAATCTGCTGTGCAGGTGAAAGAAATTTGCTTTCATTTGGCCTAATTAATCCATTTTGAATGAAGGTCTCAACAAAATCTGCTACAGGAGAAAACTTCTGAGATGGAGTCACCTTTCTCCTCTCTGAAGTGCTTACTACATCTTGGGACAGTGAAAGCAGCTCTCAAGGTGATGTTCCGATTGGCACCTGTCCCCTCTTATTGGGCCAAGACCAAGTAGGTTGATATGTGAAACCTAGTTCATGAATTAAACTGAGGTGAGTCAGAGAAAGTGCTCCCGATGATTTGCCTGTTGACAGCAAGCACTTGAACAGACCTCTATGACCAACAACACTTGGCAGACCTTAAAGGTTGCAGCTTTGCAACTTGCTTCATTTCAGCAAAGAGACATCTCTCCCCTGCTTTTATGCAACTTAAAAACTTACATGTCTGCATTAACTAAATGTGCGCCCTTTATACTGTGTCAGATAATTGCTGGCATCTCTTCATGCAGACGATGTACAAATTGAAAACCTGCAGCTTATGCTCATCCGTCAAAAGAAGCTACTTCCATGTAAAATCTATAACTACCACAAAGAACAATGCAGAAAATTTAATTCACTTTCAATTCCCTTTAAACTTCAGAGGTTCAGTCAGCCACAGAGACAGTCATGTTAAGACTATTGTTACTTAAGTGATTCTTTGTTAATTTTTCAAACAATATTTTGGTATATCCAAGTAATATTAATATTAAGATATAAAAATTGTGAAACAATTATTGGATTGACATTATTAATAAAAGGGTCATGCATACAAAGAAGCCACTGACGGATCAAATAAAGACTTTAGGAAAAGTTTCTTTACACAGAATGATGAGAATGTGGAACTCACTGTCACATAGAGTAGAAAATGCAAATAGTACTGACACATTAAAGCAAAAAATTGCTACATGCATGACAGAGAAGTAAAAAAGGGATGTTGGAAGAGTTGATTAGACTGGGAGATGGATTCTGCAGAGAATAAGCACTAGCATAGGCTATTACATTTTCAGAGTTCTGAAGAAGAATCACATTGTACCAAAACATTAACTTTGTTTCTCTCTCCACAGATGCTGCCAGACCTGCTGAGTTTTCCCAGCATTTTGTGTTTTCATACCACCATAGACCAGTTGAGCCAAATAAACTTTTTCTGCACTACAGATTCAAAGCGATTCTATGGAGCACATCACTGTAATATCTCATTAAACCATTTCAAACTATTGTTTAAATGCTGTAGATAAAGCACTGTGTGGTATAAGTTAATGTCTGTAATCTCATGCAACTTATTAAAGCTTTCCATAATCTGAGAAAAATATGCACATATTTTATACATTATTTCATATATTCAGTATGTATTCTGTGATAGCATTTTTGAACTTATGGCAGAGAAGTCCTTTGCCCAAAAGTATCTGTAAGACATGCTGTTTTCCCTTGCATTTGCTTTACCCATTATTTTCCCTTTCACACGAAACCAATCACAGATGCTCACACAGCTAATCCTTATTCTTTCCAAGAAGGTGCAGATACGTTTGGAACTCAGGTGAAGTTCTTAGTAATAACATTGTATGAATGTACAAAGCCTCACCTATTTCAGACTTGAAATTGTCTCTATTAAACAAATAATGAACTGGTGCTAAGTAAATGCTCCTATAAAAGCTTATTCTCATTAGAAAGCATATATTGCATGTCATTTGATGAGGCATTTCTAACCAGAATGTACTTTAGGAGGCCTGGGAGTAACTTGCTTCTTAAAATAAGGAGTTGATTAAATATTTGAAAAACATGCAATTCCTATAATTATTGATGTCCCTTTGTAGGCTTAATCATGGATACAATTTGAGTCTTACGCAACAGGAGATGGCATTACTATAGTTATTCATCTTTAACATTATTGCAAAAGTGTAAAGAAATATGTGCATTTCAATTAAGGAAAACACTTATCTATGATGATCATTTTTAATTCTAAGATAGGCTGATAGCATGCTAGTTTCAATATGGTAGATTGTACAATGATTGTATATTGTCCAAGCAGTCACATGTTCCCTGCCAAATACATAATTAACAAAACAACAGATACTTAATTTTGTGATATTGTTCTGTTTTGTTTATTCATCCCTATATTAATACAACATTAAATCCAGTTAATTCATATGTTTATCACTATTTCAAAGAACCTATTCCACTTTTTCATTCAGCAGTTTTAGTATCTTTTTTTAGCGCTTTGTTGTAGCTAAATGTTGTGGAATGATTTGGAATGATTATCTTTGTTAAAATAAAAATAAATCAGATTTCTCTTTAAAAAAAAACTATTTGCAAGTATGATTTACGTAGTTCCTTCTACAACAAAATACAGTATAGTATTAGTTGGCTCAGGATTACAGTTTAATGAACAGGATGCAGGAATCTTTCCTATAGAACCTGAGTATATATCATACATTTCAAGTTTCATCACAGATGAATTCTATTCCTGTCAATGTAGTAAAATACACTGAATTGCTTTGCATGCCAGCAAAATGTAATTAAAGCATAAGTGAAAAACGTAGTGCATCCAATCTCCTCCTATACTTTTATCCAGAGTAATTCTACTACATAAGGATTATATACTTTTGTTTTTAGAGATGGTATAGCAAATTTGAAAAAAAAGAAATGCACCTAATGTAAACAAGAGACATCTTGATTGTTTAAAGCCATTTTGTGATTAAAAATAAAACTTAATAACCTTGTCAGAGTGAGTTGCTACGTGAATCAATCCACCTTTTTTTTGCACAGTGGTTGCACTCATACTGTGTAACGACTGCATTCGTACAGTCTGGCCAATAGCTTCACTGGATTATTTCAACATCATTACAATTATTATTTTTGTAATTTAAAGTCGTTTAGCTATTCCTCCTCTATGCTACGAGAACACGGGCAAATTGTAACCAGCTACTAACCTGCCTGTCATTCAATTCTGCAGGGACTGAAAATGTGCCAATTACAGCACATGACAGTTTATTAAATGTGTTTAACACAATTATAAAATATGCCAATCTTTACAGAAACAGAATATAACACATTTTTCTTGTTAAAATAGTCATACACAAATTAAAGTACCAATATACAGTTGCTGTGATTTCAGTTTATGGTATTGCAAGTGCCCTGAAGCTTTTGCAGCTTAAGTAATTTCACATTAAAAATTAACCTGACAAGACCTTTATTCAAATGACAAGTATGTGCATATAGAAGTTTTGTGAACTGGCAGCAAACAATAGGGGTCAACAGCTGACAGTCTATGTCTACACTCGTCTGGGGCCTGAAACTGTTACTTATTACAACCTAAACCCATGTGAAGCCTTTCAAAAGTATACACAGCATAAATAATTATTTAAACAAAGGGGTAAATATCTGACTTTATCTTATCAAAAATACACCTGTGGTATTTTCACTTTCAGAATAATAATAAAGTAAAGATTCACTTATCACTTTGGCAGCTGTTGATCAATAAAAGTTTATTTTCATCAAATTATATTTCAAACAAAGTTTTACTCAGTTAACAAAATCTAAATACAACAGAATAAAGTGGTGTTTTTTTCACAGTGTATTTTATTTGTATAACATTGTAATCACCAATGATATTTTTCTGTAGAATACTGCTTTTAAGTTTTGTTGGGAGGGAAAAAAAACTTTACCAAAGAAAATAATTGAACATCCTTGACACTGGTGGTCAATATTTGGTTTGTGACATGCCTGGCATGTTCTTGTAACTCTCCTGTATACAAACCTTTTTTAACAGCCCCAAGCTGCACCATTATCATACATATTACTTCACAAGAAGAGAGAATCCAAGGGAATTCCATAAAGCTGCTGAAATATGAGACTATGCTTGTTTTCTCAAGTCTTGGACAAATACATCTTTTGAGTGAGCTGAGCATTTGGTGGGGGGGGGGGGGGGGAGTGCGTAGGGAGGGAAGAAGAGCCTGCATTTTCATCTTCCTTTCATCTTAGTCATTCAGTCAACCATTCAGTCTGCCATTCAACAGTACTTTTCATTATGCAAAAAAATGCTAATCCTTTTCCGATGCTTTCACACTTGTATAAACCTCCATTTCTCCAACTGAAAAGCAATTATATCAGTTTACGTTTCTGTCAAAAAACAGGATTAATTCTGGAACAGCAGAATCTCTCCTTTTTTTCATATTCTGTTATCGGAACCGCGAGAGATTATTAGTGAAGGTATTTCCACAATGCAAAGCTACACTTGCTTTTAGGCTGTGATTTAATTGGTCAAAGAAAAACAGCTTTAGTTACTGCGGAAACCCTTTTCAGCAACAGAATTGACCTTTCCTTGCTAAGGTCTGAATAGAATGAACCTGAAACTGGTCTATTAATCAGAAACAAATTATGAAAGAATGTAGCTGGACTGTTTGACACTGTGCTGTCTTAGGACCCTCAGTGAAAGCTAAGTAACAATGTCCTCTTCACGGGTAATGAAGAACCATGACAAATGAGACAGAGAAACTATTCGTTTGCATATGCAAATTCCTATACAAAGGAAACATGTACAAACAAGTGTCGTTGTAAGGTGGATTAGGCAAACAAGGCTTTCTTTTAAGACACTCTGCAGCCCTGAACATTAGTCAGCACAATTAACCCAGTTACCATGGTGACTAATGAAATTTTACCATGGTATGAGTTAAATTAGAAAGCTAGTTATGTGTTTCCTCTACCCAACTCAAAATTCATTATTTTCTTCAGAACAATAATGCAATTGTGCTTGGCTGATCTCTGCCAGTCCAACAAGCCTCTAAATTGACAATTTGCATATGTTAATATAATTAAGTGCTAATTACATGAAAGTTGTACATATTCGCATGCACTTTCCCTGGGTGCTGTTTAGCTTGAACTCCATCCAAGTTTTTAACCCTAAAAGAGATTTTAAGCAGGAAAGAATTGTTGTGTTACACAGCCCTGGGGCTCTAACAGAAGGGCCCTGCACATAAGACATTAAGCCTATGACTAGTTTCTTATCTTTCCACCCACAAAAGTTGTTGGTATTGTGAGTATGTGAACTATACCAAACTGCCAACATTTCTGACTTCAAATCAGAACTTCAGTTTTATCAGCTGATTTAGAACAATAATTAACTCACACAATTATTCACAGCACAATGATTGAACCAGTTACACTTCCACTTGTAGACTGTACAATACAAAATAACACTCCCTCCAATTACTGAAAAAGTCATACACAGTTATATAAAATAGCTGTTTCAAATGATTTTATTGGTATTCACTGTACGTGGAGATATTTGTATTTTGATGAGGATGAGAAATTCCCCATTAAGAGATTTTTATATCAAATCTGAATAAAATAAATTTAACATCACACGTTCACAATAGCAGCACATGTGAAATAAATATAACTTTTCAAAGCGAAAGAGAAAGGAATTTTTGGCAAAATAGACAGCTTGTATGGATTAAGGCGCCTTTGTCCTTTCTCATATGCATTTCTTTTTGCAGACTAAATTGACCGAGTCTGCTCCACATTTTTAGGAAGGAACATTTTACACTGAATGGAAAAAATGTTCTGCAGTGTACAAAAATTGGTGCAGCTGCATCTGAACTTCATCCAGATGGTTCACAATCGTAAAAATAGCCTCACTTTTACTATTTTCCCACATACTGATATGAAAACCTGGCTGCACGTTTCCTTTCGATTAAGTGGCTTAAATGGAGACGGGGAGAGAGGGAGGGAGGGGAAGAGACAGAGACACACACACTTGAAATTGACACTGATTCCTGATTTGAGCTCTAATACATTCAGCAAATGGCAGTGGCAATAAGGCTACTTCCATGAAACAGTAACTATTTTCCAACACCAGTATAGACTGACTGCCTGAAATGCAAAGAAGAGAGCTTCTCCTCAGAATTGCACACAACCACACACATACTAATCACATGTACAAAATAATGTACAATAAATACAATGGGTTCTTAGATTAGAATCTGAAATATTTGTATTTTAAATGCTGGCTTGTTTTATTATTTTAGATATTTATTAACATTCTAGACTAAAATCTTGTCCTGACTCAAGAGACTTTAAGAATTTTAAATACAACAAGGCAACATATTTGCTAAAAATTATCTTGATTCCAAAGTTACGCATTAACCTATGTTTTGCCTTTACAAAACTTTTCTTTTGTACTTTTGTTAGTATATTTGTTCACTAACCCTAACACCAGCAATTGCTGACTGCTTCAATATGCAGAAAAATGTTTTAAAATTGACAGCATTGTCACTTTACATGACAGTAGCCTTGATATGTTGCGAGCGTTTACCTGTCAATAAACCATCACCAAATCTTCACTTGGCAATGGAAATATTAAAGCCCAGCCCCACTAAATATATTCATGCTATTTATAGAACTGACACAAATAATAGCAACTAGCAGATATACTGCTAAGCTAACTCTTAATAAGTTTGATGGCGTCACTTACACGTCAGCAGCAAATTCCTAGTGATAATTTACGCAAACATAAAAATGGATTTTGAGTGGGAAATCTAAGCGAAAATGCTGAGGTGGAGAACACATCACTTCAAAGCAAAGAAAATATTGTGCGTCAACCAATTATACTGCTGGTGTTTGAATTTAAAATGTTTATGTCAAATGGTTAACATTTGAACATTTTTATCTTATTGTTGTCAGTCTTTTTTTTTACACTGCACCCCACTCTGAGGGATTTTATCATATTAGTTGGAAATTGTTTTTAGTTAACAAATAATCTGGCTTTCACCATTAAAACTAAAGTATAATTATTTAGAACATATGGATCTATGATTAACATAATATTTTAGATAGCAACCAATAATTGTGAATCTGGCTGTCAGGCCTTTAACTGATCACATATCAAATTCACAGCAGAGCACATACTAATGGTGATTGCCAGATTCCTTGGGATACCTTCCATATTTCAAGCTATGGAAAAGAAGGAGATAGGAAAAAAGAAGCCACAAAAAAAAGCGTTCTGCAGTGAAGGATTTTAAATCACTAAGCCTCTTCTAATAGACTTGAGACTTATTGAGGTAGAAACCATAAAAAATGAAGAAGGGAAATTTAATCCCTGAAATATTGATTTGCACATTAATATCATATAGGGTGAGGGCAATTTGGCTTCATGGAAATGACACATTGTCGACCCTCGGTGAAGTCAGAACCAATCTTACAGCTGAACATGTCTGAATCTCAAGAGTTATTAAGGGCTTTCCTTCTTGCCTTTATGAGTTTTCCTCTGCCTACCAATTCCATGTTAAATGTATTATCTTTAAGAAATAATTGTAAAACCTCAGGGGTTTTTCCAGTTAATGGAAGGGAGGCTAAACCACATCAGATTCTGAAATGCAACATTAAACCCTTGCAATCAACAAAGCCACCTCAGTTCTGCTTCCATCCAGTGCAGGCTATAATATTGTTATTGTGGATAATCTAATTTCACTGTGTAAGTTTTAGCTTATGGTTAAAGTGCCAAGAGAATATTACAGAATATATGAACTGATTCACCCAGCCCCTCTGATTTGATTAGCCATTTTGCAACATCAGGTTTTTTTTAAAGAATATCAATACAAAATTAAAGGAAATGATTGCATAAAACACGTTTCTTGCACCATTTTTTAAACGCTTAACTGCACAATCTGAGCGGATAAGGTTCTAATTTAATTGTGGATGAAACATGGCAAACGTCAATGAGAGTACTGCATGATAATAATCTATACAAATCTCATTCTTAATCATTCCAAACTGAACAACGTTTAATAAGTTAACCTACTGTATTTACAACCAATGTTACAGCCTCAAATATTTTATTAAGGCCCACTGACTAAATAATATCAGGGCAAAAACAAAATAAAATGCTTATTGTTGTGTTAACCAAAAATATTTCTCGCAGAGGCGTAAAAGCGAATATCAAATGTTAGTATTTGGTACCGTTCGATTACTGAAAAATAACCTTGGTGTCTTTCTTCCAGAGAATAAAAAAGGGTGGCAGACAAAACGATTCTCACAAAATCGCTATGTCCCTGAGTTCATATACATACTCCATTTGTGCGTGTGTTTACGGAGATATGTATTTACACTCACTGCAAAACCCTGTGGATGTATCTTTTAGAAGTACAGTAAATATTGTATCACAGATCAACTCGCTTGATTAAGCACTCTGTGTATTCTGTTTCTTTTTGGATCTTTGTGGACAGTAATAGGAAAAAAAAGTGAAAGTATTTATTTCTGATGGCGACGGTTTTAGACAATTGATTCCTTCCGTATCCAGAGTAGGAACACACAATCTCCGGGAACTTGGAAATGAATAGTTTTTGCGCGACGTTTCATTGCCCTTTTCTGAGTCTAACTATTTATTTTTTTGAAACCCAGCTTTGGTGTCGGATATCTAGTGGTTTGTGCCGACAGTTGCTGCTGCAGTGATGAAGGGGAGAGAGTGCGTTACATACCCAGCCTTTGCTCTGAGTTTAAACGATCGATCCCCGTGTCACTGTCGTGTCCCAATCGCAGAAGTCAGCCCCGAACGAAAAGGCAGGGCTACTATATACAAGCTTCAATAATAATCAAAAGTACAGAACACAGCGGAATTAGGGTGAAGCCAGTAGAGGCGCGGATATGGCTGTCTGGAGCTCCGTGTGGTGTTAGGAAAGATACTGAGAGACACACAGGGATGAGTCGGAACGGATAATGTGCGATATACAAATTGGGGGCGAAGAGTTTTTAGCTCGGCTTTTGACAGAAAGAGCGACGGTTACTTATGGAAGCTGACACACACAGAAAGAGCAAGAGGCAGGAAGACACACACACACACATACAGAGGCCGAGATACACATACACACGTAGAGGCAGACACACATATACACACACGCATAGGTAGAGATGCACACAGACAGACAAGCAGTGACAGAGATACACACATACACAGAGCAAGAAGAAAGAGATAGAGACCAGGAGGCAGAGGTAGCCACATAGAACAGGAGGCAGAAAGACAGACAGTCACACACACACACACACACACACACACACACAAACAGAGGCAGAGACACATACATACACAGGGCAAGAAGCAGAAAGAGACAGAGAGCAGGAGGCAGAAACAGCCACATACAGCAAAAGGCAGAGAGACACATACAAAAGACAGGCACATAGAACAAGAGGCAGACACATACAGAGCAAGGGACAGAGAGACACACAGCAAAAGGCAGAGAGCGAGACACACAGAGAGCAGAAGGCATAAGAAGACAGACAGACAGACAGACACACACACACACACACACATACAGGCTCATCCAGAGACCAGGGGAGCGTGTCTGCCTTCAAGTTAATCATCATCACCATGAGGTCTGATCACCCTGGGAGCATCACCCTGCAATAAACACACAACCTGCTGCTGCCGCTTGCCTTACTACCCAGGCTGATGTATGAGTTTTCACTCCGGCCGAGCTGTCTGCTGCTCCCTCAGCCATCCAGCAGCAGCCCGGCCCCACACACTGCCAGGTAAAAAAAAACAACAAAGAAGACAGCGAATGGTGTTTAAAGTTGGGGGTCGATCCTCGCGAAAAAGAATGTTTTTTTTAAGAAAAAACGAGAAGGATTATTTTAGTAAAGTGAAGGGAACATAGGAAGTCAGTGTGGTTTTTTTTTGAAAAAGGGCAACTTTTTCGAGTGCAAAGAAATTGTATTATTTTCCAAAGAGAAAGCTAACTCGATGGTTGTTAGGATTGCGACTGGGAATCGCTTCGCAGTGGAGAGAGGCGCTGGGGCAGGAGGAAAGTGAACAGTTTCAGCGCTGGAGGAAAGAAAAGTGCGGGTGTTTGGACAGTGTGGCTAGCGTTCTCCCCTCTGTGTGTGTGTGTGTGTCTGTGTGTCTCCCACCAGAAGCTCCTCCATCTGAGATCCCCAAAAGAATGAGCAAGTTGTGTCTGAAAGTGTTTTCACTGGGAGGCGAGGCAATCTGACAGCTCGATCTCTCCCTGATGTGTATCTACATGTCCTAAAAGTCACACGATCGCACTTGTGTAAACACCAAGTACCCGATCAGTCCACTTTTAAAAAAAATAAGAGAAGCCCCCCCCTTTCCCCCCACGCTCCCCCCACAAAAAAAAATCCAAACGCGGTTAGAGACAATTCCTCTCTTTTTTTGGTGTAGCTTTTGTTTAAAAAAAAATTGTTTTGGCGAGAGAGAAAGAAAAGACAATCCGGTAAAGTCAGTAATGATAAAGAGTGCGAATCGATAACGCAGCTCATTGTGTCACCGAGATAATACTGGCTTACCGCTTAATAAAGTGGAACTTACTATTTTCCCTCGCAGCCGCCTCTTCTTCTTTATTTTTTTTTGTTATAATGACATTAATTATTGTCACATCCACTGGCCCCCCGATTGGTTTGCTTTTTGGAAATAAGACAAGGATCCCAGGCCAGCCAGACACTCGGACGTGAAGCGCTCCTTTGGGCCCGGCTGTGTAAGCACTCCCCTCGGCTCGCCACCGCAAACGGAAAAGGGAAACTGGATATGAAAATCCGATATATCTTTATTCTGCTAATTATTTTGCCCTGTAAAAAATGGCTGATTAAGTTGAGTGCGCATGTGTCTTCATTACCGATGCACGACGGGAAGGTGTAATTAGTGAGGTGATCAACATTCAAAAGATTGGACTTGACGCTTTGAAGTTGAAGCCGCGGTGGCCGCTAATGGAGAAGGTCCCAAACCTGACCCAGAGCAGCGCCTGAGACACACACCCAGTCAGGGAGGGACACACACACAGGCACAGACTGAGGGACACAGCTACACACACACACACACACAATACTGCTCCCGCTCCCCTATCACCACACAAACACACTCTTAAAGAGCATTTAACAATCTACTTCTAATTTAACACCAGAGAGAGGGACACACACACACACACACACACACACAGACTAAGGGACATAGATACACACACACACACACAACACTGTTCCCGTTCCTCTATCACTTACACAAAAGACACATACTTAAAGAGGATTTAACAATCTACCTCTGATTTAATATCAGAGGGACACACACACACACACACACACAGACTCAGGGACCCATAAACACACAACACTGCTCCCGCTCCCCTATCACCACACAAATACACACACACACACTTAAAGAGGCTGTAACAATCTACCTCTAATTTAACACCAGAGAGAGGGACACACACACACACACAGTCAGACTGAGGGACACAGAATACTGCTCCCGCTCCCCTACCACTACACAAAGACACACACTAAGAGGCTTTAACTATCTACCTCTGATTTAACATCAGACACACACACACACACACATACACACACACAGACAGACTCAGGACACAGAGTACAGTTCTCGCTCCCCTAGTATTACACAAAGACACACTCACTTAAAGAGGATATAACAATCTATTTCTGATTTAACATCAGTGAGTGAGTGAGAGAGAAAAATACCATTAAGCATTGGAGAGCTAAATACATACACTCATTTCCACAACCAGAAAGCGGATTCCACCAAAACGAAACAACAAAAAAAGTCACATCATATACAAAGGTCCGTGCACTGGAAGGATCCGGACTCTATACAGTTTTGTTAGAAGTGTATGTCCCCCTGTGTAACCGCGGTGTAAATACAATTAGACTCGGGGTTTTTTTTGCAAGTTGGAACTAAAGGCGAAAAGTCATCAAATCGCAAACATTAAAAAAAGAGCCCCTTGCCTGAAAACTGGACCTCCTCCCTCCCCAACCACCTCCCCCCCAACTCACTCTGAAGAACGGACATAAACAAAACTAAATGATTTCTCAGAAAAAATGTGTAGAAAATAATTCGCGCCGGCCGATCTTAAATAATAGTTTGGCTGTTTTTTCTAAAAATAGAATCAGGTCATTCAAATAAAAAACTAAAAAAAAATACGAGAGCAAATAAACACAGAGCCGAAAAAGGTTAAAAAAATCAAAAAGCCAGCCTTGTCGCTTTCACACTAATCGCTTTTTTTCAATGAAACACTACCTATATTGATTGCGCTGATATCTGATCTACTGGCGTGACTTTGCTACAGCAATCTAAATGACAATTTCCCTCTATTTTAATGTTTGTGTCTATAACCCTGATTGTATTTAAACTGAAATAACGCCTGGCTGTCGCAGGGGCTGATTTTATTTCAGATAGGTCTTAACAGCTGGCAAAACCCTACCTTTTATTTTGTTCTCCTCTGTCCCTCACCCTTAATAGTCGCTATCGAATAAGACACTAAGGATGTTAATCGTTACGAGAAAATCAGGAGATCACCACTTATCTGGGGGAAAATCGAAGGCACTTTATTCAGCGCTGGGTTAGATATGATAAGGCTGGGTGAGATAGAGTGGAAGCGTGGTGCCACATGTTTCTGTGTCCATTTCTCCCGCACTCTATTCCTCCCCTCTTTCTCTCCTATCCTGTTGTGTACTGAGAGGTCTCTATCAGGGTCTCTGTGTACGGTGGCCGCCAGTAGCCCTCAATTCGCCTTCTTGATCTCTCCCCTTGTCTATCACCATCTCCCTCTCTCTGTCTGCGAGACTCTCTGATCGCTCCATACCAAAACCCATCAGCAATGCAGAAATGTTAGGGACCCGCGCCTCAGACACCTCGATAACCCTTACTTCCCCCCCGGGGGCTATTTGCCAAAGGCGCCGTGTTAACTATTTATTTGTGTATAAAAAAACCCCTCAGTATCTTGTTCCAAAGCCGATGACAAATCATAGATCGCTGGTCAGCACAGGACAATACACACAACAATCCTTTCCCACACTTGGTGGATAAAGTTAAGAATTTTGTTCCGAGCCGAAACGATTTCCCATTTCAATGATAAATATATATCGATCGGTTTGAACTTCCAACAGCAAACTTATCTAGTCTTCAAGTTACGGTTCAACCTGCTAGACTTTGTTGATCAAATGAAAAACAGGGGAGGGAAAAAACGCGACCCAAGAACAAAAAACTTTTACAATAACAAATACTTTGCTGAATGTAATAATAGTCATTCTATATTTAATGTTTTACTTCTCAAATCATTTTAAATCTCAGCTATTTTCGCTGACTAAAACGCGCTACTTGAATTTCACTACATTATCGCCCACGATCCACGAGTGAATTCTTTAATTCAGTTGGAAAAGAGCGCATTTTTCTAACAATTTTTAAAATATATATATATAGTGTTATACAAACATTTCAGGATTCGACTTAGATATAAATTGTAGCAAGTTAAAAAGTAGTTCGTGCATATTTACCTGTGTTTCATCTCCAGCTCTATCAATCCTTTATTCTATAGATCTTTGTAATTTGATTTTAGGGATTTATTTTGTACACAATGTGGCAGTTCTTTTTTCTCTCTCTCTGTTGACGGGAAATGTATACGATGAACACGCCTGGCGCCCTCTGGGGCTTAAAAGGTCATCACTTTGACAGCAGGCTGACCATCATCTTCTCCCGGGTTCAGCCCATTGTTTATAAACACAGAAATATATACACCATTTCCTATCACTTAACAACAGAAATTTCACTTTCTATCCCGGATAAGCTCAGCACACAAGACGCTCAATAATAAATATTCTATAATGTAACATTATCAAATCACATATTGTTCAACTTTTGTTAGAGGCATAGACAACAACAGATAATTTGAAGGGAAAAAAGTATTTGTTTTTACCTCAGGAATTTTATCGATCACTTCTTTCCTGGACACACTCATTTAAAACGAACTAAAGACGTTTGCAAAAAAAAACCCACGGATTTAAAAGGTTGTCATCCCCAAAGTGCCCAGCGCAGCAGGCCCAGTAGAAAAATGTGATAAATAAATTCGAGACTGAGGGCTGCCTCTCTCAATGCGGACATATCTGACTTTAATTTAATATTCCGCAATCATATTTTATAACGCAAATAATTCACGCCTAGATTTCCAGCGGATTCTGCATGGGACCCAAGAATTGCACTTAACCGCGTATAATTCACAGCAGATATAAATTAGTACATTGATCATTCTACTTTTAATATCACTATATTTTTGGTTATCACTGCAAAATCTTTAAAGCATGTTAAATATCTCACACCCCATGCTTTACATTTTCTGCGCTCTACAAAGAAAACAAATTAAATTCTCACGCTACCAAATCGTTAAATAATTTATAATCGGGCAATATAGACTAGATGTACCTTATGTAAAACACTACCGTTAGCCCATTGATCTGGTCTTGGATCGATTCGATAAACGGAAATCTATCAAAGCGCTTAAATGTGACATATCATTTACAATCAAACATTTCCTCCCACAACGAAAAAAGGGTTATTTCATGTGAAAAAGAAACATATTATACTTGACTTAGTCTATTGATCATGTGAGAATAATTAACTTGTGTTTATCATAAACTTCACAATTTACAGCATGTATTTAAGATCTGGTTTTGAACAAATACAACTTATTCAAACGTTTCGCACCCCAATGTTTTAAATGTCCGATTTTTTTTGCATTTCTGGCACCCTTAAAACGCTTCAAAATTAAACACTACTAAATGATCCATTTCGCATTGTCTGTCAAAAGAATGCACAGGATCCTGTTTCGTTTGTGCGTTTTTATGGTAAAAGGATTCACAAGTGAACGACAATCTCTGCTAAACATCTCAGAGTTGAATTTATACACCGTTATAATTTTTTAAATAAACCTATTGCCACGCTATTTTAGCAGCCCGGATTCTACAAGATTGGGAACGCTCACTGGAAGCATCTTTTGAACAATGTTCTGTGATGAAATGGGAACACATCACAGGTTTATATTTGTTGTACTGGATCATGTTAATCCCTGCTTTGCCCAGGTCTCTGTTAGGCTATCCAACACTATTGTTTCAGATCTCCATTTTTTCTTCAAAAAATTCCACTAAATGGCGACTATCAAATTCTGACAATGTAAATTCGAACTGTTGCTGTACAATCGTTATTTTTATTTGTTAAAGAAAATCGATGAAATTGCCTCTAAAGTACTTAGTGAGGCGTGTTTGTACCGACTAGGGGAGAATACTAAATACAGTGGTTGGTCGATGAAAATTGAGTGGTTAGGAAATGTTTAAGTACACGCTCCTTAACGCTTGACTTGGTGACTGAAATGCTGCCGCTCTGATCTTTCGCACTCTTCCCCTTTTCCTACTCTTTTGTGTGTGTGTGTGTGTTTTCAACCAGCAGCCTCCCTTTTTTGTCCACTTCCCTCCCTTGATCCTGAAACTCTGCTCTGATCTCTTTCATATTATTTTTCCCTTTTCCCGGACTCTTCATTTTATTCGTTTTCCAGAAGCTTCCCTTTTGCCTTGCTTCTCTCTCTCTCTCTCTGCCACGCTCCCATCTCCTCTAGGTTTTATTCCCAGTTAGCCCATAATTAGACCGTGACGCAATATTCCGTTCATTTAGCCCTCCCTCGTTACTCTCGCTGGCTTGTTGTCATGTTATTTATGGCCCCCTCCCCTCTAACAATTTCGCATTCGTCTCCCCAACTTTAGACAACGTCTTTTCAGTTTCCTCTTCTCTCCGTCTTTTGCCGATCTGTCACTTCCCTTTGATGTTTCCTTCAACTTTCTATTCTTTCTGTTTTATGCCCAATCCATGCTCCTTTTCGCCTTTCCGTTCATTTTCTCCTTTCCAATCCTTGTTCTTTCTCTCTCCTTCCACCCAGATTATCATTGGTTCCTAATATTGAAGACTCCTATCTCTTCCCCACTATGTTTTCAAACCTCATTTGTATGGTCATTTTATCTCCTGTGCTATGCTCCTTCCTCCACTGTGCATTTAGTTTGTCTCCATTGCTTTCTGTTTTTTTTTCATTTTCTCACATATTCTCATTGGTGCTCTCCATTTTCTCACTTTCGCATCCTGTGTTTTTTCACCTTTTCACTCTGCCCACGTATTCAGTCATTTAACCACTCCCTTTCCTTCTTTCCTGACTTCTCATTTTATCTTTACGTGCATGATTATATCCTGACATTTTCACCTTTTGTGGTTTCTCTTTCTTTGCATTTCCACTTTCAGCTTCCTCCTATTTCTCATCTTCTACATCAGTCTGACTGATACTTCTTTCTTGTCCCTAGTATTTTATCATTGTCCCTAATTTTCTCTCTCCTGCTCTGACCTGCTCTTGTGCCCAGAGTATGTATTTGGCTGATTGAGTTCAATTGCTGCCAGTGGTAATCCCCAGGATGTTGATAGTAAGCAAGTGAAGTCGTTTCTCCTCATCTTAGTCTTGAATGAATGACTCTTTGTCCTGAGACTTTGCCCCCAAGCTTTAGATTCCCCAACCAGCCAGCACAACCATTATCATTGCATTCTCTCATTCTCACTTCCACCTGCCATTTCTCACTTGCTCTCAGTGTCTCATTACATTTTCTCTTATTTCCTCTGCCTCATGTTGCATTTCCCATTTGTGCTAAATTTCAACTACATTTCTGACATATTCACTTGAATGCAAACACCCATTTTTTTCTTTCATTGCTTTTCCTCCCTTCCTTTTTTTTAAAAACAAATTACTTCTCCACATTACTTTTTCGCAATATCACTCATTTCCCCTTCTGCATTTTCCAGTCCTTTCTGTATCTCCTTTAATTTGTTCCGGCACTTATTTCCACTCGCACCTGAATCTTTTCCTTGTGTGGACTGACAGGCAGTTCAAGGAGATTCCTCTGGAAATTCATGTTTCAGGCAACTCCCTCACTGATCAGACTGTGGCACACAGGTCAGCAGTTGATGCCAAGACAATCATCAAGCAAGATTCCAAGCACTGAGCAAAGTGCCAATTTGCACAACTAGAGCAGTCATAGGCTACAATTACACAGCACACCTTGAAACCCAATCTATGGGGTGATTTTAAATTTAAGAAAATACAACTGCAAAAATAATTATATTTTAATCTCGCACAGATTTTCAAATGTAAAAAAAAATTTTGATTGCCATTTTTTTCAACCCGGGTAGAAGTTATGTTCAGTAACTACAAATGTTTTTAAAGTTGATGAATATATATTGCAACAGTAATTTCAAAAGGCAAAATAGTTCTGTTGCTATAATTTCTGTTCATTCTTAAGATCTAGGCATTATTGGCAAGTTTATTGCTTATCCCCAGAAAATGTTGGAGAATCTCAACAGGTCTGACAGCATCTGTGGAGAGAGAATAGAGCCAATGTTTTGAGTCTAGCTGACCTGAAAGTTGGCTCTATTCTCTCTCCACAGATGCTGTCAGACCTATTGAGATTTTCCAGCAGTTTCTGCTTTTGTTTCACATTCCAGCATCTGCAGTATTTTGCCTTTATCTTACTGCTCATTCCTTTGCTCCTTTAAAATGCTAAATTGAATCACTGCAATTCATGTGATGAAGATACTCCCAAAATGCTCTCAGGTATGTAATTCCAAAATTTTGACTTAACCATATTGTTCAAACGACAATAATGTGTGACTTGGAGGGAAACATGGAGATAATTTGTTTTCTTGGACTTGTTGCTTTTGTCTTTCTAGGTGGTGGAGGTCATGGGTTCAGGACTTCCATTGGAGCTTTGGTAGGTTGTTGGATTGTGTCCTTTGGTTGGTACACGTTATAGCCAGGCAGGAGCCATATATTTAGGCTATTGAATGAGGTACCAATATTGCAATTGCTTTGTTCTAGGTATAGTTGGCTTACTTGAACAATAGCATGCATCATCCAAGCAAGTAGAGAGCATTCCTTCATGCCCTTGACTTGATGATGGACAGGCTTTGGGAATTAGAAAATAAGTGGCAGGGTTTTTGTGAGACCCCATCTGAGTTATTGTGTGCAGCTTTGCTCTCCATATTTCAGGAAGGATATACTTGTATCGGAGACAGTACAGCAAAAGCTAATTAAGTTGGTCCTGGGATGAGGTGATAGTTCAATGATGAGAAGTGAGTAAACTGGACTACATTATCTGGTGTTTAAAAAGATCTCATTGAAATATGTGAGATTCCAAAGGGGTTCAAAAGGCTGACATTGAGAGATCATTTCACTAGCTGGTTGGGGTATGTAAAACATGGGGGCAAAGTCTCAGGATAAAGGATCGATCATTTAAGATTGAGATGAGGAAAAATGACTTCACTTGCTTACCACCAACATCCTGGGAATTACCACTGAGCAGAAACTTAACTTGATCAGCCAAATACATTCTATGGTATCAAATGGAGGCCAGAGTCTGGGAAATCTGAGGTGAACACACCTTCATCACATGACCCCTTAAAGTTTGTCTGCCATCTACAAGGCACAAAGGAATCTGATGGAGTACGATCCATTTGTTTGAATGTGTGCAGCTCCAACAGCACTCAAAGAAGCTCAATAGCATCCAGGACAAAGCAGTCCACAAGAATGACACCCAACCCACCACATTATACATTCACTCCCTCCACCATCATCTGCCATGTGTACCACCTCCAAGATACACTACAGCAACTCACCATAGCTCCTTCGACAGCACCATCAAAACTCATTACTTCTTAGCTAGAAGGACAAGAGCAGCAGATACCTGCGAACACTAAAAGCTGCAAGTTCCCCTCCAAGTCACTCAATACGCTGACTTGGAATCATGCTGCAGTTCCTTCACTGTTGCTGGGTCAAAAAACCTGAAACTCCCTCCCTAACATGATTCTAATAGTACACATGAACTGCAACACTTCAAGATAGCAGGTAAACATCAATTTCTCAAGGGTCATTAAGGATGAGGAACAAATTCTGGCCTAACCAGCGTTGCCCACATAAATGAAACTGGGTGATCACTTTGCAGAACACCTTCAGTCTGCCCGCAAGCAGTATCCAGACTATCCTTTCACTTGCCACTTCAACACACCACCCTGTGCTCCTGTCCACATGTCTATCCTTGATCTAGTGAATGCCAACACAAACTGGAGGAACAGCACCTCATCTTCCAACTGGGCACTTTACAGCCTTTTGGATTGAACATTGAGTTCAACAACTTCAGAGCATGAACTCTTCCCTCCACCTTCACCCCATTTCTATTTATTTTGTTTCATTTCTGTTTTTCATCTCATTCATTCAGCTTTATCACCATTCATTCTTCTACCGTTCCACTTCTCCATCTTGTTTCCAAACTGTCACATCTCTCAGGTAGTCCTTTAACAGTCTCTACCTCTAAACTGCCATTCACACATTCTGATCATTTAATGGACACCTTTAGCCTTCTTCATCATCATTTACATTTACTTTGTCCAACTACATCTGCTCCCTACCTTCATAGTAGATAACCTCATCTGATTTTCTTTGTTCTTAGCAGTGATGAAGGGTCATTCAGTGTTGGCTCTTATTCTCCACAGATGCTGTCAGACCTGCTAAGAATTTCCAGTATTTTCTGTTTTTGTTTCAGATTCCAACATCCGCAGTATTTTGATTTTATCTTAGTGTTGTTCATTACTTCAGCTACAAACTCTATGTGGATGACTAGGAATGTAGATGTGGATAATTGTTTTAGGTATTGTCCCAAAGCTTCCAATTACAGCCAGAGCCTCTGTGACTGATGCTGTGCAGGAATCCTTAGAGAACCTTTTATGGCACTAGCTGCTGTAAGGTATATTTGATGTCCAGTGTGAACGTGGGTGAATGAGTGATAGATAAATGGGTGAGTAGATGAATGAGTTGGATGGTAGAATCGGTAGCGCGGCAGATGGGTGAGATTGTAGAGTTCCTGGAGATTAAGTTTGTAGGTGGAAAGGATGGTAAATAAATAGGGTAGCAGATAGATGGTGGTAGGTGGGTATGGTGACATGTGGGCTGGAATGGTATGTTGAAAGGTGTGAGTGGTGGTAGGATGGGTAAGATGGTGCCATGGTAGACAGGGAGAGTGGCAAGTGCATAAGGTGACAGGGTTACAAGTGGGTGAATAGATTCAAGGGGATTTGGGTGGTGGGGCAAGTCAGGTTGTGTTAGGGGAAGTCAAGGGTGCCCAAGCAGGGTGTCGAGATTGGGGTAAGAATAATGTGCCTTGGACTACACAGATCAAGTTGTGGGTGATCAGGCAGATGGTGGTGGGGAGCAAAGGATTGAAGTTGTGGAGTCAAATGGGCAGTCGTTGGATGGGTCAGTTGTATAGTCACCCAGGCGTAAGGAAGTAGGGATTTTCTGTCTAATATCTTGGTAACTATCTAGGTAATAAGTGGAACTGTCTGAAGTCTCTGACTCTTAACTCAGTGCTAAAGGCATTGTCTTGAACATACAAGGGAGCAGGGGAATTAGCCATCAGAAATTCAAACTTTCCAGTCAGTTCCGACAGAATCAGCATATCATGGCTTCCACAGAGTCTGGTTATATGTCCAGTCTCTGATCATCCAGAGACCAAAATTCATTGAATATACAATCTCAGTTCACATGACAAATGCCAAAGCGCTTTTAACTTTATTTTGTTTATTTTTAAAGGAAGTCAAAAAACAGAATCTATGACTGTTTTAACTAAAATGAAATTGATATGATACGTTACCAGTGATGGAGACAATGGCGAGATCATTTCATTCTTGTGAATGAAAGTATTTATCAAACTTCAATACTGGCAATGATGTATTTTATTCATTACACGCATGTGAAATATTACTTAAAATACAATTTCATTATGGCACCTGTTCAGAAACATGGAAAATATTTTCAATATTTCCTGGCAGGATGATACAGATAATTTAACATTTTTAGTTTTACTTTCTGGATAACTAAAGATGCAAAGCTGAATCGCAAATATAAAAACTCTTTCAAAGTTATGACATAAATGCTGGAATTTTAATGCTTCATCTGCCACAGAATCAGAGTGGGTGAGGGGCAGACAAGAAAATGTCCGTTGACCTCAGATGGAAATTCCTGATCTTGCTCAAGTGATGTTGTAAAATCCCACACATAAAGTGATAGATTAGATATCTGTAGCTTGTAGCACTTGGTCCACAATATAGATGAATCATAGAATCTCTACAGTGCAGAAAGAAGCCAAACAATGGCTGCACCGACAATAATCCCACCCAGGCCCTATCTACTTAATCCCTTGTATTTACCCTGCTAGCCCTCTTGACATTAAGGAACAATTTAGCATTGCCATTCAACCTATCCTGTGCAACTTTGGACTGTTGCAGGAAATTGGAGCCTCAGAGGAAACCCATGTAGACATGGGCAGAAAGTTCAGACTCTACACAGACAGGCACCCAAGGCTGGAATTGAACCTGAATCCCTGTTGCTATGAGGCAGCGGTGGTAACCACTGTGCCACCATGCTGTGAGAATAGAGCCAATGTTTTAAGTCTGGATGACCTTGCACAAATGCTGTCAGACCTGCTGAGATTTTCCAGCACTTTTTGTTTTTGACCTGGTTCATTAATATCCTTTAGGGAAGGAGATCTGTCATCCTTATCTGGTCTGGCCTACAGGTGATTCTAGATCCACAGCAATGTGGTTGACTCTTAAATACCCATCAGTTCGAGGGCAATAAATACTGGTACAGCTAGCAAGACCTACAAAAGATGGCTTGGAAATCCTACATAACCAATCAGGAAATTCATTTCAGGCACCTGCCACCCTCTGTGTAAAAAACTTGCCTGTACATCTCCTTTAAACCTTGCACTGTGCACCTTAAACCTATGCCCCCAAGTATTTGATTCTTCCACCTTGGGAAAAAGCTTCTGATTATCCACTCTGTCCATGCCTCGCATAAATCTTGTCAACTTCTAACAGGTCGCACCTCAACTACCATCATTGCAGCGAGAACAAGCCAAGTTTATCCAACCTCTCCTCATAGCTAATACCCTCCATACCAGGCAACATCCTTGTAAATCTTTTCTGTGATCTCTCCAAAGCCTCCTTTTAATAGTGTGGTGACCAGAATTGAACACTATATTTCAAGCGTGGCCTAATTAAAGTTCTATAAAGTTCCAACACAAATTGCCAATTTTTAAACTCAGTGCCCTGGCTGATGAAGGCAAACATGCTGTATGCCTTCTTGACTACCTTCTCCACTTGAGTTACTACTTTCCGTGACCTGTGTACCTGTACACCCAGATCCCTCTGCCAGTAAATACTCTTAAGGTCTTGCCATTTACTGTGTATTTCCCATTTGTATTAGATCTTCCAACTTGCATTATCTCACATTTGTCTGGATTAAACTTCACCTGCCATTTCTCTGCCCAAGTCTCCAACTGATTTATATCCTGCTGTCTCCCCTGATGGTCCTCGTCACTATACAGAAATGCACCAATCTTTATATCATCCGCAAACTTACTAATCAAACCAGTTACATTTTCCTCCAAATCATTTATATATATTATAAACAGCAAAGGTCACAGCACTAATCCCTGAGAAACCCACTTGTCACAGCCCTCCATTCAGAAATGTACCCTCCCACTGTTACCCTCTATCTTCTTTGACTGAGCCTGTTTTGAACGCACCTTGCCAGCTCATCGCTCGTCCTATGCGATTTCACATTTTGCACCAGCCTGCCATGAGAGACTTTGTCAAAGGCCTTATTGAAGTCTGTCTAGACAAAATCCACTGTCCTACCTTCATCAGTCATCTTCATCACTTTCTCAAAAAACTCGATCAAGTTAGTGAGACACGATCTTCCCTTCACAAAACCATATTGCCTCTCACTAATATATCCACTTATTTCCTGTTTTGAAGAATCCTCTCTAATAATTTCCCTACCACTGATTTAAAGCTCACTAGCCTGTAATTACCTGGATTATCCTTGCTATCCTTCTTAAACAAAGGAATAACATTAGCTATTTTCCAATCCTCTCGGATCTCCCCTGTAGTCATGATGTAGAGATACTGGTGTTGGACTGGGGTAAACACAGTAAGAAGTCTGACAATATCAATTTTAAATCCAACTATTTATTTGATAGTAAACTCGGAAGCTTTCGGCTCTATGGCCTTCGTCATTCGCCTGACGAAGGCCATAGAGCCGAAAGCTTACAAGTTTACTATCAAATAAATCGGTTGGATTTAAAACTGGTGTTGTCAGATTTCTTACTGTGTTGACCTCCCTTGTAGCCAGTGAGGATATAAAGATTTCTTTCAAGGCCCCAGCAATTTCCTCCCTTGCCTCTCTCAGTATTGTGGGATATATCCCATCAAGCCCTGGGGACTTGTCTACCTTAATGTTTCTTAAGAACCTCAATGCTTCTTTCTTTTTTATCTGAACATGACTCAAACTATCTACATCCCATTCCCTAGACTCATCATCCACCAAATCCTTCTCTTTGATGAATACTGATGTGAAGTACTCATTTAATTCATCACCTATTTCCTCTGGCTACCCTTTTGCTCTTTATACGTGCATGAAAAGTTTTGGGATTTTCCTTAATCCTGCTGGCCAATGACTTTTCATGACCCCTTTTAGCCCTCCCTACTCCTTATTTAAGTTTCTTTCTACTTTCCTCAGCCTCCTAGTCTTGACAAATGCTTCTTTTTTCTCGTTGACTAGATTCACAATATCTCTTGTTATCCAAGGTTCCCAAAACTTGCCATACTTATCCTTCATCCTTACAGAATGTGTCACTTCTGAATTCCTACCAACTTACACTTGAAAGCCTCCCACATGCAGATGTTGATTTGCCTCAAACATCTGTTCCCAATCTATAAACTTCAGTTCCTGCCTAATACTGTTGTAATTAGGCTTCCCCCAATTCAGCACCGTCAATTGAGGACTACAATTATCTGTATCCATCAGTACCTTAAATCTTCTTGAATTGTAATCACTATTCCCAAACTGCTCCCTTACTGAAATGTTGACCACCTGGCTGGGCTCATTCTCCAGTACTAGGTCCAGTATGGCCCGTTCCTTAGTTGGACTATCTATATACTATTTCAAGAATGGATGCTCTTTACAAACTCTGCTCCATTCATGTTCTGAGCACTAAGTGAGTCCCAGTCAATATAGGGGAAATTAAAATCTCCAACCACAACAGTACTGTTACTTTCATACTTTGCCAAAATCTGCCTACATATCTGTTCCTCTATTTCCTGCTGGCTGTTGGGCAGCCTATAGTAAACCCCATATAACATAGTGACTGCGCCTTTCCTATTCCTGAGTTCTATCCATATTGCCTTGTTGTATGAGCCCTCCAACGTGTCCTCCTGCAGTATAGCTGTGATATTCTCCTTAACCAATAGTGCAACTCCCCCATCCCTTTTAACCTCCTCTATCCCACCTGAAACATCTGTATTCTGGAAATTTAAGCTGCCAACCTTGTCCTTCCATGAACCAAGTCTCTATAATGGCAACAGCATCATAGTTCCATGTAATTAGATTTTAGGAATAAAGACAATAACAGCTTGAGAATGAAAAACCTGTATTATTTTCCAATTTGGGGAAAATGTCCTTCACTATGCTAAACTCATAGGGGCAGGTAAAAAAAAACTGCTCAGAAGGGGCATGAAATAAGGCCATAAGAACATAAGACATAGGAGCAGAATCAGGCCACTCAGCCCATCGAGTCTGCTCCACCATTCAATCATGGCTGACATTTTCTCATCCCTATTCTCCTGCCTTTTCCCATAACCCTTGATCCCCTTATTAATCAAAAACTTATCTATTTATGTCTTAAGGTCACTCAGTGACTTACCTCCACAGCCTTCTGTGGCAAAGAGTTCCAAGAGATGACAAACATATCTGTACTAATCCGTGACTTGGAAATATTTTGTCATTTCTTCTCTGTCTCTGGTGTACCTTTACCACATGAACTGCAGCAGTCCAAGAAGGCTATTCAACATTACCTTCTCAAGGGCGTTAGGAGTGGACAATAAATGCTGGTCCAGTTCGTGACATCCACATCTTGCAAATTAATTTTTTAAGAAATCAGAGAACGAGTTGAATTGTTCCAAAGAGGTGGCATGGAGTTCCTTACAGAAAAACTGAATACTAAAATAGGTCACACGGAGTTTTTGGGAGCCATGCAACTCAAATCACTCAAACACTGTTGAAATGCTTCGTGTACACTCTTCAGTTCTTGTACAAGGATACATTCTCAACAGAGAGAGCAGTCTCTCTAACCATCAAAACAATAGAGGATCACAGCTTCACTTGGCTAAAATATATTCAACTGTAGAAGCAGAAGTCATTCCACAAAGGAGGTTTCAGTCAGAAACATTTAAAATAACAAAAGGCCCTGAAGAAGAAAGTCATATAAACTCAAACCATTAACTTTATTTCTCTTTCCACAGATGCTGACAGACCTGCTGAGTTTTTCCAGCATTTTCTGATTTTATTTTGGATTTTCAGCATGCTCAGTATTTTAATTTTAAAATAACAAAAGGATGAAGATAAAGGTAGGAGCTGATTAATTTGATTTTTTTAAAACCCTTTTTTGATTTTTATAATTAGTTCATTCATTGTCCCTGAATGTTGCTGGCAAAAGAAGCATTAATTTCCCTTCCTAATTGCCCTTGAAAAGGTAAAGGTGAATCTCAATCTTGAACAACAGCAACCCGTGTAGTGCAGGTACTCCTTAGGTACAGTTAGATAGAGAGTTCCAGGATCTGACTCAACAATGATGAAAGAATATTAACATAACATCTGATACTGTCTGGCTTCTATCTCTTTTCTGTGAAATGATTGGTCAATGCCAGTCTCATATATTCTCAGTAATAGACCATAAAAATTTAAAATAAGATAGAATCATAGATTCAATATCCAACAGTGAAAAAGTAGGCCATTTGGCCCATTGAATCTGGACTTCCAACGATCCCATCTAGGCCTTATCCCTGTAATCCCGCATATTTACCCTGATAATCCCTCTAACCTACACATCCTATGACAATCAGGGACAATTTAGTACGGCCAATGCACCTAACCCACTCACCTTTGGACTTAGGAGGAAACCGGAGCACCCTGAGGAAATCCATACAGACATAGGAGCAACGTGCAAACTCCACACAGACAATTACCCAAGCAGGGAATCAAACCAAGGTTCCTGGAGTTGTGAGCTAACCACTGTGCTACCATGAGAAGATACCTGTTGTGTATTCAAGTAGTCTAATAGCCCTTTAGGGCTTTATCATCCATCTGCCACTCTTTACCCATAATAAGAGGAGGCCCACACCACACTGGTAGCCTGGCAACTTTATCTGCATAGCTGGTATCAATCAAAGTAGGGGCACCTCCTTTATGGAATCTCTGTGCCCACTGAAGGCACACCCCCCCCCTCCCAATCTCACTCCTTCCTTTACCTATACCCCTGGTTTCTCAAACATAGGCCCCTAACTCCCTCACCCTCCTTGCTGGGGTCTGCCGATCAGGCCCTGCTGATACCCTAGACTTACCCCAGTTTCAGCCTCCATAAGCTCCTCTCGTTCAGAGACTGGCTGTAGTCATTCTCAGCAACAGCCACAGATCAAATTGCATTGGCCAGCAGCTCGTTAACACAGTACTTTCTCCCCAGACAGGGGCCAAAGTTTTGCCTTCAGACAATTAACACCTCTGCAAACATTAAATGGCTGTGGTGTCATTAGAGGGTTTCGTTTCTGGCCAACCCTTCAGGTAATGGGGTGGGAAGCCCTGTTCTCCAGTAAATCCTGTTCCTGGATTCTCCAGTGAATCTACCTATCTATTTGAACAAGTACTTCCATTAGATCAGCTTTCAATCTTCTAAAGCCATTTCAAGCTACATTTATGTGATAGTCCTCATAATTTAACTTTTAAGTTCTATTCTGGTGAACTTACCCTTGTCCCCATTCTAAGCTAAAATATCATTTCTGAGATTTGATGTCCAAAAGCAAATGCAGCTCCAGATGAGGTCTCCAAGTGTCTACAACTGAAGTGTAACTTCTTATCTATTGTATTCCAGCTCCCTTGCGATCAAAGACGATATTCCATTTGCCTTTATGATTACTTCCATACTGGTTCATTTGTTTTTAGTAATTTGTGAACACAGACACCCAAAGACTCCTTTGTTCCTCCAAATTTCTTCATCTCTTGCCATTGAGAAAATATTCTGATTTGTAATTCCTGCATCCAAGGTGTCTTTCTGAGTGGTTGAGATCTGGTTTTGGAAGGGGTTGTCAAAGAAGATTTTGTTTGTTGCTGCAATTTATTTTGTAAATAATAGTGTGCACCCACGGTGTGCCAAGGATGAAGCAAGTGAATTTTTAAGGTGATGGATAGGGAACTAGTCACTGGCTGGTTTTTCATGAATGGTCTAGACTAGAACTTCTTGAATGTTTTTGATGCTGCACTCATCCAGGCAAGTACAAATTATTTAATTGCACTCCTGACTTGTTCCTTGGAGATGGTTTTAGAGAGTCAGATATTTTAAAAATAACTTTTTTTTTCTCCTTTCAAGGAATGTGAACATCGTTGGAAAGGCCAGCATTTGTCGCTCATCCCCAATTGTCCTAGAGCTGCTCTTTTGAATTGCTGCAGGCCAACTGGTGTAGGATCCTCCCACTGTGCTATTAAAAAAGGAATTCCAGGATTTTGACTCAGTGATCGTGAAGGAACAGCAATATAATTTCAAATCAAAATGGTGTGTGGTTTGGAGAGGAACTTGCAACTGGTTTTCCCATTCATCTTCTCAGATAAGGGTTGTGGGTTTGGAACATGTTGCGAAGAAACCTTGGTTAGTTACAGCATTCCTTTTTTCAGGTGGTACACAGAGTTGGCACCACGTATCAGTATAGGAAGGAATGAATGTTTAAGGTGGTCAATAGCATGGCAATTGCTTAGGCTGCTTGGCTCTGGTTTATGTCAAACTTCTTGAATTCTGCTTGAGCTGCACCCATCCAGGCAAGTGGAGAGTACTCCATCACACTGTTGGCTTCTGCCTAATGGATTTTATACAGTTTTGGGGATTCAGAAGATGAATTATTCATCACAGAATTCTCGGTCACTGGCCTGCTCTTTGTTAATGGTATGTTAATTATATTGTTAAGATACACAGATAAAGAGCTTTGTTTAATTAAGTATCTAGAGCATTTACAAAGAGATACTGCTGGGATACTGGAAACAGACATATATAATGCAGCATTCTGTAAATAAACCTATTATTAAGAAAAGAATTAGTGTCTGGTTTCATGCTTCACCAACAGGCTTGGAATTGAATTAACATGATAACAGTGGATGGTTGCCTAAAGGTGAAGATTAGAAACTAAGAAAATAATTTTCAGACAGAAGATTGTAATCTGAGTTACTTTTGTGAAAAATAGCTGAAGGCAGGTATAGAGTATTAGGGTATGATTAACCACTGCTCATCTTCGGATCTGAATCTTATGACCAGTGGAAAAATAAAGTGGATATGTGGACATGGGTCATGGCTTTACTGAAGAGACAACAAGGTATGGCCTTGGCATTGTAACCTCCTGACAAAAGCAAAATCAGCAAAAAAGTATTCACCTATCATTTGGATACCGATAGATATTTGGATACTTCATTAAGTTTCATTGATAAAATTTATGAGAAAGATGATCTTTTAAATATCTACAAGACATGGTCAGAGTTTTTTTAGATTTTTAAATTCCTTAGTGTATCATGGGTTTAAGAGACTAAATAAAAAAAGTTGCAGAAATTTAATTCCTGCAAAACTGCTTCTTCTGTGATTGCGCTGAAGTGTTGCACATGGATAGACTCTTGGTCTGAACTGAAATTAGATCTTCAAAAAGAGACAGACTTTTGAATTTTCTTTTTATTAATGGGCTATGGATATCACTGGCTGGGCAAGCATTCACTGCCCATTCCCAATTGTTCCTGAATTGAGTGATTTGCTAGGCCATTTCAAGTGACATTTAAGAGTCAACCACATATGGATCTGAAGTCACACGTAAGCCAGATCTATCCTGGATGGCAGATTTCCTTCCCGAAAGGACACTAGTGAACCAGATGGGTTATTCCTGCCTTATCATTAAACTTTTAATTCCAGATTTTTCTATTGAATTCAAATGTTGCTATCTGCTGAGCTGGATTTGAACCCAGTACTCCATTACCTGGGTCTCTGGACTACTAGTCCAGTGACAATATCACTACACCATGTCTGATGTCTAATGCTTTAAAATAAAATTCCTGGAAAGCCTCCATTGTGGCACAAATTGGACATTTGGCAGTGTCATCGAGGATGGAAGACTCATTAGCACAACTTACTAAGAGCCTGGGTAAGGCGTTCTTTCAGGGAGTCAATGCAGACTTGATGGGCTGAATGAGAGCTTCCTTTTGCACTGTAGAGATTCTATAGAAGAATTACAGGCAAGATATATGAGGATAAAAACAACTCTGGTGGATCTGGCAGATGACAAAATTGAAGTCATGTGAACAAACACCAAGAATTTCTGGAGAATTGCCAACAGGTATTCCAAATATATGATTCAAAATATGATTATATGATAAAATGCCCAAAGTGGAACAGCAGGATTTTCAAAATGGTGCGTGACACAGGAAATTTGGAAGTTGAAGATGATGATATTATTCAGTTTGAGGCATTTGTGTAGATCACAAAATTTCAACCTGTTAATGGGTACGGTCATCACATGTTTATTTAATGGGTCAGTACTTGACAAGGGCTACACCTTTGTCAATATGTGGAATGGGTTATTTAACATGCTATTTAAATTCACTCTGGAGCGAGGATTAAAGTTACACCAGGAAATTTGAAAGTTCTAATAAGGTTCAGGAATGACAACACATTGAGATCACTGAAAAGCGAGGGGCTTTTATGCAAAATAACTGTAGTAAGTCGCTTTATCTGCACAGACATAAAACCTAGTGAGATACCCTTGCTGCTGAGAAAGCCTTCCATGGAAAGGCACATATGAAACTGAATGTAGAACACAATAAAACAATTGTCTTTGAGAAGTCAGTAGATTTGAAATTCATTCAATCAGGACATTGCATTCCTTCAAAAAAATCGAGTATGACTAATCAAAATGTCAATGGCACTAGGTAAATAGGATTTCAGAAAAACAAGGAAATTGTTTCAGAGTTACATAAACAATTTGCTCATCCATCTTATCACAAAAGATCCTGCTGAAATACACATGGGTAGGAGGCAGGCAAAAGATAAGGTTGAAGCTATGGAAACAACCTTCAGCCAGAACTGCTGAGCAGCTGATCTATCTTGGTCTATTTCGGAGGTCTCCAGCATCGCAGATGTCAGTCTCCAATCAATTCAATTCACTCTACGGGTTACCAAGAAACCCTGAAGACACTGGATACTGCAAAGGCAATGTGCCCCGGTAATATTTCAGCAATAATTTTGAAGACATGTGCTCTAAAACTTTCATGCTCCAAGCCAAGCTGTTCCAGTACAACTACAACACTGGCAAATACCTGGCAATGTGAAAAATTGCCCAGTTATGTCCTGAACACAAGACACAGGACAATTTTTAAAAAATTTATTTGTGGACACGGATGTTGCTGGCCTGCATTTATTACCCATCTCTGGTTTGATTGATCCCAGGCTTTTACTTAATTTAGTCTTGATTATTAGTAAAATGATGAAAAGAGTCATCAATAATGATATGAAGCAGCATTTGCTTCGATATACCCTACTCACTGATGCTCAATTTGTGTTCTAGAAATATAGAAAATGGGCCAGTCAGAGAAGGCCAGTCAGCCCTTTGAGCCTGCACCAGCATTCTATATGATCATGCACTTTCAGTATCTCACTCCTGCTTTCTCTCCATACTCCTTGATCCTTTTAGCCACAAGGGCCACGCCCAACTCCCTCTTGAACATATCTAATAAACTGGCCCCAGTAGCTTTCTATGGAACAGAATTCTACAGGTTCACAATTCAGAATTGCTTCCTCATCTCAGTCCTGAATGGCTTACCCCTTGGTCTTAGATTATTACTCCTAGCTCTGCACTTCTCCAACATCGAGGACATTTTTCCTGTATCTAGCATGTCCAGTCCCATCAGGATTTTATATGTTTCCATAAGATCCCCTCTCATTCTTCTAAATTCCAGTGAGCACAAGCTCAGTCAATCCAGCCTGTCTTCATCTGTCAATCCTGCCATTTCAGGAATCAATCTGGTGAACTTTTGCAGGGCTCCCTCAATAGCAAGAGTGTCGTTCCTTGGACTAGGATACCAAAACTGCACACAATACTCAATATGTGGCCTCACCAAGACCCTGTATAACTGCAGCAAGACATCAGCCAAGGTCACTCAGTTGCTGAGCTCACTATAGTCTTGTTTCAAACATGGACAGAAGAGTTGAACTCTAGAGGTGAAGTGAGGCTGACAACCAATAACATCAAGGCAGCATTTGATAATGTGTGTCATCAAGGAATTCTAGCAAAACTGAAGTCAATAAGAACTGCGAGGAAACTCTTCACTGTTTGATATCATACTTAGCTCAAAGGAAGATGTTTGCAGCTGTTGGAGGTTAATCACCTTTGTTCCAAGACATCACTGCAGGCATTCATCAGGGTGCAACAGTGGTAGCACTGATGCCTCATGGCACCAGGGACCTTGGTTCGATTGCTGGCTTGGGTCACTATCTAAGCAGAGTCTGCACATTTTCCTTGTGCCTGTGTGGGTTTCCTCAGGGAATTCCTGTTTCCACCCATAGTTCGAAAGACGTGCTGGCTAGATCCATCAGTCATGCTAAATGCTCCCTCAGTGTACCTGAACAGGTGTCGGAGTGTGGTGACTAACGGATTTGCACAGTAACATCATTGCAATGTTAATGTAAGCCAACTTGTGATAAAAATAAATAAGCTTAAACCAGTAAACCAGGACTGTCCTAGATGTCACTATCTTCATATGTTTCATTAATCTCCTTCTTTCATCATAAAGTCGAGATGAGGATATTTGCTAATGATTACATAATATTCAGCCCCATTCATAGCTCCTCAAATACTGAAGCAATCCGTGTCCAAATGCAGCAAAAGTTGGACAATATTGAAGCTTGGGCTTTGAAGTGAAGAGGAATATTTGCATCATACAAGTGCCAGGAAATTATCATCTCCAATAAAAGAGGATTTAACCTTCACCCTTGGCATTCAATGACATTGTCATAGCTGATCCCTGCTCAACATTCTGAGATTATCATTGACCAGGAACCAAGCTGGACTAGCCAGATAACACCATTGCCAGAAAAACAGGTTAGAAGCTAGGAATCTTGTGGCAAGTAACTCACCTGCTGACTCTCCATATTCTGTCTACCTTAAACAAGGTGCAAGTCAAAAGCGTCTGGATGAATGCAACTCCAACAACATTTGGGAAACTTGACCCTATCCAAGCCAAGCCTGTTTGACTGATGCCCCATCCACAAACGTTCACTTCCTCTCTCCATTGATGCATGGTGGCACCAGTTTTTTTACAAGGTGCAATGCAGGAACTCACAAAAGCTCCTCGGGCAGTGCTTTTCAAACCTATGACAACTATTGGCTAAAAGGACAAGGGTTAGAGTTGGGAACACCACCATGTGAACAATCCCCTCCAAGTCACTCACCGTCCTGACTTGGAAATATATCTCTGTTCCTTCACTTCACTGGGTCAAAATCCTGGAACTCCCTCCCTAACTGCACAGTGAGTGAACATACACCACATGTACTGCACCTGTTCAAGAAGGCAGCTCACCACTACCTTTTGAAAGTCTATTAGGAATGGGTAATAAATGTTTTCCTAGCCAATGATGCCCATATGCTATGAATGAATAAAACAACCCAAAATGTTGGTGATGATTACATTAAGCTCATCAAAGAGATGAAAAATGTGATATGTGCAAAAGAGTGTCAGAGGACATTGTCATGGCCTATTGTAAGTCTCACATCAGCACAAAGCTTTAAGAAAGTAGTAACGCAGATCCAAAGTGTGGGACAAGGACAGAAACATTTCCATTTTATATTTACAAACATGACAAAGAACAAAAAACAAAGAACAATACAGCATAAGAACAGGCCCTTCGGCCCTCCAAGTGTGCACTGATCATGTGTTCCTAACTAGACCATCTGTTTGTATCTTTCTATTCCCAGTCTGTTCATATGGCTATCTAGATAAGTCTTAAATGATCCTAGTGTGTCTGCCTCAACCACCTTGCTTGGTAGTGCATTCCAGGCCCTCATCATCCTTTGTGTAAAAAATGTACCCCGCATATCTGTATTGAACCTTGCCCCCTTTACCTTGAAATTGTGACCCTTTTGTTTATCATCTCTGACCCAGGAAAAGGATTCCAACTGTTCACCCTATCTGTGTCCTTCATAATTTTGTAAACTTCTACTAGGTCACTTTCAACCTCCATCTTTCCAGGGAGAAAAACCCTATTTTACTTAATCTCACCTCATAGCTAATACCCTCCATACCAGACAACATCCTGGTAAATCTTTTCTGTGATCTCTCCAAAGCCTCCATGTCCTTCTGTTGGTGTGGTGACCAGAACTGGATGCAGTATTCCAAATGTGGCCTAATCAACACTCTATATAACTGCAACATCATATGCCAACTTTTATACACGATGCCCTGTCCAATAAAAGCAAGCATGCCATATGCCCTCTTTACCATTTTTTCCATCTTGTTGCCACCTTTAAGGATCTGTGGACTTGCAAACCCAGATTCCCCTGTGTGCCTACACTCCTTCTGGATCTGCCATTTCTTATATAGCTCCTCCTTGCATTAGATCTACCAAAATACATCACTTTGCAGTTACCTGGATTGAATTCCATCTGCCATTTGTCCGCCCAATTTTCCAATTTATCTATATCCTGCTGTATTCTCTGAAAATGTTCAGCACTATCCGCAACTGCAGCAATCTTTGTGTCATCCGCAAACATATTAACCAGGCCAGTTACATCTCCTTCCAAATCATTTGTATATATCACAAACAGTAGAAGTCCCAGTACAGACAGCCTTGCAGAACACCACCAGTCACAGACCTCTAATCAAAAAACACCCCTCCACTGCTATCCCCTGTCTCTTATGGTCAAGCTAATTCTGTGTTCAACTAGCTAGTTCACCTTTGATCCTGTGAGATTTAACCTTTTACGCCAGCCTGCCATGAGGGATGTGTCAAATGCTTTACTAAAATCCATGTGGACGAAATCCACAGTCGTTCCCTCATCAATCATTTTTGTCATCTCCTCAAAAAGCTCAATCAAATTTGAGAGGCATGACCTCCCTCACACAAAACCATGTTGTCTATTGCTAATGAGACTATCAAATTCTAAATGTGTATAAATCCTATCTCTAAGAATCTTCTCCAACAATTTCCCTACCATGGATGTTAAACTCATTGGCCTATAATTACTCGGGTTATCCTTGCTACCTTACTTAAATAATGGGGCCACATTTGCTATCTCCAGTTCTCTGGGACCTCGTCTGTGTCCAATGAAGAAATAAAGATTTCTGTTAGAGGGCCAGCAATTTTATCTCTTGTCTCTCTCAGTAATCTCAGACAGATGCCATCTGGCTCTGGAGATTTGTCCAGTTTAATGTTTCCTAAAACACTTAACACTTCCTCCCTTGTAATTGCGATTTGTTCTAATGGGTCCACACATCCCTCTGAGACACTACCAATCAACATGTCCCTCTCGTTTGTGAATACTGATGCAAAGTATTTATTTAGGATCTCACCTACTTCCTTGGGTTCCAAGTATAATTCCCCTCCTTTGTTCTTGAGAGGTCCAACTTTTTCTCTGGCAACCCTCTTGTTTCTAACATATGTATAAAATGCCTTGGGATTCTCCTTAATCCTGTCTGCCAAGGACATTTCGTGACCCCTTTTTGCTCTTCTAACTCCCTGTTTGAGTTCTTTTGTACTTTCTCTGTATTTCTCCAGTGCTTCATCTGATGACCAGATTCAGATTTTTTACAGTAATATCTGGTGAAGACAAAAGAGCGATTGTGGGTAAAATCATGGAAAATGGATAGGGATAGAGGCACTTGTTATATTTCTCACTAGCAAGTTGTGCAGGGATAGGGGGTGGATTTTGCCAATGACAAGTTTAGAGAAGTGTGAAAATATGAAATTTATGGTTCTGAACACCACAGCTGAAAGTCCTTTCAACGATAGTCTCTCTGAAATAAATCACAAAGTGTTTGATGAGATGCTTTGTAACATCTTAACTGATCAACCAAATTGTAAGCTAACATCTTTTCTGGCAAAGTTCATGTGAATAATTTATTTCAAATGATTGGGGGCTATAGTCTGTATTAGTTGGACTGGGGGAGGAATCCAAAAATACACTCTGTGCTGTGTGATAATCCCCCAGCCCGAGAAGGGACTACAATTAGTTCCACTCTTTCTCTGCACATGAATGCCCTACATCTAGAGAGAAGGGCATTCATTAAAGCAGAAGTCTTAGAGAAATTCAATGAACTTTATAGTATCACATAGGACTGTCCATGATAAACTTTAATCCTGGCGATTTAGTAAACTATGAGACAGCAAGTCAAAAAGAGTGGAAATATCTGAGTAAGATGTTAGGGTGCGATGGGAAGAACAATGGTTTTACAGCATTCGTCCATTCATCTAAATTAATTGGATTGATTATCAACTTTTAGAATTTGAACAATAAATAGAAGACAATGAGACCTTATATCACATATACTCAAATGCTTGACATTTATGAGGAACAGATAGATAAGGGACAAGCAAAGTGAAACTAGTGCATAGAACAGGGCTATCACACCTAAAGCACAACTGCTTAAAGTTGGCACCAAGCTATCATGCATGTTAGAAGGGTCTAGTTAATGGGGGGCGTGACCATTTAGGGAGAGCAGGAAAAGCCCCAATAAATTCAAACATTAGTTAATTATCCAAGAAAATGGATACAATACAAAAATCTGTTGGCTGGTAAAGTGAGGTGACGTGGTGGGAAACAAGAAAATGCTATGTGACTCCACATAGTGAATCTGGAAATGATCACATACTGATGAATGAACTTCTGGTCATGGGTGGGGAAATAGATGAGAAGGTAAGAAGAGGCCACGGCTTGTCAGCTCTGACGAAGGGTCATCTAGGCTTGAAACATTGGCTCTATTCTCTCTGCAAGTTGCTGTCAGACTATTGAGATTTTCCAGTGTTTGCTGTTTTTGTCACAGCTTGACCAGGCTGTGCAGTAATACAAGGACTCCAGAACAATCTAAGAACACTCCCAGAAGTTCATAGTCAGGAACTTTTGATGGCTGAAAACATTAGAAGAAAATTGAATAAGAGAAGCAACCCATAAAGAATTGACTAGTTAGAAAGAATTCAATGCATGTTCTGAGGTGACGGACGGGAGTCATCCAGATTTAGCACAGAGACAGATATATATGGAAAAAGTGCTCAGAAATGGGAAAATTGGGTTAAAGTGAGACTTGTGGTTTGGAGATTAAAGTGTTTGAGCGGACATTCTTATGGTAAGAAAAGTAATCTTGGAATATTCTTAGCTCCATTGGCCACAGATTCGTGGAAATGTATGTCAATCGATAAAAAAGCTATCGTTTTATAGGGTGAATAATTTCAAAAAGAAGTGTAATTGGAACCACCTAAAGAAGCAAGTGATGTAGAAAGGAAGCTTTGGAAATTAAACAAATGCATTTATGGATTGAATGTTGCATCAACTGTAAAGTATTTCTCAGTTAGATACATCTTGCTGAAAGCAGGCTGTACTCAACCAAAAGCAGATCCAGCATTGGTCTGCCAGTATCACAAAGGAAAACCCTCAAGTCTCTTTATGATGCATTTTGATGATTTTCTGGGAGGAGGTGCTGTGGAATTTGAACAATTTGTTATGGATAAGATTAAAGAAGAACTTAGGATTGGATGTCAGCCTTTGGGGTTTTTTATATATGTAGGCTTAGACATTAATCAGAATAGTTTGGGATGGACTTTGAATCAATAATCATACCTAGAAAGTGTTACTCAAAGCCTGATGAATATGGGTAGATCATCACAGAAAGATAATCTGGTACTCAAAGAGGAAACAAAGTAGTTAAGAATCGTGATTGGACAGCTAAATTGGCAATGTCCTCAGACAAAACTAGTTATAGTGAAACAAATTCCAACTGAGCAGGTTTTGAGAACAAATAAATATTAAAGGAATGAAATTTGGAGAAATGTGTACTGAAGTTTCTCACCTTGGGTGACCTGAAGAATATGAAATTAATCCTATTAGGGACATGTCCTATGCTAAGCTTCCAGATGATTATTTGAGTAGAGCTGGGCTTATATTTTCTTGTTGGGTAAATATAGAAAGTGTTGTTTCTTGGTCTGAGATGATAAGAAAATAACAAGCATTAGAAGTACTTTTGCTGCAGAAACAATGGATCTAGGAGAAACAATAGAAATGGGATTTTATTTTCAAATTTTTTGAGGTAAATCCTACACAAGGGAAATTCTGAGAAAAGTTTGCCCATTGAATGCTCTATGAATAACTGTTCTCTTTGGGATTATATACATTTGAAATATAATGTGACTGAAAAAAGGTTAAGGAATTGATCTTGTAATATAAAAGAAAAGCTGGAGAGAAAAGAGATCTCTTAGATAATATGGATCAATTACTGGACTGCTTTACAAAAAATTATGCTTGCTGAAAAAAGTTGTTGGAGGTACATTTTGTATGATGGTGGATTATAGGAAATATAGAAAAATCCCTCTGATATGTACTTACTTGAATATGATATAAAACTTTTGTTTAAATACAGAACAATTTTTTTTAAATACAGAAGGATGAATCTGCTAATGGCACGTTCATCATGCAGGTGAAAGACAGTGGCTGGAATTTTCCAATGTTGTACACTACTGTTAAAGGGAACAGAGAATTTGGCATTTGCTAATTCTCCATTCACTGCAGTGGAGAATTCCAGCCATGGGTAAGATCGGAAAATTCTGCCATTTAAAAAAAATTGATTACCTAGAACACCTTTAAAGAGAAACTTTTGGGGCAGTGGGGCAGAAAGCAGATTGATGTAATGCTGCATTCTTTAAATTAGTTGTCAACAAAATGATGAGTCATTTGTTTCATACATCATCATCAAATGAATATACTTGCAGTCTCAGTATGTATAAGGTGAATTCAGTTCAGTTTCTGATTAATGGTAATCCCAAATGTTGACAGTGGGGTATTTGGTGATGACAGTGCCATTGAATGTCAATTGGAGGTGATCAAATTCTTTCTTTTTTGAGGTAATCATTCTCTAGCAAGTATGTGGCGCAAATATTAGTTACCACATCTCAGGCCAAGTATGAATGTTGTTTAAATCTTGTTGCACTTGGACACAAACATCTGAGTAGTCATGAATGGTACTGAACACAGAAATTGTCAGTAAATATCCCAACTTTTGAGCTTATGATGGAGGAAAGGTTATTAATGAATGGAACAGCTGCAATGATGCCTGGGATTGAGGTGAATTGCCTCCAGTAGCTACATCCATCTTTGTTTGGAAGAGGTGTGACTCCAACCAGCTGAGAGATTTCCTCCTGATTCCCAGTGACTTCAATTTTGCAAGGGCTCATTGGTGCCACAGTCAGACAAATACTGTCTTAACATCAAGGACAGTCATTCTCACCCCACTTCTTGAATTTAGCTTATTTGTCCTTGCTTGGACAAAGGCTGTAATGATTTCAGATGCCTGATGGAATCCATTCCCCTTGCACACTCCTCTACCTACCCCAGAATTTCAATCCAGTGAGCATTTTTATAAAATTCCTTATTCAATGTCGGTCTCCACTCCCAACGCCCTTTTTGCCCCTATCCATGTCTCGCTCCTGACCCCCTTTCTTCCCCCATCCATGTCTTTGCTTCCAAATTCCTGTTTCCCTCATCCATGTGTAAGTTGTTATGCCATCATCACACAGCATGACACCAATGAATGACAGAACAGACTTGTTTCCACTCATGCATCAGTAGCATGAGTGGAACAGTGAGTTGGTTATTGCTGTATAAGTGCTGCTTCATAGCACTGTTGATCATATCTTTCATCACTTTGCAGATGATGGAGAATAGATTGTCCAGCCAGAAATTGATCAGATTCGATTGTTCAGATTTTTCTGCACAGGACATAGTTGGGCAATTTTCTACATTTTTAATCCATGTTAATGTTGTACCTGCACTTGACAATTTGGACAAAGTTGTGGCTAGATGTGGAGTCTTTTATTGTATCCAGTGGATTCAGTTGTTTCTAGGTATCACACAGAGTGAACAGAAATGGTTGAAGACTGACATATGTGATGCTGTGGACCTCATGAAGATGCTGAGATGGATGATTCACTCAGCACTTCTTGCTGAAGATGGTTGCAAATGCTTTAACCTACTATGAAATAGTACAGGAGAAGACTCCCACCTGTGGGAAAGTGGACTCCGCAAGACCATTTGAACTTAGTATTGAGTTCAAACAGACCCCATTTTTATTGGAACAAGGGCTTTGTTCAACATTGTGGGGGTTACAATTTTTAAAAGTGCCATCCATTAGGCTGCCCTATTATTGAGATGGGGAGACTCATGGAGCCCCCTCCTCTGGTTAGTTTAATTATTCACCACCACTCATGACTGGATATGGCAGGAATGCAGAGCTTTGATCTGATCTGTTGGTTACGGAATCACTTTGTTCTAGCTATAGCATGCAGCTGCTGCTAGTTTGTGTTTCATATCGTCTAGTGTTGCACCTTCACCAGATTGGAAACTCATTTTTATGTTGCCTTGCTTTCTTCCTGCATGCTTCCCTGCACTCCTCATTTACCCATGGTTAACCCTCTGGCTTGATGGTAACAGTAGATAGGGGGATATGCCAGAACATAGGTGGAACTATCCACTCCCACCAGTGGTGGGAATCACAGTGATGGGGAGCAAGATTTGGTGCAAGGCTAAAAATAAGTGTCCCGATGTTAAGAAATTAATTTAGAATCCTGATTTCTTGATTTTCATGTTAGGTTGAAGGCAGATCAAGTGTTCTGCACTGGGAACCCTATTTACATTTTGTGAATGCTCATTAAAAGCCAGAATTATGTTCTCTCTCCAAATAAAGTGGGAATTTAGGACATTCTGTTTCACGATTCAGGAAGGCATCAGGATTCCTGCCAGTGGCAAATGGGGCCAGTGAATTCCCTCCCTCTGTGTCCCATCTTCTGACAAATTGTTAACCCATGTCACAAGTTTCTATGCACTTTAATCTCTGATCATAATCTTATGTGCAGAACCTTTGAATATTTCCCGAATCTCCATATAAACAACATGCATCAACACTTCTCATAATAGTGAACACAACTCGGTTAGTTACACATGGCCTACTCATCATAAATCCTTGTTGTCTCACTTTGATCAACTCATACCTGTCCAAGCAAAAGCCACTTTGTCCCTGATGATAGATTCTAGTAATTTTTCCACAACCGCTATTAATCTATTTAGGTTTATAGTATTTTGGTTTTTCATTCTTTCCCAATTTAAGCAATAGATTGATACTTGCAATTTTTTGCTCTAAAGGCAGAATCCAAATCCAGACAGTTTTGGGAAATTATGACTAATATGCCCGACAATTTTCTCACCTATTTCTTTTATGATTTGGGATATTAAACTACCAGTCAAATGCCAACAGACAAACTTCTGATCTTAGATTCCTACCACCATTTTAACAGAAGCTACTAAAGAATAAAATCCTGCCATGAAGAACTGGCTACTCTGACTTGAGTCCCTATCAGAACTTTGGCCTCCACCCTCTTTTCAAGTGTTAGCTTCACAAACCGGCCAGCTTCAAGAATTTTTGCTCACTGTTTGGATTCATGAGCATAATGACCTCAATCCTTTTTCTCCTGTCCTGAAACCTTATCCACATCCATACAAGTGTATATTCAGATACACTTAGTGCCTTAATTCAAGCTTACTTCTCACAAGGGTAGCCACAGTGCAAAGCCTTTGGCACAGCCACAATGTGAGGTGGCACAGCTCCCTCAAGAGCAACTGCACAATGGAAACCATACAAGTAGAGAGAAAGATGAGTATATGCATGGTACACAGTCCTGGTTCAATGTTGACACTCTTCCCTCTGAATCAGAAGACTGTAAATTCGAGGCTCAGTCCAAAGATTTGAACACCTAATCTAGACTAACATTTTAGTACATGGCTGAGGGAATGCTGCAACTGTTGACTTTTGCATCTAATTTGAAACTAATTTAAAAGTTTGAACCTAATTTAAAAGATACCATGGCTCTTTTTAAAGAAACACAGAATCATAGAATCTCTACTTTGTAGAAGGAGGATATTCGGCCAATCGAACTTGCTCCGACAGCAATTCCACTTGTGCCCTATCCCCATAACATCATATATTTACCCTGCTAATCCTTCTGATACTAAGGGGCAATTTAGCATGGCCAATGAATTTAAGCATCCAGGAGGAAGCCCATGAAGACGGATGGAGAATGTGCAAACTCCACACAGACAGTCACCCATGGCTGGAGAAGAACAGAGGAATTGTCTTACTGTCTTGGTGAACATTCAGCCTTAACCAACATATTGAAAAACAGATTATCTGGATATTTATTTCTTATGTGTGGTCTGGCTGTTGTGCAAAATGGCTGCCCCATTTCCCCACGTTACAACAGTGATTGCAGTTAAAAAATACTTGATAGGTTTAAAGCCTCTATGAGCTGTCCTGAGATTGTAAAGATACTATTCAAATGTAAGTAAGAAAAACAGTCAGAATCAACTGGATTCAGGGATGTGGATGAGAGAAATCAGATGGGACAAATAGTGTGGGTTATATTAATATATATTGCTATGGTAGTTGCCGGTTCTCTTGGAGAGCCAGTTCATCCAGTTGGATAGGTGGCAGGTTTGTGACGCCAACAATGTGGCTCAATTCCTGTATCAGCTGAGTTTATTCATGAAGGCTCAATCTTGCGCCTTGCCTGAGGTATGGTGATCCTCAGGTTAAAATCATCACCAGTCAGCTTTCCCCCTCAAAGGGGAGAGCAGCCCACGGTCATCTGGAACTATGGTGACTTTACCTTTAATACCTGGAAGGAGCCAAGGCTGTCCAACTGTAGAAAAACCCCTGTGTATGCATGATTGAAGGATGGATGGAAAAAAAAAATCGCCTTTGTATGGAGGAGCAAAAACAAGGGAAATAATCTTAAAATTGGAGCTGGGCTATTCATGGATACTGTCATGAAGTACTTCCTTGCACAAAGGGTAATGGAAATCTAGATCTTTCTCCACCAAAATGCTGCTAAGGCCTGATTAATTGAAAACTTCAAAGCAAAGATTAATGTGTTTTTATTAGTTAAGAGTGAAGGGTATTGACTCAAGGCGGGTAAACTGAGTTATGATACACATGATCTAACTGAATAATGGAACAAATTCAAGGGGCTTAATGGTCTCTTCCTATTCCTATATTCTAATGGTTGCCCTTAAATGTTCACAGAATGCCAATGGCAATGTCAACAACATCTAAACATTTAAGTTAACTCTAAGCAGGCTTGAGAGACTTTTAAAATCTGCTTTAACACCACATAGGAGTTCTACTTAATACATTGTCTAACCCAATTTGTGTGCAAGTACCTGCCCCAGGGACTTGCACACCGTCCTTTCCTGAGAATTGTTTGGCCTGGTCTTTTGATTTGTAATCGAACTTCAGCATTGCTGCAAAGCCATGTCAGATTTGCAGCCATGTTAAACTTATTGAATAAGCAAACAGCAAAACAAAAAAGAAAGACAGAGACAGGAGGGTAGTGAAAAGAATTATGAAAAGCAGGTAAAGAGCTAAAGGAAGAGAAAGGCAATTAAAAATAATGCATGAGCAGTTGATTATTACTCAATTAATGAGCTGTGATAAAACACTTTCAAAGATCAATTAGTAGTAAAGTATGTGTACAAATTTTACTCTAAAATAATTCAGTTTTATAACATTTAGCTATTGCAGTATATTTTTTGTGGCACTAAATATCTAAATATTAATGGCTCTTGTCCATTGATGTGAAAGATCCCATGACTAAGTGAGTGATAGAAGAGCATCATCCCATGCTTGCACAGTATTCTGCTTAATATATGACTGTTCATAATCAAGTTTAAAAATGTTCTGGAATTTGATACATAGAGCTGGCTGCTCAAGTGATAAGTCACAATTTTGAAACTTCAACTTGTTTCAATATATTAAAAGCCATTTACAATCACTGAACAAACCTTTATATAAATCTACCAGTGAAATAGCGCATCTATGCCATGCATATTGGGATAATATATAGGGTGGGATTTTACAGCTTCATTCTTCCCAAAACGAAAATCTTATCCGAGGTCAACGGGCCTTCCCATGCTATGCTCCTCACCCATTCTGATTCCCATGGGGGCAGGATGGTAAAATTCCAGCCACAGTGACAGACTTATTCTCTATTCGCCAGCTGCTGGTTATCATTCAATAATCCTGTATTAAATATACCACTATCCATTGGTGTGGTGTCACGAGGTGCATCACGCTCAAGTTTTGTCATGACAGTTGTCAGCAAAAACTCCACCATCACAGACAAATCAGACCATTATTATCAAACTTACACAATAATGATGTACACAATGATAGCCTGAGGTAATTTCAAAGCAGAAAGTGTGTGTGGTTCAAATGGTAATTATAAATCATTGGAGATTTGCCCTTACAGTCTATGAGAAAATCTACTGATGAGATTTCTGTATTGTAAGCAGGGCTTGCCATCTAAGCGTTCACTGATGGGCTCTGCAATGCACAGATATAACTTCTAAGAAAATATGGATGTTATTACAGTAACAGTCATGTGATCCTACATGCATCCAATTCTGACATCATGACCACATATTCTTTGCCCGCATTTAAACCATTTAAAGAGATTAAATGATACCTGCAAATAATTAGAAGACAGTAATCTCATTGTGAGTTTCAAATGGTAACATAAATGGTAACAGCAAAAAATCCTGTGATGAAATTACTGCCATTACATCATTTACAGATTTTTGTAAATGACATGGCAGTGATTTATTTGTTTCCTTTTTTTTACTGATTGCAAATACCATAAGCGAGGTGTGCTTTGTAGTTGATGCCAAAAGATGTTCCTCATTGAAGGATTAATGACTGCGACATAGTCCTGCAGGATGACCAAGTGACAATGAGCTGTTGGCTGCTAGAAAATAACGGACAGTACATATTGTAACATATAAATCACAGCTATAGTCTTGTGAAGAATAATAAGTGTAAAGGGTAATTAAAAATTAAGAGCCTACATTTTCCTTTTTTTATATAATTTTGGGCACATTAAATTGGCCAGAGTGGAAATAGGGAGCTTCTTTCCAAATTCCTGCCCTTATAATCTTCCAAATACAGTGTTGGCATCAGTTTTGCAAGATGTCTGCTGCATGAAAATTATATTTAAAATCACCAATGATTGTACAACATTGAATTCCCCATTCCATGGTTGGCTTCTCAGGATGAATGCCAGATTATGAAAAGGGCTGTTTAGGTGGCTGTGAATATACGCAGCAGAATATTTATTTCTATTGTTCTCTGCACATCAGAATGAAATGGATGAACCCTGCAATTCTACTGGCGCTGTCAGGAAAGTAATGGTGACATGAAAATATCAGGCAAACCCAAAAAATTGGTACATTTTCTGCTCATTATACATTGTAAAAACTTCGGGGAAAATGTAAGTTGCTTAAGGCAGAGACATTTTGATTATGTCTGATTAAACTAGCTCAAAACATCAAAAAGGACAGTAAGAGTTTTTATAAATATATAAAGAATAGGAGGATGGCCAGAGTCAATGTAGGACCTTTGGAGGATGAGAGAGGTGGTTTAATGATGGATGATAAGGACATGGCGGAGACCTTGAATAAGTTTTTTGTGTCGGTCTTTATGGAGGAGGACGTAAATAGCTTGCCCGAAATTAAGGATAGAAGGGTGGTAGGAGATGAGGTCCTTGATGAGATTACAGTCATTAGAGAGGTGGTGCTTGATAGGCTAATGGGGCTGAGGGAAGATAAGTCCCCGGGAGCCCAGAATCCTCAAGGAAATGGCAGAGGTGATAGCGGATGCCCTGGCAATTATCTTTCAAAATTCGCTGGACTCCGGAAAAGTGCCGGAAGATTGGAAAACCGCTAATGTTACGCCGCTGTTTAAAAAAGAAGACAGAAGGCAGGGAATTATAGGCCGGTTAGCTTAACGTCTATAGTCAGAAAAATGCTTGAATCTGTCGTCAAAGCAGAAATAGCCAGGCACCTGGATATGAACAGTTTGATCAGGCAGATGCAGCACAGATTTGTTAAGGGGAAGTTGTGCTTGACGAATTTATTGGAGTTCTATGAGGAAGTGACCAGTGCAGTAGATAGAGGGGAACTGGTGGATGTGGTGTTTTTGGATTTCCAAAAGACTTTGGTTAGATGCCTCACAAAAGATTGCTGCAGAAGGTTAAGGTGCAGGGAGTCGAGGATAGGGTGTTAAACTGGATAGAGGATTGGCTGTCTAATAGGAAGCAGAGGATAGGTATGAATGGGTGCTATTCTGATTGGCAGCTGGTGACTAATGGAGTGCCCCAGGGATCGGTGCTGGGGCTTCAACTATTTACCATTTACATAGATGATCTGGGGGAAGGGGCTGAGTGCAGGGTGATGAAATTTGCTGATGACATGAAGATAAGTGGAAAAGCAAATTGTGTGGAAGGTGTGGAAAGCCTGCAGAGGGGTGTGGATAGGTTGAGTGAGTGGACGAGGACCTGACAGATGGAGTTTAATGTTAGCAAGTGTGATGTTATCCACTTTGGTAGGAATAATGGTAGGAAGGATTACTATTTAAATGGTGAAAAGCTGCAGCATGCGACAGTGCAGAGGGACCTGAGGGTTGTGCACGAATTGCAAAAACACAGTCTGCAGGTGCAGCAGGTGATTATGAAGGTGAATGCAATGTTGTCCTTTATAGCCAGGGGGATAGAATATAAAAGTAGGGAGGTTCTGTTGCAGCTGTATAGGGTGCTGGTGAGGCCATAGCTGGAATACCGTGTGCAGTTTTGGTCGCCACATTCAAGGAAGGATATATTGGCCTTGGAGGGGATGCAGAGAAGGTTTACGAGGCTGATACCGGAGATGAAGGCGTTGGATTATGAGGAGAGACTGAATAGGCTAGGTTTGTACTCTTTGGGGTTTAGAAGGCTGAGAGGGGATCTTATAGAGACGTATAAGATAATGAAGGGGATGGATAGGGTAGAGGTTGAGAGACTCTTCCCACTTAGCAAAGATAGCAGGACTGGAGGGCACAGCCTCAAGATTGGGGAGGGGGGGGCCATGTGGTTCAGATCAGAGTTGCGGAGGGGTATCTTCACGCAAAGGGTGGTGAATTTTTGGAATTCTCTGCCTGATGAGGTGGTAGAGGCTTCCTCACTGAAGATGTTCAAGTCAAGAGTGGATAGGTTTTTAATTGACAAGGGAATTAAGGGTTACGGGGAGAAAGCGGAAAAGTGGTACTGAACCAATACAGATCAGCCATGATCTTATTGAATGGCGGGGCAGGCTCGAGGGGCTGGATGGCCTACTCCTGCTCCTATTTCTTATGTTCTTATGTTAATGGAACTAGTACTTTTGATACATTGATGAGTTTGGCAACACTTCAAATAAATGTTTACCTAACGCAAATAACACTGAGGGACAGAATATGAAGGAATTTGAATCATTGCAGGTACAAAGTAAGAGGCAAGGAATAGAGTTTTCCAGGCCTCCCCACCTCTGACTGGAAATTCCTGCTTGTGGTCAACAGAACTTTCAATGGTCCATCAAATGGCCTGTTCCACCTGTGACGATTTTGAAGGTGGGCTGGACTGGAACATTTCTCCAAAGGGAAGTGAAGGGAGGGTCATAAAGTGAATGTATTTTACAGTTACGCTCTAGAAGTTAGAATTAAGAAATGAAGGTAATTAAGTCTGAAGTATAAGGTCAGTTAAGAAAAGGTCAAATGGAAAAACTGTAAATAAGGAAATACAGGAGAACTGTTTTTATGACCACAGCCAAAGGCAAGGATCAATGTTTAATTCCCAGCAAACAATGCCTGTGAAGAAAGCCTGTCTTGAAAAGCCAGCTGTTGGTTCTACTTCAGAAGCAACCCCAAAGCAATATAACTGCCTAGTTTGGTAACTGTTAGTTTTGGAAATCTATAAGATATTGTGCAACATTTTGTGGAGTTTTCACTCTAAATATAGTGAAGTAAAGATTGTTTGGAACTGTGTAAAATTAGTGATACTGTGTATAAATATTATTTTAATTAAGTGTACTTCTCCTTTATTGTTGTTTATTTTATTGCTTAAAGCATTTATGTTAATTTAAATCAACACAAAATGTCTGGAATATCATTCTCTGGATTTCAAATCTTTGCTCACAATATATCAAATTGTGAAAAATATAGTTGAGAGTGATTGTTTCAAGTTTTCTTTGGTGTTTACAGTTCTGCAATCCTTTCTTTAACCATTCACTCCAAGAGAACATGGAACACGTCTTGTGATAGTGCAAGGTGGATGTTAATTAAAAACAGGAGCAATGTAAAAGGGCCACTGATATTAAATTATTACACAGTCAAAATCTATTGCCATGTGTTCCCTTAGTGGTTTCATTTTATCTTTGCTATGATGAGAGGAAGAGGAGAACATGAAATGAATTAATAAAGGGAGTACAAGCTGGTAGGCCCCTAGAAGTGGATTTTGTGACCTACCCATGTGTGCAGAAGGAACATATCCTGATCTCACTGGCTGACAGCGTGAAAGGCAGTTGCAAACTTATCATGAGCCATTAGGTAGATAATGCCAACAGGTTTCCCTTGGACCAGGCACTCAGCTCTACCAAAAGCACTACATTGTTAACATCAGTCAAAGTTGCAATTGCAATCAATGTCTAAGGCAGTGGCTCCTTTCAGGCTGCACTGGGACATGTATACAAAAACAGGTCATCAGTCAATGATGCTCAAACAAGTAATGGGTGCCTTGCTTGCAAAAGCACCCTGATTCACAAGAGTGTAGTCAACTTTTTATGGAATAGCAGAAATTCTCCAGGTGCAACTTTTAGTCAGTTGTACCCACATTACATGCTCTGTTGAAAATTCTCCCAACTTTCTCAACAAAGAAGAGTTTCACTCTAAAAGTTTATAAGCATGCAATCAGAGCCATCCTATAAAGTATATTATAATTTAATATCCAGGGGTGCTTCCATTGTTATTTTGTTTTAAAATGGTTCACCAGAACACCAGTTTTTAAGAGTGGAAGGCAAATGCCATAAGGCTGCTTAAAGATCAAGGACACCATCAGAACTCGTGTTAAACGATTTTGACTAGCTTCCCTAAAACTCCTGTTGAACTCTGTCCCAACATGATTTTGGTAATATACAGCTTGTCATTAAGCAGATCATATTTTGGAAAAGGACATTTCAGATGCTAGATCTGGAAGATGGTGAAGATGCCCTGTTAATTCTGGACAGTCTGGCCAGAATACCTTGAATCATTGCGGCTCACTAGATGTTAGACAACTTTACATTCGCAAAGGACCAAGTCAGTGCCTCAAGTGGAGGAAGAGCCAAGATAACAAACTGTGCAGGGGGCTGAGGATCTACTTTAAGAAGTCACTACAATATCTTAATCAGCTGGGAAACATAAGTGAGGAGAATGGGTAAAGGACACCATCATCTCAATAACATCTGGATCATTAATAATTGCAAAAGCAGTTTTTTTGCCATTTTGTTGTCCCTTCTGAAAATACACTGGCTCATTCATAATCTGACATTTAGCTCTTCTCCACAACTATAAAAATTTCCATTATTGAATCATTCTGCAATTGTTTTTCTGAGTAGACATTCTCCCATCTCGCCCCAACTCAATGTGCACATCCAAAATCAATCCTAATAATTCTTTAGAATACGGAGATCAAAATTCAATTATTTTGTTAGCATTCCTCTCCTTGGTGCCTGAAATATTTTGTCCTTTCAAACTTAAGGGGTAATTTTATCTTACACCTTTCCCCACAAAGACTAAAAGGGGACAGGTTTGGATCTGGCTCCTATATAGCATTTTGTTCTTTTTTTCATGCCACTGAAGTGTAACATGAGATAGATTGTAAGGTGGACATCCAGGCAAAACCTGCACAGTTAAAGAGTTAGATGGGTTAAAACCTGCATCTGAATTCCCATGTAGCTTGAGGAGACGTTTAATGGGTAAAAAACTCACACAGCCCAGAAGCCGCCACAAACAGCAGATATTTGGTGGGATCCCTTGTTGGGCTGTCTAGTGATTATAAGGAGGAGTTTGCTAATCTTCACCTGTGATGATCAGAGGAATTTTCCTACTCCTTTTGGTCCAACCACAGAAGTGTTAAAATATTAAAAACTTTAACTTTTTGGTCTTCTGGTCTTTTCCAATTCTCATTCCCTGCAGTGTTGACCTGATGAAAGACTGAATGCAATTCCCATTCACGCTCCCTGGTTAAAATTGCAGCTGTGTCTCAATGGCATTTTGCAAATGACAAATGAAAGAAAGAACTCTGCTAGCTTTGGGCAGCTGTCCTTACTCAGTTAAAAACTGAAAAATGAGTTCCCAGCATCTGCAGGCCAGGTAAATAACTGAGGTGATTTACACAGCAATGTGTTATGATCGGAAATGCACTATCTGAAAGGACCGTGGATCAGATTCAATCACAACTTTTATGACATGGAGTAAGAATTTAAAAGGGTAAAAATAACTTGGTAATGGCCTGACCAAAGAGACCTGAGACTTGTCTGACACAGGGCCTTGGCTTTATTTAAATTACACTCCTGGACTACTGACATTTACTAGACATCCCCAAGTGGCTTGTGGTGAAGAGACCTCCAATAGTGTGCCATTGGGTGCCAACAATAACACTCTGTTCAATCTTTAAAGGTAGAGGGGAGGGATCTTATAGAGAGGGGTAGAATCAGGATACGTGTTACCATGGAGAAGAGGCCATCCAGACTGAATGGGTTGGGGAAGGGGTGTGGGGAGACTGGGAAGCGGTGGGATTGGCAGGAGATGGATTTGGTGATTGAGGGGCTGGATGTGGTGATTGGTGTGGGGAAGATCTGCTGCTGGCAGTAAGGGTTTGCATGCGGAGTCAGGAAGGGAATTCCTACCACCTCCAATTCTAACTTCAGGTGAGTATTTAAGAACTACAAGTTTTGGTTGCAGCCTTAGAGGACAGCTGGATAAATTGTGCTGCAACTAAGTTTTCCTGAACGATAACTGCCTTCCCAATATTGAATAAGAGGTATCAAACTCGAGTTAGACCTCATATTTACATAAGCATTCTTCTAGCTACTAATGAGGATGTACTTCCTGCTCACCTGATTAAAGGCGGTCATTTAATGCCCCCTTCCCAACCATTCTAGCTGTAAAACAATTATGTTGGCTGAAACAATATGGTTTGTAGATTGGATTAAAAGAGCCTGAATGTTGTGTCCTCTGCCTTTATGACCTTGCTGTATCCAGAGTGGTTAAAGTAGTGATTCCCACTAGAAAGGTGACTGCCACTGAACTAATAATAAACCATAGAGGTGCACTGCCCAGCACATGGCACTTACTTCAGAGTCTGAGTAAAGAAAAGTGGGTGAAGATGTGCGCCTTCTCTTATCTTGGCTAACCTGGTGAGGTTATTGAACATCTCCTGACAGTGAGTGGCTGCATATTGTGCTCTAAAGATTTGGATGTCCAAGAAACTTCAGCACAATTCTACAATTGCTTCATGATGATATTTGGCACATGTTCGTCAAACTGTCAGGTTGGTTAGTAGTAAGGTATTGTGATAGCCAATTTCAGATTTGCTGAAGGAATTTAAGAGATTTTGAATTGCTTGACATGTTTGCTTCTATTTCCATATTTTCTGCTGTTTTTTCCATATATCAATCCGAGCGTTTCAGGCCATTTTCTTGGTAAGAAGCTTATGCTGTCATTTTCAGAAGCTGTATCAAACTTAGCCATTGACTGTGGGTCTCTTTCTCCTTTAAGATGGGAAGACTCTGTGCTTGCAAAACAGATTGAATACGGTCCAGATGAGAGAAAGCAGCAGGTGAAGGAAGAGCCAATAGGTATCAGGTAGTTCTTATTGCTTCACTTAATCATTTTGCAGGAGGAGCTGAATGCCACATTTCTCAGACATTTTAGAAAGTGAGTTTCGACACAGGAAATGTGAAGTGAGTGAAGATGTGTTACCTTGGCTAACCTGGTGAGGTTATTGAACATCTTCTGGCACTGAGTGTCTGTGCATTGTGGATAGTACTCCAAAAATTCAGCACAATCCTGCAATTGCTTCATGATGATATAACTATTGGAAATCTGAAACAGATGCTATCAAAATCTGAAGCAGTGTCAATCATGGCAGTGTGATAGTCTCCTTGCTATTTACAATCAACCTGACTGTGGTTATTCATCTCATCAAAGATCAATTGTCCTCTGATGTGAGTATTAAATACAAGATGCAAAACTGTTTAACCTCAGTCCCCTTTGTAGCAAATCTAAATTGACCTCAATAGACATGCATGATCTACAGTTTGCAGATAACCGCAGTGTTGCTGTCCACTCTACATCAGATTTGCAAATCAGTTTGAATTTCTTCAATTTGACATAGAGGAGGCTCAGCCTATCCTTGAATTCTGCCAAAACAAAACTCATTTATTACCCACACCTGGTCAGCCAAATGGTCTACTCCTCTATCTGTTGAAGGGGAGACTCTGGAATATGTTGAGTGTGTGCCATAGCTTGGCAGCTATCTTTCTCAAAAGGCCAAAATTGATAAGGAAATTTAACGTAGGAACAGCTGTGCCAGCTCAGCTTTTGATAAACTATGGCAGCAAATTTTGACACCATTTCCTCTGTAGGTCAACAAAAATCCTAGTGTACAGAGAGGTTATCAGCACCACACTCCTGTAGTGTGTTGAAACATGGACTATGTATCAGTGACACATAAGAGCAGTGGAGAAATTTCATCAAGAATGTCTCTGCCACATCTTCCAGATTCAGCAGAAGTGCATCAAACACTTACTAGTGTCCTTCTTAAGGCAGCTCCACAAGCATTCACGCAAAGCTCCTGCAAAATCAACTATGATAAACTGGCCACTGTGTCTGGATGGCTGAAAAGTGTCTTCCTTGCCAGGTCCTGTTTTCTCAGCTCTCAAATGGCTAGTGTTCCGGGGGAGGATGAAGAAAATACTTTAAGATGCTCTGAATCTCCTTTTAAGTGTGGCAGCATTGACATTAATGACTGGGAGAAGCTTGCTACCAATCATTCAAAACGGCGAACATTTGTTCACCAAGCTGCATCAAGGTTTGAGCCCAAATCCTTTAATGATGTGGCACAGTGATGGCAAAGAAGGGAATGAAGCAGATCCTGCACCCTGAATCCCACTAACTCATGGGACATCCTACCCCATGATAGGATCCAAAGATTTGCAGCCAAGAATTAGCCTGTTCATGTTAGTTACATGATGATCATAACAGAAAATCATAACCCTAAGTAGACATCATCCTCGAATTGTGGGATAGCCAGTGATTGAACATATCTGGCACTGAGCTGTGCAAAGTGTAGTAAAGGAGACTTTCGTTGTCACGTGCCTCTAGTGGGCCTACAATATGGCTTTGTTTGATGTCCATCCCCACTACCCCCTACCCCCCACTACCTAGTGCCAAATACCTACTGTCTCCTTTAGTTTATTTTGGTCAGAAAAACCTCTACAGAAAGGCTTACATTTGGATCTGCTGCAGCAAGCACCATCAAACATGATTCCTTTGCTATCTGCAATGCACTCCATTGGATTATTGTTGGCCTTTACAATGCTGCAGCAAATTAAATACTACATGGTGAACCTTGAACCCCATCTTCCTCTCCTCCCCCGAGAGTTGAGCTTTGAAGTAAGGACACAAATAACACAGTGCTCAATATTAAAGTTTATCATTACCCCAAGAAAATACAATCAGTTCCCACTAGCAGATAGAAGCACAGTTTCAGTATATTCCTCGCTATGAAGGAAAATCCAACCCAGCGTCTGCTGACATTTATAAGTTGTTCAAGCTTCTATTTTTCGATTTATGATATCATCAAAGTGGCTGAATTGAATTATTGCCTTGTAGCTTAATGCCAGTCATGTATTAAAAGTATAATTTAATATACTCAATATATTTATAATTCAACATTAAAATTCTTGATGTTTTCATAAATATCTTTTTGAAGTATTTTGGAATTTTTGAGGCAGAATATTTATTTATCGGAGACATAAATACATAAATGTCTCAAAGGAGAACCATGAATACAAAATGTATCACAGAAGCAAATTACAAAAGCCTTAAACTATGAATAAAAGAACATTTTAATATTTCCCTCAATCCCTTGCTGTCTTTTCCCACATCCTCTTTTGAGCTCTTGTACATTGAAAGGTGGCCATGAAGGCACACAATCTACTCCATAGCACATTAATTCATGTAGGAAATATTGGAACTTTTTCTCACATGAAAATCCAAAATTGAACTGAAAACTTTGTGTCTTTGAAAATGAAAGTGGAAAATTATCAGGAGTAGTTAATTGCTTATAATATCTGGCGTTTACAAAATATACAAGCAGCAATTTGAGTGACTCCCTTTAACAACTGGAAACCTAATTTACAGTTGGTAACATTGAGCAAAAACCTGAAGAATTAAAAAGAAAAAGTTCTTGGATAGGGATGACATGGTGGCACGGTGGTTAGTATTGGTGCCTCATAGTGCCAGGTTCTTGGGTTCAATTCCCAGCTTGGGTCACTGTGTGTATGGAGTCTGCATGTTCTCCCCATGTCTGCATAGTTTTCTTCTGAGTGCCCCAGTTTTCTCCCACAGTCTGAAAGACATGCTGGTTAGGTGCATTAACTATGCTAAATTCTCCCTTGGCGTATCTGAACAGGCACCAGAGTGTGGCTACTAGGGTATTTTCACAATAACTTCATTGCAGTGTTAATGTGGAGTCTACTCTGATAGACACTAATAAATAAACTTAAAAAAAAATCTGGCCAGGATGGCAAAGCTGCATTTAACTCCCATTTCAAGTTGTCCTGAGAAATTGGCAGTGTGTTCATAGTTTTTTAAAATCCTGTTTAGCTCAAGCAGCTGTAGGTATTTGATGGAAGAGTAATGGTCTATACAGACTAGGAGGTCCCATAACTTTCCCTAGGGTGCAAAGACTAAATACTCCCTTTCCAGTCACTCAGTAGATTAACAATATACTTGGTTTAAATGGAAGCCGCTATTTCTCATACCCTCAACCAATTTAAGTATGTACGTTGGTAAGTGTTTTGTAACACATGACTAAACGCTCTCGCATGCAAATGCTCAAGGTCTGGAAAATGCATATACACAAATTTGCATATAAACAGCTCAGGCAAGGTAATCTGGTTTAAAGGGTCACACATAAAAACTGAACTAATGATAGAAAAATGATGTTTGATAAATGACTATCAAAGTAATTCTTTTCATAACATGGGATTATCTGTAAAAGTCCAGCATTGAAAGTCAGGGGGGGAACCTCACCATGCATTGCTGTCCATTTAAGGGATCACTCGCATCCTGACTTTAAAGGAAAGTGTCTGACAATGATTATAAATGGACATTGTTCAATGATTACGTATACGTTTTACCTTTTAACTTCAATTTGCACATGGAAATCTTTGTCAAAACAAATCAAAATGTAAATGAAATCAAGGTGAAAAAATGCATCCAACCAAGGATTGCACATAGCACCATTATATTTTAGCAATTTGACTTGATAAAAAAATAACACTTTTTGCAAATTGTAGTTCCTTCAAACATTTTAGCACACGGGAACAAGTGGAAATAGGTAAAAACAAAATCATTATTAAACAGGTATTAGGAAACAATTCCTTATTCAACAAGTAATAGGTGTTTGGGATAATTGGACAAGAGGTAGGTGCAAAAATAGTCAGCTGTTCCAAATACATTTGGATGTGGTCTTGAGAGAATTGGCATAATAGAAGGATGGACTTCAATGGACCAAATGTACTTTTATTACATTTGATTTTACTTCATTTCTCACCTCCATCTTTTCCGAGACAATACCGGATTTTACAGAACTAGTGCAGATTGCATTAAAGTAGTTGCACTCTTGTGAGACTTAATCAGTTCAAGTGACTAGTTGACCACAAGATTCAGTGAGACCAGACAAGACCATAATTAAAATATAATATTTGCATGATTTTCACAAGCTGTTATTGGTGGGTAGCATCTAAACTAGTGGCCTCAATTACTCCATGCGGTAGTGAGTTCCACATTCAAACAGTTTTCAGGAGACAAATTTTTCATGATTTTCTGAATTAATTATTATGATTATCTTATTTTTATGGCATGTAATACCTGTCTTCCCCATATCTATCTTATCAAACTAAAACGAAGCTGAATATTAGTTTGGCCATTTTGGTTTGAAAGAGAAAGCTGTCCTACCTATTGTGTGGGAGAAGAGGGACTACCGGTGGTTCTTCATTATGAGGAAGTAATTAAATGGGGGAGGGGTAACTAGGAAGTATGTGAGAGAGTTTGGCCCCTTGGCCTGAATTTTCAGTGAGCTGGAAGGGCTCTGCACCTTAGTCAAAATGGCACCTGAGTCCTAATTCCAGATGTCCCATCTCAAACCCAGGTACTCCTTTTGGAATTGTTAATAGTAGACACTAATGGATACAAAAGGTGGATAAACTCTGTGAAACTGTCAAATTGTTAAGTCATTTATATCCCTGCCCTTTAAATTTTGAAAAGCAAATCGGCATATTCAGATTGAAAAAGATCGGTTCTTGCAATTTCAATAGATGTTTGTTGATCTGAGGGTTATTATTTTTAACATTAATATTGGTTGACTGCTTCCACAACCTATCATGCTTGGTGCCTGTAAATTCACAGTTTGATTGACTGTTCCATTTGTTACAAAGGAGTTAGCTGTGTTTGATGTTGGACTATAAATACTAGTGTTGATTTTTAATAAGAGATTAAATACTTGAAACAAATGATTGTTTTAGTAATGAATCAAGTACTTAGAACATAGAACATAGAACATTACAGCACAGAACAGGCCCTTCGGCCTTCGATGTTGTGCCGACCAAAATAAAAAGCAATGCCCCTCCAAACTAAACCATTCCCTTCTCTTCCATATACTTATCAATTAACCTCTTAAACGCCACCAAACTTGGCGCATCTACAACAGCTGCAGGCAGGGCATTCCACTCCCTAATCACTCTTTGAGTAAAGAACCTACCTCTGATATCCGTCCTATAACTCATACCCCTTAATTTAAAGCTGTGTCCCCTCGTGCTAGCTTTCTCCATCCTAGGAAAAAGGCTATCACTGTCCACCCTATCTAAACCTCTAATCATCTTATATGCTTCAATAAGATCCCCTCTTAGCCGCCTCCTTTCTAACGAAAACAACCTCAAATCCTTCAACCTCTCTTCATAGGACCTGCCCTCCATACCAGGCAACATCCTGGTAAACCTCCTCTGTACCCTCTCCAATGCCTCCACATCTTTCTTATAATGTGGGGACCAGAACTGCACACAATACTCCAAGTGCGGCCGCACTAGAGTTTTGTACAGTTGCAACATGATGCTGCGGCTCCTAAATTCAATCCCCCTACCAATAAAAGCTAAGACTCCATATGCCTTCTTAACAACTTTATCCACTTGACTGCCTACTTTCAGGGATCTATTGACACATACACCAAGATCCTTCTGTTCCTCAACACTATTAAGAGCCCTACCATTAGCCCTATACTCTACACATTTATTGTTCCTGCCAAAGTGCATTACCTCACACTTTTCCACATTAAACTCCATTTGCCACCTCTCGGCCCAGCTCTGCAACTTGTCCAAGTCACTCTGTAAACTATAACACCCCTCTTCACTATCTACCACTCCACCGACTTTAGTGTCATCTGCAAATTTACTGATCCATCCCTCAATACCCTCATCCAGATCATTTATAAAAATTACAAACAGCAGGGGCCCCAAAACAGACCCCTGAGGCACACCACTCGTCACCGAACTCCACGATGAATATCTCCCATCAACCACCACCCTCTGTCTTCTATCTGCCAGCCAATTCCTAATCCAATTAGCTAAATCACCCTCTATTCCACACATCTTCATTTTCTGTAGAAGTCTACCATGGGCCACCTTATCAAATGCCTTACTAAAGTCCATATATACTACATCAACCGCCTTACCCCCATCCACCTCTCTGGTCACTTTCTCAAAATTGAAGGGATTTAAATGTATTAAATGGGCTTTTATCAGTGGTAGTATTGTTTATTATAGTGAAATCTGTAATAGATACTTAGAACTTTATTTCATTTTATCCCATATAGCTCCTGAGATCTGCCCATGTTTGGTGCTAGACACATTGGCATGGAGAATGTAAGGACAAAGGGTGGTGGGTGTAGGGTCATGGGTTGTGATAAGTTGACATTAAATTGGCATAGGGGCTATAAAGGGCTAAGGGGATGAGGGGGAATGATGAGTTGGCATAAAGTTTTCATGGAGATTATGAAAGACATGGTGATAGGGAAAGGGGCACAGGTTGGCATGGAAGGTATAATGGACTATGGGTGGTGTGAGTGGGGAATGAGGTGAAATGATTTGGCATAGATGTGACATAGGAACTGTGTAAAAGGTGAAACGTTGTGAAGGGTGAGAGTTATTTTTCACTCTTCTAATTACAATTGTGATGAAGCCCCATTTCACTGAGCATGCAGAACAAGGCAAGGATGCATGGAAGAGAGTGATGTAAATCTCAGGGTGTTACCATAGCAATCTAACACCATCAAACCCATCTATGTTCCAGCAGAAGGCCATCTCATGATTAAGCACAAAGAAATACATCATCAGAGATTTCTCATGAGGCTCCCACAGATGAGCCGCAGGTTATACTAAACCTACTTCTCAGACCAAAATAATACTTAGAAGCAACCTTAGATTAGAGATCAAAGTCACAGTAAAAAATATCTGACATTGTATAAAATGGTTGTACAGGACGAGAACCAACACTAATAATTTTGAGAAGAGGAGGAAAAGGTGCTCTTTTAAACTTCCAATACTTGTAGTGAAAGTTTGAGACCATAAGTATTTAACATTTGTTCAAAGTTTATTTATTATTGTCACAAATAGGCTTACATTAACACTGCAATGAAGTTACTGTGAAAATCTCATGGTCGCCACACTCTGGCATCTGTTCGGGTGCACTGAGGGAGAATTTAGCATGGCAAATGTACCTAACCAGCACGTCTTTCGGACTGTCAGAGAAAACCAGAGCATCTCGAGGAAATTCACATGGACAGAGTGGGAATGTTCAGACTCTGCACAGACAGTGACCTTGTTGATACTTGAACCCGGGTTTCTGGTGCTTTGAGGTAGCAATGCTAACCACTGTGCCATCATGCCACCTATGTCCATGAGTTCATGTTTTTGTTAATGTCCATGTGTTTGTGTCCATGGTGAATTAGAACATAGAACATAGAACATAGAACACTACAGCACAAACAGGCCCTTCAGCCCACAAGTTGTGCCGAACACATCAAAATCTACCCAGCCATAGACCTATCTATAACCCCCAATCCCATTGGATCCCATATGCTCATCCAGAAGTCTTTTAAAAGACCCCAGCGAGTTCGCCTCGACCACCACCTACGGCAGCCGATTCCATTCACTCACCACCCTCTGAGTGAAAAACTTTCCCCTAGCATCCCCTCTGTACTTGCTTCCCTGCACCTTAAATCTGTGCCCTCTCGTCGCGACCATTTCAGCCCTGGGAAATAGTCTCTGAGAGTCCACCTTATCTATTCCTCTCAACATCTTGTAAACCTCTATCAGGTCGCCTCTCAACCTTCGTCTCTCCAGGGAGAACAGTCCCAGCTCCCTCAACCTGTCTTCATAAGGCATGCCTCCCAATCCAGGCAACATCCTTGTAAATCTCCTCTGCACCCTTTCAATAGCTTCCACGTCCTTTCTATAGTGAGGCGACCAGAACTGCGCACAGTACTCCAAGTGTGGTCTGACAAGGGTCCTATAAAGCTGCAGCATTACCTCCTGACTCCTGAACTCAATCCCTCGATGAATGAAGGCCAGTACACCATAAGCTTTCTTAACCACATCCTCCACCTGGGAGGCCGATTTGAGAGTCTTATGGACCCAGACCCCAAGATCCCTCTGCTCTTCCACACAGCTAAGACTCCTACCTTTGATAGTGTACTCATTCATCCCGTTGGATCTGCCAAAATGGACCACAACACATTTATCCGCGTTGAAGTCCATCTGCCACTTCTCCGCCCAGTCTTGCATCCTGTCGATGTCATGCTGCAACTTCTGACATCCCTCCAGACCATCCACAACACCACCGACCTTCGTGTCATCGGCGAACTTACTCACCCATCCCTCCACTTCCTCATCCAGGTCATTTATGAAAATGACAAACAGCAAGGGTCCTAGAACAGATCCCTGGGGCACTCCACTGGTGACCGACCTCCATGCAGAAAAAGAGCCATCCACAACCACCCTCTGCCTTCTGCAGGCAAACCGGTTCTGGATCCACTAGGCCAAAGCCCCCTGGATCCCATGGCCTCTCACCTTCTCAAGAAGTCTTGCATGTGGGACCTTGTCAAATGCCCTGCTGAAGTCCATGTACACCACGTCCACTGCTCTTCCTTCGTCAATGTGTTCAGTCACATTTTCGAAGAACTCAATTAAGCTCGTAAGGCACGACCTGCCCTTTACAAAACCATGTTGACTATTTCTAATCAACCTAAACTTCTCCAAATGCTCGTAAATCTTGTCCCTCAGAAGCCTCTCCATCAGCTTACCAACAACTGAGGTCAGACTCACCGGTCGGTAATTTCCAGGACTATCCCTGTTCCCTCTCTTGAAAATAGGGACCACATCCGCAATCCTCCAATCCTCCGGAACCTCTCCCGTCTCCATCGACGACGCAAAGATCATCACCAGGGGTTCTGCAATGACATCCCTCACCTCCCACAATAACCTGGGGTACATCCCATCTGGTCCCGGAGACTTGTCTATCTTGATAGCATTTAAAAGTTCTAACACATCCGCTTCCTTAATATCTACATACTCAATCTTTGCAGTCTGCCGCAAACTTGTAGTGCATCCTCCCAGATCACTTTCCACCGTGAATACTGAGGCAAAGTACTCATTAAGCACCTCTGCCATTTCTTCCGGTTCCATACAGACTTTTCCCCCTTCACCTTTTACAGGTCCTATCCCTTCTCTTCTCATCCTTTTACTTTTCACATATTTGTAGAAGGCCTTGGGATTCTCCTTAATCCTACCAGCCAAGGCCTTCTCATGACCCCTTCTGGCTCTCCTAATTTCCTTTTTAAGCTCTCTTCTATAAGCCTTATACTTCTCTAGATCCCCAACATCTCCTAGCTCTTTGAACCTTTTATACACCTTTCTTTTCTTCCTGACTATGTTCACCACAGCCTTCGTGCACCACAGTTCCCGCGTCCTACCAAAACCTCCTTGTCTCACTGGAACGTTGTCGTGCAAAGCTCCAGACAAGCATTCCTTGAATATCTGCCACCTTCCTTCTGGGCTTTTCCCCAAGAACACCTCCTTCCAGTTTATTCACCCCAACATCTGCCTGATGTCTTCATATTTCCCCTTATTCCTGACAAACACCTTCCTAGCCTGCCTGATCCTATCCTTTTCCAATGCACGGGTGAAGGAGATAGAATTATGATCTCCATCCCCAAGATGCTCTCCTACCGAGAGATCCATCACCTGTCCTGGTTCATTAGCTAGTACCAGGTCCAGTACAGCCTCTCCTCTCGTAGGCTTGTCCACGTGCTGTGTCAGGAAACCCTCCTGAACACACCTAACAAACTCCTCCCCATCCAAACCCCTTACCCTTGGGATATTCCAGTCGATGTTTGGGAAATTGAAGTCTCCCATCACAACAACTCTGTTATTTCTACATCTCTCCAGTATCTGTTTCCCTATCTGCACCTCAACTTCCCTGTCACTATTGGGCGGTCTATAGAATACACCCAGCAACGTCACCGACCCTTTGCTATTCCTAACTTCCACCCACAGAGACTCCGTAGACATTCCCTCCTCGGTATCCACCTTCTCTGCAGCCATGACACTGTTCCTGATCAACAGTGCCACTCCACCACCTCTTTTGCCTCCCTCCCTGTCCTTCCTGAAGGATCTGAATCCCGGGACCTGTAGTACCCAGTCCTGTCCCTGAGACATCCAAGTCTCTGTAATGGCCACCACATCACAATCCCAAGCAGCAATCCACGCTCTAAGTTCATCCACCTTATTTACTACACTCCTGGCATTAAAATAGACACAGCTCAGTCCCTCAGACTGGACATTTCCCTTCTCCCCCACTCGTCTAACCTGCCTCTCATCCTGCCTAGAGTCCTTCCCTACCTGGGAGCTAACTCCCTTGCTCCCAGTCTCCACATCACTATTCCCTCCCCCTAACCTTTCTAGTTTAAAGTGGAAACAATGAAAAGACAACTATTAATAAATCACAACTAGATATAAGTAATACAATTAATCTTAGACTCAGGTACACTAGAGCAGGTTATGTGTGTACACTGCAGTTTATGGTCTGTGTAGTCATTCCAAGTGAACACATTTGTATTCTATGTTCTTATCTCCAACCATTCTGGCTCAGAATCATTGATCTCGGAAGGCAAGTTGGAGGCACATCAAGACAAAAAGGTGGGGGAGCAGCAACTGACAGTTGCCTTCAACCTCAGTTGCATCTCATTAGAGAGCTGTAGATTCAGAATGAGGTTGGTGTGACTGATATTATGCGATAAAGGGAAGCCAGGTCAGATAGTGAATGAGGAACCACAGAAACAGATTGTGTCCAGCATATACAATGCACTTAGTACCTGTGGGAATAAGGATAAATGTTGGAATGACAGATTAAATGTGGAGCATGGCATTTTGGAGAATTAGGAAGGGGCAATTCAATAATTATAAACAGGAAGGCAAAGTGTGTGGCAGGTGTGGAGCTATATCTGAACAGGGCTGGAAACAAGGTCCCAGTTAAAGGAACTTAGGACAGGTCACAAGAATTTTAAACAACTGGGTAGGGTTCCAGTGGAGAAGTAGTACAGATAATAATTCCAAAACAAACAAAAGGTGAAGGGAAAACTAAAAGATGTTGAATAATTAAATCAGAGAAGAGAAATACCAAACATGTAAGAAAAACATGAGAGCAGACAGACAGGTTTGGGTGTAAACACAGATAAATGTTCTTTTTGCATATGCACAGACATAAGAAAGTCAGTAACAGTCTGGCAACACCAATTTTAAATCCAATCGATTTATTTGATAGTAAATCTGCGAGCTTTCGACTTTCGTCTTCGTCAGGCAAATGCAGTGTTCTGGTCTCAGCAAACTACCCAACTGCCAGACTGTTACTGAGTTTACCCCAGTCCAACGCCGGCACCTCTACATCAGACATAAGAAACACATAGAATGAATTCTAGGTGCAAATTCAACTTGGAGCATATGACATGATAGCCATTATAGGGACATGGATGCAAGGTGGTCAGGGCTGAGAACTTAGTATACCTGGCAATGGCCTAGTGGCAGTATTGTTAGACTATTAATCCAGAAAGTCAGCTTATGTTCTGGGGACTGGGGTTGAACTCCTGCCACAACAGTTTATGGAATTTGTATTCAATAAAACAAAATCTCGAATTAAGGATTTACAGATGACCATAAAACCACTGTCGATTGTCAGAAAAACCTACCTAGTTCACTAACATCCTTTAGGGAAGGAAATCTGCCATTCTTACTTGCTCTGGTCTACATGTGAATCCAGAGGCACAGCAACGTGGTTGACTCTGAACTCTGAAATGGGCTAGTTCAATTTCAAGACTAACAGGGATAGGAAATAAATGCTGACCAGCCATGTCCCACGAATGAGTGAAAAAAATGGTTACAAAGGGTGAAATTCTCCCAACTTGGATTAAATGCCACAGAAAGATGGGATAAGGATTGTTTCCTGTTGTGGAGGCTGATGGGAAACAATGCTATATCTGGTGCCATATTTAAAAGGTCATCACTGAACCACCACTGCAGAAAAAAGATGGTTCTCCAGAAATATTATGAGGCTGGAAGGTGGACTTTTTTGAAGATGCTGAAGCTGGAAGATCTACTTGATAGATGCACTTCCCACTTAATACTGAGGTATTCCAGGGACACTGCTGATCTCCATCCTGAATTCTAGACGCAGCCCCAGGTATGTCCCAACATTGTTCCAGATGTGAAATGGACAGGCATGTTTTTCTGCTAGCTTCGCAAAGAATCCGGCATGGAGGGGGACATCGGTGAGAACTGATTTTTGGGCCTCTTGCGAAATTCTCCTATTCCTCCTGACATTGGTTTTACCAGCGGGAGTAAGGCAGAATTCTGCCCAAAGTTAATTGAAAAAGCAGGAAAATGGTAAAGGGGGACAAGTCTCTTTAGTGATTAAGGATGAAATCAGCCTACTAAATTAAGGATGAAATCAGCCCAGTAAAGGAAGTGAAAAAATTTGGAGCTGGGATTATGGGGGTACAGTATATGGTACAATGGCTTTGGGGAAGGTAGGGTGGAGGATTTCCAATAGGCCCAGGAGTCACCGAAAGGAGGTTTCTCTCCTTGCTATTCCAGCCCATGCAAAGAAAACTGCTTGGCTATCCATTTGGCATGAGCCTCCCACTGGTGTAGCATTGCAGTGACCATTAATTGGCATGATGGCAGGTGGACTGCTCAACATTTCCATCACCCCCTTAAAATGGGAGATAGATCTGGGATAGATTTAGAAGCAGGAAGGACACATTAAATGAAACACCAACTTTCAAATCTGTTGGTGGTGGACGATAATGTTTTGATCGCAGGATTTTAACTTTCAGATGAATTAGGAAAGCAGACTTGAGCATGTCAGAAGGGTACAGGCTGGGTTTTAAGCTGCTCAGTGGGGTGAGGGAGGCAGAATGGGAAATGCTCGCTCCCATTGAATCAAGTATTGACCGGCCAATTAATCACTACCTGGTGGGCAGACCAACCAGTCAATGTTGGGAAGCGGGGAGGGGATATATGCCCAATTGAGCATATAGGATAGAATGTTTGGTGAGAACCATGAACTGGAAGTTAATCACAGTCACCCATTTAAAGGCACACTGGTATTGGGTTGTTTGCAGCTTTATGCTAAGTCTGTGTTTAGTGAGTGCAGTCTTTGAAGAGGGTAGCATTTATAGTGAACATTGAAGCAGTGCAGCAGCAGCAGGGGGACAGCATGTTGTCCCATTCTGAATCCTTGTTGAGGAGGAAATAACGGTTGAGTGCTCCTCTTCCATTCTGTTCTTAATAAGAAGTGTTCAGTAAAAGAGTCCTATTCTACCCTTTGACTCTTGTTTGATTTTTCACAGAAGCTGATGGACCAGCTGACTATGTCCTGCACTTTCTGCTTTGAATCCTCATCACGTCTTGCTGCTGCTAGATAAAATGTAGGGCACAGACCACAGACAATTGCATGTTTCAATGATAACTTCCTGCTCACTGTTTATAGTCACCTACAGCAGATATGGTTCACTCCATTAGATCAACTCTGCATGGGATTTTGTTCTGGAGCACCAGGCTATGTATGGCACAAGGGACCATGCTGATTAGTGAGAAAGGAGCTGGAGAATATTGCAGAGAGCTGCCTGCAAGATCTATGCATCAAAATCACATTTTCAGCAATGATCCTAGTAGATGTATGGCTCTCATTGTAACTCAGAAATTCAGCTGCTGTCTGCGAATTTCTCCATGGGTTGTGGAGCCAACTCTTCAGCAAGTTTTGCTTGTCTCCAAGTAGGTAATTCTCAAATGGCCTTGATGGATAGAACTCCGTAATATCCGTAACATCAGGGAATGTCTAAGGATGTAAGAGTTGTGACTATTCCCAGGATAGCAGGCACACACCGACAGGATCCTTAATGATCATCACACACAATTTGGTTGTTGATGGGATGTAAACTTTATGATTGACAAATACCCCAGGCTGGGCTGATGGAGCTTTGATGACCACATGCATGCAGTCTATCACACCCTGAACCTTGTGGAATCCAGCAATACATACAAAGCCTCTGGCTCTCTCAACCTGACTAATTCAGTGGTAAACAAGAAAGGCTATTTTCTCACGGAAACATTGCATCTGTGTCCACCTTTACGCAATAGTGTGCTGAAGCTTGGGATATGTGGCAGGGGTCTCCAGCTGCTTCCTGGAGTGAGCGCAATGTATAACTGTTCAAAGATAAGTCAGCTTCAGAGTGACAGGATAATGTGGTCACCAATTTAATCTCCCCAGCCAGCAGTTCACAAAGGGCTCCCTTTGGAGACACAGATGAAATTTTCCCATCCCCTCTGTCACAGGAATCGTAGCGGCTGGGGGGACAGACCATTTAAAGATCCGTTGACGATTGATTTTCCAGTCTTGGGGCTTGTGTGGCCGCAAATCCTGCCTGCAGTCTGTGAAGTCATTGGTATTCTGAGAGCTAAATTCAACTTTTTCCTTTGTAAACTCTGGGCAGGATAGTATCTTCCTCTACCGAAGATAGTTCTGAACCTTGTGCAGCAGCAGAACACGGAGTCAAGGCAACTCCCAGAGAACTGTGAAGATGTCTTTTGATAGTTAGATATCAACTGCACATTGACAGATTGGAAGTCGTTGCAGCAACTACCCATTTTCCCGTATAGCTATATGGTTGCAACCTATTACTTTCTGCATTTGTGGAGATCCAGAAATAACTGAAAAGTCTGGGGATCTCTGTGCCTGACTATCTTCATTCAGAGCAAAGTTCACATAATGATGTGTCCCCTTGTAAAAGGCACTGTTCATTTCCTGAATGCTGTGATATGTTACTGTCTATAAAATGCTGCACAGTCCCCAATTTCTCCTTGGAAAGACCTAGAGGCAAAGAAATTGAGTGTTTCCATCTGCTTTAGGGCCACTGACAGTGGGAAGCCGCCAAACCCCACATGGTGTCAATTCTTTTCAGAGCAAGTGATCCATATAGATTAGCTCTCTGGACAATCGCAACCGCATCCTGCACTGCCTCTTACTCATTTGTAAACAGGACACTAGTGGATGACAGACCTTTGGTGTTGTGAGTCATCTCCACGGTCTGGGTCTCTGCTCCTCAGGTTCCTATTGACGCTCTCACTTCCCCTGGCCTTGTCCACTATGTGGAGTTTCCTGCTGGAGTTATGTATGCGGATGCCTTTCCCTCCTTCACCTCCTGCCTTGAACAAGAACTTGTATAAAATCTCCTTGGGCCACTGAATCCATTTTCACTTTTGCCTCTTGTATGAGTTCCACAGTGCTGTGCTGTCCAAATAGACACTGGTGCACAGTACAAGGGAGAAGGAAACCCCAATCCCAAATACTGTACTGATCTGATTCAGTGACAATAGATCATGGTCCAATTGGTAAAAATGACATAGAGGAGAAGGAGGTGAGGGTGAGAGTGATTGTCCTGGCATCATGGTAGCATTTGACCAAAAGTGATATCAATGAGCCTTAGCAAAATTTGAGTCAATGGGAATGAGGAGGAAACCTTTCACTGGTTGGAATCATCCCTGGTCCAAAGGAGGATAGTTGTGGTTGTTAGCCATCCAGGACATTACTGCAGGAATTCCTCAGATAATGTCTTCAGCCCGACTATCTTCAGCTGCCTCGTCAATGACCTTCCTTCCATCATAAGTCCAAAAATAAACATATTTGCCGATGATTTCAAAACGTGCAGATACAGATCCAAATGCAGCAAGACCAGGACAACATTTGGGCTGACAAGTGGCAAGTAACATTTGCGTCACACAAGTGCCAAGCAATGGCAATCTTCAACAAGAGAGAACCTAACCATTGCCCTTTGATATTCAATGGCATTACCCCTGCTGAAGCTCCCACCATCAACATTCTGTGGATTACCATTGACCAGAAACTGAACTATACTGGCCATAAAAATACTGTGGCTAAACAATAGGTGAGAGGTTAGGAATCATGATGTGGGTAATTCACCTCCTGACTCCCCAAATCCTCTGTCTACAATTTACAAGTTAGGAGTGTAATTCAATATTTTCCATTTGCCTTGATGAATGCTGCTCCAACAACACTCAAGAAGCCTGATACCATCCAAGACTAAGTAGCTCATTTGATTGGCACCCCTTCCCACAAACAATCAATTCCTCCACTGCTGACGTAAAGTCGCAGAAGTGTGCACCGTCTATAGAAACTCACTAAGGCTGCTCAGACAGCACCTGGCAAATCCATGAACGGCACTATCTAGAGCAACAGACACATGGGGCGGGATTATCTGCCTGCACTTGCCCCGAGACCAGAAAATTCTGCCCAAGGTTAATGGATCTTTGCCCGTGGTGGGCAGGATGGGAAAATTGGACCCACAGCAACACCACAACCTGGAAGTTTCTCTCCATGCTGCTCACCATCTCGACTTGCTCATATATACTGTTCGTTCACTGTTGCAGAGTAAAATCATGGAACTGCCTCCTTAACAGCACTGTGCATGTATCTATCCCTCAGGGACTTCAGTGGTTCAAGAAGTCAGCTCACCATCACCTTCTGAAAGATAATTAGTGATGGACAATAAATACTGGCCTAGTCACTGAAGTCCAAATCTCTTGAATTAATAAAAAATAAGAGGGATGAGGTCCTGAAAGCAGAATTTTGGGACTTAGGAAAGAAATTGAAAAGTAGGTCCTCAAAAGCAATAATGTCAGGATTACTTTCAGTGTTCTGTATTATTGAGCAAAAGAACAGACGATTAATTGATTCAACATGTGGCGTAAGAAGGAGATCATTAGATTTCTCAAGCATTGGGTTTGTTCTGGGGCAGGCTTGACCTATACTAGATGGATAGGTTATACCTCAACAGGACTAGGACTAATATCCTCTCAGGGGATTTACTCGTGCTGTTGGGGAGGGTTTAAAGTAGATTGTCAGGGGAATGGGAACTTGAGGGGTAGCTCAAATTGGAAGGCAGTAAAGCTGGTAACAGGAAGTGGAAACGTAGCAAGCAAAATTAGAAGTCAGGTGAAACTAAGCGAAGCATTAACTAGGATTCGAATGTGGATTAATACCCCAAAAAAGTTAATGGCACTCTACCTGAATGCACTCAGAATTCTTAATAGAGTAGATGATTTAACAGCATAAATAGAAGGAAATGTGTATGACCTAACTGCCATTACAGAAACATGGCTATAGGGTGTCCAAGATTGGGAACAGAATATTCAAAGATATCTGACATTTAGAAAGCACAAGCAAAAGTGAGAAGGAAGTGGTCTTACACTGATATTAAGGGATGGGGTCTGTACGTTAATAAGGAAGAATGTCAGATTGGAAGAACAAAATATGTAATCTGTTTGAATGGAATTAAGGAACACCAAGGGGCAGCAAATATTGGTGGGATTATTGATAGACCATCAAACAATAACGACAGTGTGAGGCATGATGTTCATTATTCAGGAGGCATAGAATCCCTACAGTGCAGAAGGAGGCCATTTGGTCTATTGACTGTCTGGCAGAGCATCTTACTCAGGCCTGTCCTCCAGCCTAACACCATGCATTTACCCCTAACCTTGAAGGGACAATTTAGCATGGCCAATTCACAAAACCTGCACATCCTTGGACTGTGGGAGGAAACCGGAGCATCTGGAGGAAACCTATGCAAACATGGGGAGAATGTACATACTCCACAAAGACAGTCACAGTCAACCAAGTCAGGAATTAAACCTAGGTCTGGTGCTGTGAGGTAGAAGTGCTAATCACTGTGCCACCGTGTTGCCCACTGGAGATTACAAAAGCATGCATCCTGAGTAATCATGGGGGATTTCAATCTGCATATAGACTGGGTAAGTCTGATAATGCTGTGGAGGACAAGTTTCTGGAGTGTACTAGTGATGGTATTCTAGAGCAGCTTGTTTAGGAACCAACAAGAGAACAAATTATTTTAGGTCTAGCATTATATAACGAGGCGGGGCTAATTAATAATCATGTTGTAAAAGAACCATTAGCGCTGAATGACCATAGTATGGTAGAATTTTACATGGTTCTTAAAAGGCAGGAAGCTCAGTCTAAAGGCAAAGTGTTAAATTGGAACAAAATAAATTATGAAAGTCATAAGGGTCAAATTGGCTGAGCTGGATTGGGAATATACTTTAAAAAGTATGAAGTACAAAGGCAATGGATGACCTTTAAAGAATTATTGCATAGTTTATAGCAACTGTGCATTCCTTCAAGGTACACAAGCTCAAAGAGAAAAGTCAGTCAACTATGGCTAACAAAGAAAGTTAAAGATTGTGTATGATTAAAATCGAAGGCCTGAAATAATCATAAAGTAGAGGATTGGGAGGATTTTAGAGCACAGCAAAGTAAGAATAAGACACTGATAAAGAAATGGAGAATAGGATATAAATGTTAACCAGCAAACTATATAAAAATGACTGTAAAAGCCTTTATAAACAAAATATTTGATAAGATAAATGGAGTCGGAACACTTCATAATAGGGAAATGAGAAATGGCAGAGAAGTTAAAAGGTTACTTTGTGTCTATCTTCACTGAGGAAGGTACAAAAAAACTGCCAAATTTAGAGATTAAAGGGAAGAGAGAAAATGAGAAATTGAAGAAAATTAGTATTAATACGAAAGGTGTATTGGATAAATTATTATGTTTGAGGAAGATAGGTCCCCAGGACATGATATTCTACATCCCAGAGTGTAGAAAGCTGTAGCTAAGCGGATTGTGGATGCATTGGTGATCATCTTTCAAAATTGAATGGTTCCTTCAGGTTAGAGGGTTCCAAATGTTACCTCATTATTTAAAGCAGGGTTCAAGAAAATTCAAGGAACTACAGACATGCTAGGTTCAAGTTAATAGGAGGAAAAATTCAGAATCTATTTTAAAGAATGTGAAAAATGGGCAGGTGGATAGTGAGGATCTGATTGGACATTGTCAATATGGATTCATGAATGGGAAATCACACTTGACAAATTAGTTGGAGTATTTTGATGGTATTGCTAACAGAATTGATAAAAGGTGAGTGAGTCAGTGGACATTGTATACTTGGATTTTCTGAAGGCTCAATAAAGTCCCCCATAGAAGATTGGCTAACAATATCAAAGCACATGGGGTAGGAGGTTATAATGTATATTGTGAGAAAGATGCAAAGTGGTTTCATGGGGATTTGGACAGACTTACTGAGTAGATAAGAACATGGCAGATGGAATATGATGCAGAAAGGGTGAGGTTCTCTACGTTATTAGGAGGAACAGATGTGTAGAATCTTTCTTAAATGGTGAGAGGTGAGGAAGTGTAGACATATAAAGGGGTCTGAGTGTCCTTTTCAATAAATTACTGAAAGCAAACATTCTGATGCAATAAGGAAGGCTAATGGGATGTTAGCCCTTAATACAGAATTTGAGTACAGGATTAATAAAGTCTTGCCTCATATTCTACACATTGCTGGTTAGACCATACTTGGAGTAGTATATGCAGTTTTGGTCTTCTTATGTTAGAAGGAATATTATTGACATTAATTGTTCACCAGATTTGTCCCCAGGGCAGAAGGATAGTCCATGAAAAGAGACAGGCTGAACTGCTCCTATGTTCTCTAAACTTTCAAAGAATGAGAAGTTACCATGTATTTTGTACAAAATTACAGTAGTTGCTTTTTATGATGCAAAATTGTTGCATATATATATATTATAGAGAGAGAGAATGGAACCCTTTAATATTAGATATCTGGATTGATCTCAATGAAGATGTGTTGTTATGATACAGCTGGGCAATAGTACTGTTGCTATCTTTCTGTGGGTGAAAATGATGAAAGTTTTTTGCTTTTCAAACAAACCTTCTGTTACTTGTGTGAAATGTCAGTACAAAGAAAGAAAGTCTTACATTTATATAGCGTCTTTCACAATTTCAGGATGCTCCAAAGTATTTTACAGTCAATGGAGCAGATTTGAAACATAATCTCTATTATAATGTGGAAAATACAGCAGCCAGTTTGCACATGGCAAATCCCCACAAGCAAGAATATGTGAATGAATAGATCATCTGTTTTTGTGAAGATCAGCTGATGTGGAAAATGTTACAGGTGATGGCCTGTGAGGATCAATAACATAAAATCTATTGCTGTGATGATCTCCACAGCCAAAGCTATCCCTTTGATAAAAATTGTCTGATGGTCATCTTAAAACAGACACCATAACACAATGACAGTATTGCTCATGAAGAATGAATCATAAAAATGAAGCATTTTGGACATAACCAGGCCTGATCATCCAGCCCTGGGATGAGGGAAAATCAGCATCAAATCCTCAGGTGCAATCGTCCCAGCTTTTCTTCTCTCGTCTACTCTTGTCCTCCCTTTCAAAATCTAAGTGTTCGGGCAGCATCCAAGAAATTTCTAACTTGCTTGCTGCCAGTGAAAGAACAGCTGTCAGTAAGAACGTTGCAGTAAGGACTGCGGAAAAACAATAATTACAATACAACAAAACCCATCAAAAATCAGCAGGAAGAGCTACACCAAAGATATTGCAGATACACATATTAAAGGCTAAGAAATAAAAGGGACAGTTGCAGCATTGATACAAAGTTTCCTGAGTGACAAGATACCAAATAATAGTGAATAGTTGTTCTTGGAACGGGAGGTTTATACAGTGGTGATTCCCAGGGATTGACATTAAGTTTTGCCTGATATATTTTAACGGTTTTAATTTGGGTGTGCAAAGCATAATTTCAAAACTTGTGGAAGTATTGTGAACAGTAAGATGGATAGTCATACTTCAAGAGGATTTAACCTAGCTAGTAGAATAACTGGACACCTGGCAGGTTAAATTTAATGCAAATTTAAATTAAACATAAATATGGAGTGATTCATTAAGGATACATTTCTTAAGGGTTTATAACCTGAAATTTATGTATATCAATCGTAGAAGAATTGAAGATACAGTACAGATTGAGAAATGGCTAAAGAGATAAATGGTATCCTGGGCTTTATGAACAGAGACATTAGGAACTAAAACAAGGAATTTATGATGGGCCATTATAAAACACTGGTTCAGCCTCAACTGAAGCATTGAATGTAATTAGCACCGTGGGTAGGGTCCCCTTGCCTGATTGAAGGACTTGGCATCAGGAGTGGGTGGGCAACACTGAGGACTGTGCTGCACTTTCTTCCACCTCTCCCTCTCCCCTTACCAGCTAATCTCTTACTGCCACCCCAAACCCATTCTTGCTCACCTCCGTTAATGATGCTTGGCCTCTTCAGGGTACATTACCAGCAGCTATCATTGCTCTTAGTGGCCCTAACTGCAATGGTGAGTTGGCCAGTTTATTATAGCAGGCCTTCCCCAAAAGAGGCAATGCAGTGTTCTTTCTGGATCTCTAGCAAGTGGGCAAGATCCCAGTTGCCTGGATTAAATTCTGCCCTTTGTGTTCAATTCTGGGCACTCTGCACTTTAGGAAGGATATGAAGGGATTAGGACATGTGCAAAAAAAATGCATGAGAATAGTTCCAAAGATGAGGAACTTCACTTATGTGGATAGATTGGAGAAGCTCAGGCTGTTCTCCTTGGAGAGGAGAAGATTGAGAGATCTGATAGGGGTATTCAAAATCATGAGGGGTCATGGCAGAATAAATAGGAAGAAACTATTGCTATTGGTGGAAGGGTTGAAAACCAGGGGACATTTATATAAAGTGATTGGCAAAAGAACCAGACATGACATGAGGGAAAAAAAGTGCAGTAACTGTTTAAATTGTGTTAGAGAATCACCTTGTTTCAAAAGGGAATTGGATAATTATCTGAACAGAAAAAAATACAGGACTAAAGGGAAAAGGCATTCTATGATTCTGTAACGAAAAAAAGCCAAAGAAAACCCTAGAATGATAGCATGGGTTTCTCTTATGGCAAAGAATAGAATACCAAATACCTGTGCTGTTGAAACAGGTAACATCCATGCAGTGAACAGGTGGAATAAAATTAGATATTTCAACATGGAACTAATTGTGTGTGGAGTTAAAAAATTAATGCATCTGTCACAAACTTAATGTTACATTACACTATCACTAAATTGACTCTCCCTTCCAAAGTAGCTGCTAATGTGTTGATTCGGTTATAAGATACTTCTATTAAGGTTAGTGTTAATGGCTAAGTGATAGTATACGAGAGAGAGGTCTACCGTCAGTCATTGAGTGAACATTATTCACAAGTCAAAAGAGAATCCAAGTTGAGGAAGATCATTTGGAAACATCTTAATTCATCCATCCACTGAAGCACTAAGATATTCCTCCCATCTCCATTGTAGCATCCAATTCTTTCTGACATGATGTTATTTTCTGTTCTCTTTCACAATGTTTATGCCACTCAAAATTGCTCAATTTTGTCTGAACAAGAATTTTTTTAATACCATTTTTTGTTAGATTGAACCTGTTGCCCTGGTTGTAGTCCCCCAGTTTAATTTAAAGTGATATTACAGATTGCAATGTTTTATTTAACAGTTTTGTGTATCTTCATAAGATTATTCCTCCTTTTCAAATTTAAAGCTCATGTTTTCCCAGCCTTTTCTTATAACTCAAAGCCCTAATAGTGGTAATCAGCCTTGCAGCGACTTTTTGCATTGCCTCTAGCGCCTGAATGTTTTTTTGCAACTAGAACTGGATTCAGTTTTCAAGATATCTGATCAGAATATGATATAATTTGATCACCACCTCTCTTACTTATACTCCTACTATTATGTACAGTATACACAACCCTACATAAATTATGTAGAGTTAATTGCTGTTCTGCATTAGTCCACTAAAAGCGCCAGGTTTCTTGCACTTTCATGTTGGCGATTTGAACAAGATACGTGGCGTATGTATCTTATCTATTGTACATTTCTATTGTTCATTAATTGCATTAAATTTTACTCGTAAACTTTGCCCAACTCATTTAGTAATTCCTGAGTTCCTCCTTTCCTGCTGCCGTAGTTTGGTATTGTCTGCAAGGTTGTCCACTTTTTATTGAATTCCTGAATCTTGGTCATTGAAATAAATTAAAAATAGCAGTATTCCCAAAGCCAAACCTTGATCTCTCCCGCTCAGTACATACTGCCATCCGCTCCCCTTCTTAACACCTTTCATGAATGTTCATTGTTTTCTTCAGTCAGTTTCCGATCTATTCTCTTATTTTTTATGTGGGAGGATACCAGTACTGTAAACTCCTTAGACAGCCACTGGATGATGGCTCGACAGTATTGTGTTACTTACTGACAGGGTCACAGTTCCTGATTTCAAAATTCAGCTTTAATTTTCCTTTCAACTTGGTTTTATATTACCTGGGATTACCTTAATAGCTTTGAATTGTACAAATTGCTGTTTGTGTGTGACCCTTGATGAGAATATGAATCTGGAGAGAACAGTACTCTTGAAAAGACAATTAGTTTGTTCACTAATTGTTCAACAACTGATTTGGAATACCATGATGGCTCTCCTTAGTAATGTATACTCTTCACAATGTGCGGAAGAGATAGCGGGAAGAATCTCTTTCGTATGCTTTTCAGGACTAAACTGAATCTATCTTCCAGATAAACTGATAGAGTCAGAGAAGTTTACAGCATGGAAACAGGATCTTCAGCAAACTTGTCCATGCTTTCTTACCACTAACCTAATCCCAATTGCCCACATTTGGCCCATATCTCTCTATGCTCATTTTTCTCATGTAACTGTCTAAATGTTTTTTAAAAGACACATTTTTACTCACTTCTACTACTACTACCTCAGGCACTCATTCCAGATACTCACTATTCTCTGTGTGAAAAAATTGCCTCTCTGGACCCTTTTGTCTCCCCTTTCAGCTTAACCCTATGCCCTCTAGTTTTAGACTCCCCTATCTTTGGAAAAAAATGCTGGCTGTCTATCTTATCAATGCCCCTCATTATTGTATAGACCTCTATAAGATCATTCCCAAATCCCCTATGCTCCAGGGAAAAAAGTCCCAGTCTATCCAAAGCCTCCCCTTATAACTTAAATCATCAAGTCCTGATCACATTCTAATAAATCTTTTCTGCACTCTTTCTAGTTTAATGGTATCCTTTCTATAATAAGATGACCAGAACTGTTCACAGCATTCCAAGTGTGGCCTTACCAATATCTTGTACAACTTCAACAAGACATCCCAACTCCTGTATTCAATGTTTTGATCAATGAAACCAAGCATAATGAATGCCTTCTTCACCATTGTGTCTACCTGTGACTTCCAAGGAACTATGAACATGTATTCCTAGATCTCTTTGTTCTATAACTCTCCCTAATGTCTTACCATTAACAGAGTAAGTCCTGACCTGGTTCAGTCTGCCAAAATGCATCACCTCACATTGGTCTAGATTAAGCTACATCTGCCATTCATCAGCCCATTGGAATCCTAGATCACCTTCTTCACTGTTCACTATGCCACCAATCTTGATGTCATCTGCAAACTTACTAACTATGCTTCCTAAATTCTCATCCAAACCATTAATATAAATGACAAATCCAGCATTGATTCCTGAGACACACCACTGGGCACAGGCCTCCAGTTTGAAAGACAACCCTCTACTACTACCCAATCATCTGTCATTGAGCCAGTTTTGGCTATCTCACCCTGGATCCTATGGATTTAGCCTTATGCAACAACTTACAATGCGGTACCTTGTCAAAGGTCTTGCTAAGGTTCATGTAGACAACATCAACTGCACTACCCTTATCTACTTCTTAGTTACCCCTTTAAAAAATTAATCAAATTCCTGAGACCTCAGTTTCCACTCACAAAGCCATGCTGACTGTTCCTAATCACTTGTTGCCTCTCTAAATGCCTGTAGATCCTGTCTCTTAGATTATCTTCTAACAATTTACCCACTACAGACATTAGGTTCACCTGCAGGATTTTTACCTGCAGCCCCTTTTAAATAAAAGCACAGCATTTGCCACTCTCCAATCTTTAAGGCCTCACCTGTGACTGTCGATGATTCAAATATCTTTGCTAGGGGATCCACAATTTCCTCCCTAGCCTTCCACAATGTCTTGGGATACATTCATCAGGTCCTGGGGATTTATCTACACTGACACACTTTGAGATTTCGAGTACCTCCTTCTCTGTAATATGTATATTCCTCAATTTATTATTTTATTTTCCCAAGTTCCCTAACATCCATGCCTTCCTTGACAATAAATACTGCTGAGAAATATTCATTCAGGATGTCACCCATCTCTAGTGGATCTGCACATAGATGACCTTGTTGATTCTTAAGAGATTCTATTCTCTGCCTAGTTGCACTTCTGTCTTTTATGCATTTGGAGAAGCTCTTTGGATTTTTCTTTGCCTTATTTGTCAAAGAGATCTTGTCCTCCAGGTTTCTCTTTTAACTCTACTCTGACACCATCTATGCTCTTCAATTGGCTCACTTGATCCCTGTACATGTCATATGCCTGCTTCTTTTGCTTAATCAGGACCTCAATATTCCGAGTCATCCAAGTTCCCTACTTCTACCACCCTTGCCCTTCACTCTAAAAGGAATTACAAAGATGACAAAATTGAGCGTGTTTTCCTTTGATGCATTGATTGGTTATCGTGGAAGATTGGGATTGCATTGTTGTAATCGAGATTAAATCAAACATTTGTATCATTGTATTTAATGTTGATGTTATATCTGTTTACACTGTTGGTTTCTGTCTACACTATTGGCTTCTGTTTACATTGTTGATCTTTTCGTAGCTGGCAGTTCAATATAAAATCAATAAAATTGAATAAAATGCTTAAGCTTTAATAAAGGTATCAGCAGCTTTGTGAGAGCAGCAATTGCCTGGGTGAAGAAATCAGGACCAGGAAATGTACACATTGGTGCATTTAAATGATAAATGACCAATGGGGCAATTTATTCAGTAAAAAGATTACTGTACTAATGATATTCCAAATAGGGAATATCAAACAACTACTTTATAGCTCAGAAAACTATGTGCACTGCATGAATTCAGCATACACAATTGGGAATTTATTCCATGACTAAGGGGTATCTGCTAATAATGGCAAAGTCGTGAGTCAGCTACAATGTACCGCCTACGAGGTAAAAAATGGCATTATATTTCCCATCGATTTGTTCACATTCTATACTGCAGTTATTGTGGATTGGATACAAAGCCAGCTTTAAATTGTACTGAAACAATCTAAAAGAAATCTTCTTTACAATGTCACTAAGAATTCTGTTCTGTTATACTACCATTTTCAGTTTGATGCAAAGTGCTTTCAAGTGAAAATGCATGGCATAACCCCAACCATAATGCATCAAAATGCGATCTAGTTCCTGAGTCTTTAAGATAATTTTGTGTGTTTGAATGCATCATAAATTCAGTTTGGTCCAAAGTTGTATGTAGGAAGTTTCCAAGTTCTTCATTGGGCTTCTTATAAATACTATAAACATTGCTTTTAATGTTAGGAGAAATATGGTCCTATGTTTTTCTTGTCATTAAAACTGGAATCTGTCAGTATATCAAACTGTATATCATATGCAGAGTTCCTTTGATATTAGCCAGCAGTATAATGCAGGTCTGCTGGATGCCCATCTACCTGATACAATTTTTATTGGATAATAGCACCTTGTTTAAAATCAAAGCAATATAAGTAATGTTCCCTTTTTAACATTATTTCTGTAATAGTGCTGATGAATGATTGATTTCCTGGGTAGTACTGGTAGAGCATACCTCAAAATCCTTTTTATGACAACTCTTGATATATTACAGTAAAATAAAACTCTATAAAGTAAGTTTATTATTTAAATGACTCAGGAATTTTTGTGTTTGTGAGTTTTGTTATCATCCACTATTGTGCGTTAAATTTTTATCTCTAATTTTGATTTTGATTAATGATGATTTTAGATATTGAATAGAAGTCAAAAGTGATATAACTGTCTAACTAATAAGAATGCTACTTGCCCCAATTCAACTCTGGAACAGAATTTTCCCTGTGGCCTTCTGAACTCTGCTGCTAGAATGAAATGTGATTCAGAAGACCTCACCCTGTGGAATTTAAAATTATAACGTGGGTCCCTGAGAGCACCTGGAAAAAGGTGGCATTGTTGCTTGGTGTGGAAACAGCCAATGCGATCACACGATAGATGGCCATTAATTGAGGCAAAGCGTTGGGGCCTGTGCAATCAATTGTCTGAGAGGTGAGGGTACAGGAAAGTACAATCAGGTGATGGGAGTGCAAGTGTTGGTATCATTTGCAAACAGCCACCTGACCTGTTCTACAGTCATGCCTGCTATTGAAAGGATCCATCATCTAGTACAACCATCAGATTTCATCCCCCAGTTACATATCAGTCAGCTCCACAATGTAGAAAATGTATCTGCAAGACATAAATCCCTCAACTTCAAGACATAGGACCCTCTCATCATTCAGGCCATCTGTATTCAATCCATAGAGTGGAAGAACAGACTATTACCAAAGGAATATTACAGGACAGAAAAAAGTGGCCCAAAGTTCAGCAATGCCTCCCTCCAGGTTTTCTTCCAGGCTGCACAGTAGGTAGGTGTTTATCTGAATGAATGGAAAGAACAGACCTTCATGCCTGACCCAGGAAACCTGGCTGGATATAATAGTAGTGATTACTAGCCATGATCAGCAGCATTGATGGGTCCAATGTCAAAATCTTGTGAATGACCTTCTTTGCATCACATGGGTAGCGTGAATGAATGATGAGCATGCTGTGGCTGTTCCTATGGGTCTCAACATGGGGAAGGATCAGCCAGGCAAGGGCAGCCTCATGAAGAATGGCTGAATATGGGTTACAGGTGTCATGTCCAGTGTAAGCTTATTATATAGTGTTAATCTGGGGTACATGCTATAACGTGCAAATAAATAATCTTTTTAATTTTAAACACACAAAAGCTTGCTGCTGAATCATTTGATTGGGAAACAGACTCCAAGAGTTAGACACCCATCCATTCCTCTTTCCACGTGAAACATTCTGATTATGGGAAGTAAAGAGCAAATACATTCTGTTCATGATGCAGACATCATCTCTTGATGGCAGCATCCTCCCAGTCCCATAAGAGGGTACATGTGAGAGAGGCATAGACAAAATGTACTTGGGAAATGTGAGGCAAGGAGGTGATCAGTTAATCAAATGATGGAGACTCACCTTTCCCTTCTGCGATAAAGTGTTCAAAACATCGGACAAAGGCCAAAGACATTTACAGGTGTATTTGACACGTGAATCACATACACAACAATTAAGAAGGGGGCTCTCATTCTGGCCAGAGGTCAGGGCAGCTGGACAATATCAGATAGAGAGATCACATTGGTGGGCATTAAGAGGAAGGAGGCCTAGATTATGGTACACAACTCTGGACCAGAAAGAAAGCATGCAGTGCATAAGGAGGGGAGAAGAGAAAAGGCCAAAGACAGAATCACAGAATTGTTATGGTGAAGAAGGTGGCCATTTGGCCTATTGTATCTGTACCAGCTCTCTAAATGAGCATCATGATTTAGTGCCATTTCCTTGCCTTTCCTCCGTACTCTTGTACATTGCTTCTATTTAAGTAATCATCTAATGCTGATGAGAAGGCCTCAACTGAGTCTTCCTCCTCACTTCCAGGCTGTGCATTTCAGACACAAATCACTTGTATGTGAAAGTTCTTGCTTACTTAACATTTGATTACTTTGCAAATTATTTCAAATCTGTGTCTTCTTATTCTTGCCTCTTTTACGAGCAGGAACAGGTTCTCCTTATCTACTCTGATCAATCCCTTCATGATTTTCAACATCTGTCCTCTTCTCTTCAAGAACAATCCTAACCTCTCCAATCTATCCCCATGACAGGAGTTTTTCATCCCTGGAACAATTTTTTTAAAACCTTTTCTCATTCTCTCCAGTATGTTCATATGCTTCCTATAGTATGGAACCCAGAACTGTACATTCAATTGAGGTCTAAGTCGTATCTTGCCTAAGTTCATCATAGCCTTCTTGTTATTGTACTCTGTGCCCCTACTAATGAAGTCCAGAAAACTATGTGCTTTATTAACTGCCTTCCCCACTTCTCCTGCCATACCCAATGATCTTTGTACATATATACCCAGGTCCCTCTGTTCCCACATCCTTTAAAAAGCTTGCTTCTTATTTTAAATTGTCTCTCCATGTTCTTCCTACCAAAATGCATCACCTCATACTTCTCTGCATTGAACTTCATCTGCCCCTTATCTGCTCACTCCAACATGTCTGTGTGATGTTTTACACTATTTTACACTGTTTGCTAAACTTCCAAGTTTTGTGTCAACCAAAAGCTTGAAATTATCCCCTGCACACCAACTTCTGGATCGTTAACATATATATGGAAAAGCAAGGGTCCCAATATCAACTTCTGGGGAACACCTCTACAAACCTTCCTCTGTTCCAAAAAATATCCATCGACCTCTTTGCTTCATATTATCCAACAGTTATCTACTGTTGAAAAGGGATGTTGCTACTGTCCCTTTTATTCTATGAGCTATAACCTTTCTTACAAGTCTGTTGTGTGGCACTGTTTTAAATGTCTCCTAAAAGTCTAAAAGTACATCACATCGACAGTTACTGCTCGCCTGGCCACTGCTCCACCCAGACATTTTGTTCCTAATTATTTTCAGCAAATCTTTTTGTTCATTCACTCTCCAAACACTTCATCATTTGTTACATTTTATGTCTAACAGATCCTTTCCATTCTCCTTCACGTCATGTTATTCTAATGATATCATATCTTGGGCTTATTTATTGTACAAGACACAAGATCAATCGCTCGTAAAGGATTAGATAAAATGTTGTGCATTCATTTATTAAGACGAGGCACATAAGAACAATTTTAAATAGATATAACACTGGAAGGAATCAGTACTATGCTCTACTCAAAAGCAGAAGTGAAATTAAGATCAGACCAAGTGACACATTTCCCTTCTTCTGATGTCATGTTGATATCCCTTAAAGACATATTACATGCCATCTTCCTTTTTTTAAAGATCTTTTCTCCCTTGCAAAAATGTATGACTATTTTTACTATCCTAGGGAGACAACTACTTGGAAGATAATGCCTCAAAGAAAGGTTTGGGAGCATGCATACTACAAAAAGGCAACCCAATTGCATTTGCTTCAAATCTTTATCTGTAACACAATCCAACCATTCCAACATTGAATGGGGAACATTAGCTTTAGTATTTGGAATCATGCATTTTCATACTTTTTGGCAAAAGATTTGTGGAAGACACCAGCCACAAGCCATTGGAGATGATGCGGTGAAAGCCGTTGTCAAGTGCACTGACAAGATTATATTGTCTCTTGATAAAGACTCAATGCAACTGTGAGATTAGATACAAACCAGGTAACTGGATGATCATATTGGATACACTTAATACATTGCCTCACCCAGTGAAAACAGAAGATAAGCCATAAATTTACAAGTTGACTTGATTTACATTGAACTTGAAGATGTTCTTCAAATTGATCTGATACATTCTATACAAAGCAAATTTTAGTAGGTACAAGAAGAAATGGCAAAAGATTCAAAACTACCAAAATCATCGTTGATTGATGGCCCAATTGAATCCAGCATATCCATGAACATGTGAAGTGATTTTGGCCTTATTGGGATGAACTAGGCATCTCCCAGAGAGAAACAAACAAGTCATCATCCCTGATATTCTTCAACAGCTTCATCATTCACACAAGAACTTAGATTAAACAAGAGAGACAGTCTATTGGCCAGATATGAACTTTGACATTGAAGTCGTCCTCACTATGTGTAAGTCAAGAACATATGCCAAGACTGCACAAAGCATGATTGGTTCCTCGTGTTTTTCTCACCCATCCTCAATACAAGCCTTTTATCTCAGGAGCAATCCGATAAATTGTCACTGTACCACTTCCAAGCCAAGTATATCCTTCCTTAGATATGGAGATTAAAATGATACACAGGATTCCAGGTGTAATCTCAGCAGAGTGCTGCACAATTATAGCAAGATTTCCCTGTTTTTGTTCTCTTATCCCCTTGCAGTAAAGGCCAACATGCTATTCGCCTTCATAGATGTTTTTTGTACTTGGATACTAACTTTCTCTATTTCTTGTGTGATTACATATAAGTTTTTTAGCATCAACATTTAGACATTTCACACCTCTAAAATATTTGCTGCTTTTTTATAGTTACAAAGTGAATAACCTCGCACTTCTTCACATTATACTCCATCTGAAAGCATGTTGTTTACTTACTTAACTTGTCAGTATTTTCTTGCAGCCTCTTTGTGTCCATCTCACAGCTTACATTCCCGCCTAGTTTTGCATTATTAGCCAAAATTGTATACATTACTCTCAGTCTCTTGTCTGAGTCACTAATACATTTGTAAATAGCCAGACTCCAGCATTGGTCTTTGTGGCAGTCGACTAGTTATAGCTTATCAGCTTGAAAAAGCTTATTTATCCCTATTCGCTGCTTCCTGTCAGTTGACCAATGCCTTATTCATGCTGATATGTTACCCCCAACTCCTTGAGCTCTTATCTTGAATATCAATTTTACCTCTGACACTTTATCAAATGCCTTACTGGAATCCAAGTATTCTACATCTACTGGCTCCATTTTATCTACCCGACTAGTGACATCCCCTTCTTCTTCCTTTGCACACAGCTTCTACTCTCTGCCTATGCTCCATTTCCAAATCATTTTGCAGCCTTGAAGGGACTCCAACTATCAATTCAATTACTGAAGCAGAGACTGAAACCTTCTGTTCTGGAGTGCAAGTCTGATGGCAAGGATAGAATTGAGAATGGATTCCATTGTGAGGCAGGAGGGCTGACCAACTTGATCTTGCGCTGCTCAGCACATTAGGTTTGTATCAAAATGGAGCTTTCCAAATCCCCCGGTGAAGGCAGGAGCAGTCACCATTCTAGTTGTTACCTGATTGGGTATTAAAAAGGCACCTAGGCACCATTCACTCACTGCAAGCTGGAGGTTCCAGATCCTACTCAGAGCAGATAACGGGTAACTCTACAGTTCAGGAAGAATTCTCCAAGTAGAACCAGGCTATCGGGAAAGGTGGGACGTGTTCCATCCCAGAAATGACGTAGGAGGTCCTCTAATCTGCCATGGCAATCTGGGCTAAGGTCACAGTGGAGGTTAGCGCCCAGAGGAGAACTGCTCAGCGATATAGGATTAGAATATAAGATGTGCTGAGCTCTGCCAATAAAAGTGATACCATCAGCTCACTGCAAATTGATACTCATAAGGGTAGTGCCTGTGAGTCCTTAGCGATATTAGATAAGAATCTGGGCAGCAGAATATAGCAGCAGGTGGGACAAGTGTACTGAATGTGTGGCAGTCACTTCATGCTCTCAGCTGCAGGACACTCTGCTTGTTCACCACTTACCAGAAGGATCACTGGTGCTTAGCATTCTGCTGCCTTAAAGCACCAGGGACCCAGGCACAATTCCCAGCTTGGGTCACTGTCAGTGTGGAGTCTGCACGTTCTTGTGTGTTTGCATGAGTTTCCTCCAGGTGCTCCAGTTTCCCCCACAGTCTGACAGATGTGCTGGTTAGGTGTATTGGCCGTGCTAAATTCTCCCTTAGCATATCATGCCATATTCCTGCAATGGCCTCTGCATGTGGCTCCATGACATTCTAGCCCTCATCAACTCCAACCCCTTTGCCACTTTCATCATCAGAGAAAATGTCTCAGTCATCCATGTTTCCCTCAGACAAAACATCCCTGTTTTATAAGGTGAGGTTGTGTAGGGGCATGACAGCTAATGAGAATCTGGGACACATTCTGTGGAGAATTGGAAAGATCTACTTGAGTCGTCCAAATATCTGAACCTCACCTTCAGGAGGGTTATTGTCTACTCAATCGAACCTTATGGAGGCATGTTTTCTACTTCTCCTCAGTGGCACTCTGCAGATGGTGAACTAACATTTTTAGCTGTGTCTTTACAGTACATCTCTTGTCCCCAAGGAGCCAGCGGGCAATCTCTGAGGCCCTTTAAAAGCCTTTTGCCCCTGGAAATGAGTCGCAATATAGGTGTTATGTGAGCTCCCTGGGATCTAAACACCTAGATTCTGCGCAGACGAGCTGGGAGGGACTCACAGATACCTTTAACCTCTCTCCACTCAGATCTGAGGTTCATATCTGCTTCAAGAAGACATCCATCATCTCGATGCCAAAGAAAATTCAAGCAGCATATCTTAATGGCTGTCATCCACTGGCTCTGACATCCACCACTATGAACTGCTTTAAAAGGTTAGTCATGGCATGCCTCAACTCCAGCCTCCCAGATTGCCTGAACCACTACAGTTTGTCTATCACTGCAACAAGTCCCAAAGCTGACACCATCTCCCTGACCCTACACTCAACTCTGGAACACCTGGATAACAAGGACACTCATGTCAGATTCCTATTTATTGACTATAGCTCAACTTTCAACACCAAGTTTCTAGGTGTCCAGATCACCAAGAGACAATGCCAGGAACCCAGGTTTGATCCTGGACTTGGGTCACTGTCTGTGAGGAGTTTATGCTTTCTTCCTGTGTCTGTGTGGGTTTCCTTTGGATGCTCTGGTTTCCTCCCACAATCCAAAGATGTGTGAGTTAGGAGGAATGGCCGTACTAAAGGGTGAGGGGAATTAGCAGGGTAAATACGTGGAATTATGGGAATAGAGTGGGATTGTTCATGCTGCAACCTCAATGGGCCAAATGACCTTCTTCTGCACTGGAAGGATTCTGTGATTCTAAGTTAAAGGTCCCCTGCCCTACTTTGAACAGGAGCAACTGAATGATCCCCAGTGTCTTGGCCAGTATTTATTCTTCAGTCAGCATTGCCATAACCTCTGATCATTATCACATTGCTCTAAGTGGGAGCTTGCTGCATGCAAATTGGTGTGCCATGTTTTCTTCATTAAAACAATTACGACAGGGGGTTTTTCCCATCCAACTGTGGGTGGGGCGGGGGGAGATGAGGAAGGGACCATGCAAAGGCCTGTTGACCTTGGGCGGGAATTTCCAGAAAATCCTGCCCTACCTGTTAAAAGTTCTCCAGCGGTTATGAGGTGTTTGGGGAATAAGCTTAGGTCCTGAAAGCTTCTATACAAATGTAAGTCTGTCTTTCTTTATCCTCACAGCCAGAGATAATTTAGTCAACATTCTAAAACTTTGGTGGCAAGCTGGGATATGGGAGGCCCATCACTTCCCTTTGGAAAACATTTCTGCTCCTCCTGACCCACAAGGAAACATGACTTTCGAGAAAACTTACCTTGCTGGGCCTCTTCTCACCCTGGCTGCTGTTTCTGGCATAGCTTGCCTAACAGAGAAGCCACAACATAATTTGAATATTTAGAGAGGACCTTGCTAGTTGAAAGTTGGTTTTGTACAATTCAAAATCCAAATTAAGGCAGAAAAAGAGTAACCAACTGGCTTGCTTCATTTTGGTTACCTCTCGCCTGTTGTTTAAACGAGATCAAATTTGTCTTTTTCTTCTTAAATCTCAAAGTTTTATTATTATTGAACCAATTTTTTTTATGATTAAATGCATGACAGTTTATGAATGGCCAATACTATCTGTAACAAAATCAAGAAATACCTTCCCTGTAAATTTTTGGAGCCATGTATTATATTGTATTGAAACACGACTTGCAAAATAGCCCTGCAACAATTTACATTCATTTTAACAATGCCTCTTTGGTGAATGTTTGAAAAAGGAAATATGTATTACAAGAAACAAAAGGTTATTGAGAAATTAATGTATTTTCTTTCATTTGTTTCTTTTCAACTAAAACTTCCAAATCATATGGTAGACTAATTAGATCTGCTGGGTGACAGCACAATGATTGTTCTACAAAACAGGTAGCACAAATGTTGCTTATGGCAATTATATTCTCCCTGTGACAGTGCTTTCTCTGCAGTGGAAGTGTGATAAAGCTACTTTACATATACAGTATTTTCACCACCTTGATCATCCTCAGCTTTGCTCCTTGTCACATTTCAACAGTCCCCATGCACCTTCAGTTTTCTGGAGTTTAGAACACCTAGTCACATCCTAAGTGCATATTTTTTTTCACTTTCAAGAAACAACAGCAATTTCATTACCCTTTACATATGAAATGGAGAGAAAATAAATCGCTGTGCTTGTCTCATCTTGGCTACTTCTTCTGAAGGATCTGATGTGAAAGTATGCACGCAGCATAAACAGACTTTTAGCTACTAAACTGCCAACAAAAAATGTTGATGTTTTAAAATTATGGGCAGTGCTATGCTTTCTAAAGTCATATTTCTAAACAGAGTTATTTATGAAGGATGAAATGAGCACTTAATGCTGCAATATTATATGTTATAGGAGATGCTGATGAATGGCAAAACTGATTATTTGTTTTTGATTGTCTTATGCGATATTTGCCCATTAGCACGTCAGTTGATCAGTGACTCAGGGAAACTATTGGACAAGAATATCTTGTCGGTAGCTGACAAAAAATCTCAATATGTCACTTTAAATTTTAAGATTAATAATGTTTGAATGCAAGATGTATTTGTAATAATTAAATCCCAATTTTTTCAATGGAATTGTACTGTCCTTAACTATCTTATCAAATGTAGCATTTTTCTAGATCCTGATTACAGCTGCACTTTGGTAAAGGATCTGTTTTAGTTTTTGCACTACTTCTTATGGTGACAAACTCCAATAACTGTCATGTTTATTTTGTCAAATTCTTATTATGTTAGCAAGTAGAAAATTTAATCTGGGACCCAGAATGAACAGTTGTATGTTACACTTAAATGTCTAAGCATTCAGTGAATCAATGTCATGCCTCAATCATGAATTTTACATACAGGTACTCTAGTCTTTATAATTCTTTTCCATCATTTTTTGAACAACTTCTCTAGGTTGTTATAAGCGCATTGTAGAAGCTTCGTATTGTTGGATTTTTTGACAGCTGTTGCATGATAAATCAGTGCTATAAATCTTTCCCACTCCAGTTTTATCATTAGATTCCAGGAATCACCATGTTTCATTTTGTATTTTACAGTTTATTTTCTCCCTGTACTTTGTACTGTATATTTACATGTATTTTGTAATAGCAATAGTGTCAAGGGAGCACAGTTTTTGATTGCTGCAGTGGAGTGTTTGCTGTAAACAGCTGGTTTAAGAGCTGATCTTTTCTACTTCTTCTTAAACGTTGCTTCATTGTACAATGAAGTTGAACACTAAATTATGTTGTGCTTTTTCTATATTAGCAAGCAGAACTGTTTCTGTTGCATTATAGTGAGCATTAGTTCATATGGTCTGAACCACCGCCTTTTTAATATGAGCGGTTGGCTTTGCCAATGATGAGGTACATAGCAGGGAATACACGATTCTGATTTCATAAAGATTTCAATTATCTTCCAGTTGTCGCTTTCCTTTCAAAGATAATTGGTTTTAACCAAAAATAAAACTTAGCGATGAAGAGTTTCTGCATATTGCTGTTGATTGGCAATCTGTGCTTGTGCCCTCTGTGTTTAATCAGGTGTTTGCATGTAATCATTGTTTAAACATTTCACAAAATTGTTCGGTACACTTTTTGTGTTCCGCTTGACATACTGACAGATTTCCAATCAGTATCAGATGCTTTTTCACACAGATATTAGTGACACTGGCATCACAATAATGTGGAAATGTCTTCCTTCTACCGTAGTAAAGCTGCCAACCCTCAACCTGCAATTTTTTATAGAGTTCCTCTCTGACCTCACCTGAGCCAATGTGCACCCTTAGAACTATGAGCTACACCTAGAGGGGTAATATATTGAGTTTAATAGGAAGACAGTTAATAACCTTTTTTTCCCTTGTGCACTATCAATCATGGCTGTCACCAGTCTGCTGAATCAAAGCAAAAGTGTTCTTCACAGATGACTGATTAGAAACGCAAAATCACAAGATCCATCTTCATGGTCACTTTTATTATAGTCATTTTTAAACTGACAGCAACCTGCTCTGTTTCAGCAGAGTGGGCATCACAAATAGTGTCACTCAGTGCAGCTGAGCATAGGAAGATGTGTTTCGGTTAATGCTAAAAAATAATTGGGCCTGCAGCCCTTCACAGGCCCATTCAAGAGTTTTCTGCATTCAACATATTTTCATTACACTCTGCTGACTGCTATTTTTATAATGCAATAGTGACTAGAATCTGTTCTTCTACATGTTTTTTTTACTGTTTACTTTCACTTTGACTAAATCCGCAGTCAGTGCTGTAGCAAGATGTTACCGAAATGGAAATAATAATAATGGCTCATGGCATAGACTTAACTAAAATAAGGGGAGAAAGAGATGGATTTTTCTTTTTATACTCAACATTGCTTTTCTGCATGTTTCTCATTATCTTGGAGTAAGTTTATAATATAACAGTTTCTGCTTTAAAATGAAACAACAGCAACTATTTCCGCACTAGTCAATAATCCTTTCTTTTGTCCTTTTAAAAAAAAATAAAGTCTTAAACAATGCTGTCTGTGAGGAATCTCCTTTGTTCTCTGTATCAAATTCATGACCATGAGGATTTTCATAAAGGCATTTAAAGGTTCAGGCTATGTCATTGCAAATCATATTCAGCGCACGGTGAAGTGGAAACCCTTTCTATGCCCCAGCACAATAATAAGCTACAAAAAGCAGTAACAACAAAAATCAATAAATACCAAAAAAAATAAAGATAACATGACTATTTTAATGATAAACAGTGTGAATTAAGATCTGTTCCCTTGAGAATTCAGTAAGCCTGATTATTAATGCTGCAGAGTATTTTTTTAACTCTGAAAGGAATATGAAGTATAATTAGAGAATAGGTTAAATAAACTGGACAAACTGCTGATAAGCAGGAGCTAGAACAAACAAGTAGGCAGGCCCATGCATATCTAATCAAGGTCCAGCTCTTTTCTAAGCTGTTATAATTTCTCAAAACAACGTTCACCCTAATCTCAGCTGAAGATAATCGGTGTCTGATGATAAAGGATGACAGCAGTGTTTCTCTTTCCAAAGAGAATGTACAGCATCCATGGCTTTTTTATTCACTGGCTTTGCAGGATCATTGATATGCTAATAGTAATTGACATTGGTTCAAAAATCACCTGAGGTTGTGTGAGTGTCAGAATAAAATTATATGCATGAGAAAAATATGTAGCAAAAAAAGCAAGCAGAATTTTACTTTCTCAGCCAGTAATTTAAGATTTTAATAATTATTGTAAAAATGATCTAACATCCTTTTGAGATCAGCAGTGTCAGATGCTAATACTAGATTAAAAGCTTAAACAATGGCTTTTTGTCCATTGCTGGCCTCCTCCATATCTTATATTTTAAAGGCTATCGTTAATATATAGGCTGGAAATAAGGATAAGCATAAAAAGATTAAAGCATTCTGTCACTGTTACAATAAGTTTTGCAACCACGTTTAAAAAAGAATATGAAATTATGAAGTTAGCTTTTTCTTGTGGAGAAGGATATTCAGTTACAGTTACATTTTCTCATTCTGAAACTCTCAACATTAGTGAAATACATTTTATTCTATCCTGATGTCCAAATTTTATCCTGTAATGGTTATGCCATTAGATATAAGACTAAGCTGAAGATGAGAGCCAGAGTTTTCCAACCTTTAACGCCAGCAGTACTTTCCCATCCCCCTACAGTCAATGGTTATTTGGTTTGTCACCAAAATCTCAGTCTTCGTTGCAGCAGGAGTGAACGGGCAGTAAGATCACACCTGAATTGTACAGCTAATTGTATTAAATCCAATGGAGCCAACTTAGATGGGTTTGGACTCCATAAGGTACTATTCAAGTTCAAAACAAAAGCATTGATTCTTTAATGGGATATTGGCCTCTATCAATCCACTTTGTGATAAAATTTATAATTTATTTAGTATGGCTGAATTATAAGACTATAGTTCAATTGAAGGGTTTTGAAAATATCACGAACAGTGAGGCCAGAAACATGTTCTTTCCATAAATTTCAACACAAGATGGAATTACAGCTGCAAACTTACAATAAGCTATTTGTTAATTCATACTATCCTTTTTACAATTATACTTCTGTTTTTCTGATATTTTTCATTTTATCCACAGAACTACAGATTTCATTTTATCCACATGTTCCACGTAAGTATATGTCAAAGGGTGTCATGGTAGCGCAAGACCTTTTAAATTCTCTTCGGCAGGTTTCACATCCTGCAGATATAATGCCCGCCTGCCAGAGAACAAAGAGTGAATGTTTGGTAAGTAGGAAATTAGAAGGGGTGGTGATGGGGGGATGGGAGGGGTGTAGTGACGGATGGCATAAGTATGGATTGCTTCAGATATCTGGATGATGAGCATTTAGGGACTGTGAAGGAGGGGATGAATTAGAGATTGAAGGTAGGAGGAGTTGACAATGTGTCCAAATGTGGGGTCTCTTGGGAGATTAAATTGATGGGCTTGGAAGAAATACTCTTGTTCTTCTTGGCCCGCAAGCAGTTCTGCAAATGTACTTACATCATGGATTTGGTCCTTCTTGTCTTTTTTTATTTACTTGGATTTTAAGCCTGGGAAACTCAGCATCCATGAATTAAGAAAAAAATATCCTGTTAAAACAGAGGTATGCAGCCTCCTTAGAAAAATTCAGTGACCATGGACCACCTGAGAGGAGAATGATTGCCTCCCCCACACCCCCATTCCACCTCCATTAAAACAGGAACTGGGCGCTCTGGGGCTGGGTTGAGTTCGGCTTTGAGGTTTTTAATGTTTTATTTCCCACATTTACTGACAGTCTTTTCTTTGGTATATCTCCCAGGATCTTGGATAGTGTTCCATTTTGTTAGATTTTCCTGTTCCATTTTTATCTGCCCTGTTCCCTGAACCCTTCACTATTCACACCTTCTCTGAATTATGTCCGTCTTTAGTTTCTCTTATTCTGCCACCTATTGCCTCACATTTATCTCACTGCAGCTACTTAACCATCTCTCTTTTTCATTTCAGCACATTAAACAATTTCACCCTTTCCTCTTGTATAAGTGCACCTTCTCTTTGTTCTGTTCATTCTTCATTGTTGTCATTCTGCAATTCTATCTCCATCTGATGAAAGTCCAGACCTGCAATGTTAACTCACTTGCTTACTCCATAAGATCCTGACTGATCTCATAAATGTTTCTGACATCTTCTGTTTTAGTTTCAGAGTTATAACATCTGTGATTCTTTGCTTTTTGTTTATAGTGTTTAAATATGACGGCGGTACAGGTGGCATGAATATGGGTTCAAGAGTAATAAAATCAAATATGTTATTTGATGCAAGGCAACAAAGCATCATGTTCTAGCTTTTAAACAGCATGGTACTGGTTATTTTATTTACTCTTTATAAATTATCGAAGTAAATTCAGAGCTTTTCTCAAAATAAAATATTAATTCAGCTACATTCAAGTGAAAATATTTCTTGACACTATTTTTCTTGTACAATATCCTTTTCATATTTCACTTAGTCTGTGTGTATATATCTGCTGTATATGATATTAACATATGCCTGAATTAGTCACACTTTAATTTAAAATCCATACAGTGTTTATGTCTGATAGCTTAACATACACACTTCCATTAACATATTAACATGAGAGCACAAGTATTTAAATATACTTTTTGGCCATGCCATTCAAAAGATGATTTATTTTCATAATCTCATTTTATCTTATGTTCTGGAGCAGTTGCCCCAAAGTTTTAAAAATTGCAGACTCATAGAATTGTTACAGTGCAATGGAAGACCATTTGGCCCGTCATAACTGTACCAGCTCTCCACTATGACACAGTGCCTTTTCCTTATACTCTTACATATTGATTCTATATAAGCAATCATCTTAAAAAACAGATTTTTCCAAAGAAACCAGAAAGAAAATGCAAAGGGCCATGTGCAATTAATATTTTCCAAGTGATGCATTCGTGGCATTCCTGTAGTAAACAACATGCTGGTAAGTTAGTGATTCTTGTACAAAAAGATTTCTTTAGCTACTAAATAGCTGGAATATCCTTTCCCTAAATCAACCAAAACATACAGGGGTGAATTTTAGCTGCCCCTCTGCCTTCAAGTGCAGCAGCGGGAGCTGTAAAAGTCTCCCACCCAGCCAATATGTTGCAGTTTTGCTGCAAATAACACTTCAGCTGCTTCAGGGCCATTAAAAACCCAGACACTGGGTATTACTGGGGTGACAGATGGCTCTTGCTCCCCTTACCCTGGAAGAAAAGTTAGCATGGAGCCAACTAACACTACGGGGCTAAACAGAAGCAAGTGGGACTTCTTGCTCTCACTATGGATCCTACTGACTGGCAACATCATCAGTCCTGGCAGCACTACAAGCTCATTAGTAGGTGCTGTTGGGACTGCAACAAGTAAGAAAAAGGCCCACTGAATTCCAGAGACATGTAAATCCTGGATCTTTGGCAGGCAGGTCTTGTAAAAGTTAGCAAAGAAAGTGGGAGATTTGGGATGGTGGGTTTAAAGCAGTAGACAGGTAGGAAAAAAGAATGATTCTATTCTAGAGATGGGGGAGGGGGGTCTGTTCTCAGATCCACGAAAGGCAATCTACCCTTCCCCTTAAAAAAAATGGAGTACCCACACGTGCCAGGCTGTCAACATAAGCCCTTTAAGGCATGAGCAATGTATTCTTGGGATAAAATGGTTTGATAACAATTGACACATGATTATCTATTTAAATATGGCAGATGGGCTATCAATCTCAGCATCTGCACACTGCTCAGCCTCACCACCCCTCCCCCCCCTCACTTTACGAGGTGAATACGGGAGTGAGTAGGAAGATAGTTGTGTGGGTGACCACATTCCCCTTTGCCAAAAACTCATCCAGCACAGGCATGCAAAGTGTAGGCCAATATCCGACTGACAATGCATTCAAATACAGAAGAAGATTCGGAACATTCAAAATTAGAGCCTGTCATTACTACTTGTTACTGCATCAGTGATGTACTGACATGAAGCATATGAGAAAATGGTTGTAATGCTCATTCAGAAAATGAAAGCAACATTGACAAATCTGCATCTGAAAGATACTAAAGATGCCTCTACTACACCTGCCTTTCTGGTTGCATACACCCTTGTCCTTGTCCTCCCATGTAAGATTTTCTGAGGGAATTGGCGTGTGCTGCTGAATCTTTGGGAAAGCCGCCACTGTGTTCCTGTCTCAAAACTGAAGAATTGGGAGATCTATGTGTAGACTAGGACAATCATCTTTCAGCTTGTCTCGCTGCTGCTGCAGTTCAGAAACTTGGCTCCCCCTTAGTGATCTTTGGAGGGGAAAAAAAAACCGTAGAGATCATGTAAAATGCATTAATAGTGTTTTGGAAAAAAAATCTTGCACTTCCACTAAGCTTTTATTTTCCGTAGCTCTTAATGGAAACTATGCTGGATCTGAACAGTTGCACATTCAGTTAAATTTCCCATGGCATTTACTTTATTCAAGTAAACAAAAACATTGTCAGTGTCAAAATAACAGTCTAGTCAGGCTTATTAACTATATTAATAAGTTGAGAGTTGTAAAACATAGCAGCATTAAAGTCTTAAATAATTCACTAGAGCAAAGCAAGGCATTTTAAGCACAATAGATATAAAGATAATAAGTAAGGTTTTCATTATTAAAATTGCAATATCCCTTTTTACTGGCATTCACAATCCACTTTACAGCCTTCAACATTTTTTTTCATACAAACCAATATATAAGCCTTCAATCAGATTTTGAAAAATTCACTCTGAAGCTAACGGCAGCCTTTTGAGAGACTGAAATGCTGGTTGGCAATGTTTCTCTAGAGATTGCAAAAATTACTTTAAAGTTATCCATTCCAGCTTTTAATAACCACCACAGTGAATACTATAGCTGGTATAGGTTAGAATATTGATACAGGCAGGACACAAAAATTACATCAAAATGTGACTTAAAACAAAAAAAAATTGTAAGAGTTTCACTTGTTGCGACATGATTAAGATGGTGTAATTGTCCTACATAATTAAACAATCTAATTTCTCCGATTGTACAGCATCTCAATCAGCTGGTTAATTGACTAATTTTGAAATCTGTGCGTCTAAAATAGATTGTGGTCTCGTGAGTTGGATTATTATTAATTTAAAATTCCCAGAACGGGGTTTAAAAACTTTATTGCCCCCTTCCTTCAGGAAGAAGTAACAAAATATATTGTTTCATGTTAATATTTAAAAGTGAAATATTTATAGATTCCTGATATTTATGCTTCCTGATATTTAGGGAACAGGGAATAAGTATAGCTGTGTGATAATATTATTTTATTCAGCCCTTTGGAGACATATTGGTGCTTATTCCTTTTGTACCTGCTGTGGCTGCAGTCTAAATATTTAGCCCTTACAGTCTTCGAAATAAATATTTTGAAAAGCTAAGATATCACTGAAGAAATTATATTTTTGCTTTAAATATACACTGTAAGTAGGTTACTTTTCTTTAGTGCTTTTATTGCATATTTGTTTCAAGACTTATAGTACTTATACTTAAATTCCAACAGAGAATTTTACTTCACAGTATACCAAAAGGCTTTGGAACATAGTAAAGCATTGAAGAGCTACTTGCATTAAATACCCTCTGTTTTTTTTAACATGATTATTTGTCAGACTAGGAAAGGTACTCTGTAGTTCTCAACGATTACAACATTGTTGTAAGAGCTTTATACTTGAAGGGATGAAGAAAATAATCAATTTTAATAATTATGATAGTACTTTTAAAAGTCAAAGCAAAAATAAATACTATATGAACAAAAACCTGTAGATGAATATTGTAATATTTGATGACAACAGTAGTCTTAGCAAAAAGCTGGAGATGGGAGGCAGAACTGCATACTGTACTACCTTTAATGCGCTGACTAGGGCTTGGTAGGTACCTTTAAAGAATAACTTGACACCATGTGCAAACAGTGGAATCTAACAGTATTGACTAAATTAAGTTCACTGATTTGTACTGAGGCTAATATCTTCTTTAAACACTTCCCTGTAAATTGTCCGTATAAAGTCATTGAAAGCTATTCCTCAGGACAGTCTTGCTGCCTGGCTACTTGCCGGAGTGAGGAAGGTAATCAATAGAAAGAAATAGAGATGAGCATGAGACTTGAAGGTTTCAGAGCAGTTAGTACTGATAAAAGCAGACGGTGTCAATATTTGGGAATAACACGACATTGGGATAATAGACAAAAGAGGAGTGCATATGTTGCAGTGTTCAAACAGGGACAGAATTAATGCAGAGGTACCAGATGTTCCCTGAGGCAATGCCAGACTGTAGTGCAGGTAATATGGGCATTTTGTGAAAAACAGCACCCTTGAACTGTATAGATTTTTCTTTCTAGAAGATATATATGATACCCATTCAGGAATTTAAAATTTAAATCCAATGCAATCTATGATGAATGGGTTTATACCATATTCAGCCTGTACTTTTTCCACCTTTTTAAGTACTGGGCAATACTTGTTTCATCTGTGGTTGTCATGAAATTTAGAATGAGCATTAAATTTACAGAACTACAATGATTAAAAACAATTTATTTTAAATTACATTAAATAATGATTACCAGAAATCATTTCAACTGAAATAAACACCTGAACAGATGTTCTAATTTGGGAAAGGGAACAGCTGATGTTAAATATCTATTAACTTGATTATTTCAGGCAAATTGGAGCAGCAAGTTGAATTCAATGGGGAAAATAGTTCCAGCGTTATTGTCAGTTGAAGACGAGGTTCCTGTCCTACTGTGCCGTTCCTACGGTTGATGGAACTTGACATCATCTGTCATCAAGAGTAGATACTTGGATATAAAATTGGGTGTTTGAGAAAGCAATACCGGATTCTGTCTTTTAATATATTTTTTAGTATTAGAGCTAAAGTATACTAGATTAAAGTATTTTCTGTAGTGGCATTTGATGGGGCATTTAATCTAGAAAACTAAGGCGCGATTAATGCTAATTTAGGAATGACTGACTTAATATTAGGAAACATCATTTTTCCTCTAAATGTATGTGAAACGAAACAACCAAATGGCAATATGTCAGATATTGTGATTAATTCATATTTTAAAATATAATTACAAGATTTGAAGAAATGTTGCTATTGGCCAGTGTTATCATGTATAACTAATTAGTTTTGTTTAGAAATAAACCAGAAAAGTAATGCAAGATGTGCCTGATTAAAAACTATATCTTGCATGTTTCTAATTGCACAAAGAATTTTAAATATAAGGCAGGTACTCTAAGTGCCTTTACTGGTGGAGAGATATTAATATTTACAATGCAACATCTTATTTTGCAGCATATGTTAACCTTACAGCATCAACTTCTCATAAAAGGCTCATTCATTATCAAGTACTTTACTTAAATCTGAGGAAAAAGTCTTTCAAAAGCACTCCACAGTTTCATTTAGATTTTTTTTTCAGATCTGTACTGCAAATAATTTGCTAATATTATGCCACTTCTATCTTTTGTCACACTTATATACCAGAAAATTGGTTCCATTTCATATCTGGTCTCTGTTGAATTAATACCACCTAGTGCAAAGGATGAGTACGATGTTGAGGGAGAGTGGATTTGAGGTCTTTTGTGGAAAATGCACATACACTTCCAGACATCTGAACATTTGAAAATGGCTTATTATGCATTTAATGCAGAAAATGGGTTTGAATATAAAAATCTCATATGTAATTGCAACTGATTTCTTTTGTTTGAAGAAATAGCATTCCTTTTCTAATGAGTTGAAGGTTTTTATCATTCTTTTTGCTTGGAGGAATATCAAGCATCTTTCAAATTAGTTAAACATGTTTTTTGTTAAATCAATACAGCTTCATTAACATGATGAAGAAAATTTAAAAAAAATTGTTATATATGCTTGTATAAATTATATATGGTACACTTTTATTCATAGCTTTATTGACAGTCTAAGGAATAAAACAGAAAGGGATCAAAATTAAGTACATGACAATTAGGATTCTTTACCATTGTAATTAAACACAAGCTTTGATTTGACTGTAGGTACTTATTTGCTGACTTATGCTTTCTACACAGGTATTACAGGATAGTAACGATGTAAAACCCAGTAATACTGGAACACAACAAGGGAAATAAACATGAAAGCTACTGCTGTCTAAAATATCAGCATTGAATGAGCTGGCCCAGTTAATGTACTGAACAAAAGTTAATGCATATTTCACGATGGAAATACTAAATGCCTCTCAATAATTGCATTAGGTGTAATCATGAAACTCTTCCTATGCATGTTTTATGTATGGTTCAGGATAAGTGAAAAATAAAAACCCAAAGAGTTCTTTTGATTTGGGGTGGAATGTGAAGAGACAGCCTGATAGGGTAGATTTATGGCAGCTGGTAAGAAATGGGGCTTGCAAAGGTTATGGCATGCATAGAAAAAAACTACGCGCTGTAAGCTGCTGATTTACGTTGACACATATCCAGATGAAATTCTTGTTTGTAAATTGCCTGGAGTGGTCATTTTGAGGCAGTACTTTATGAAGTGTTTGACATCTTAGACAATATACATAACTGCTCCATGAACGAGTATGCAAAGATAATGTTAAATACATTTACTGATGCCTGTCTGCATATTCACTTTTATAACTGTGGGATGTATTGATCCAACATTGAGAGAACGTTCCTAATTAGATTATAGCTCCATGGCCTCCTTGATTGTGTCTTTCACTTTTTCATCAGGTTCGTTATATCCATGTCTGATATCGAGAAATATAATATATGCAAGTTCATCGTGTTTTATTGCAAGTGACAGCGTGTTTCTGAGCTTGGGGCTTGGACTACTTTGTCAAGGCAATATGAGGGTACTTAACTTTTCTACTGACCCAAATCATGACTTGGTACTGTCACTCAATACAAACCAGGAAAAAGAAACTTTATTACAGAGCATACTCGAAGATGTATTGCAATTTACGTGCGATATTTAATATTTTCAGGTATGGAAGTAATGATGTTCAACAGAACAAAGAAATATCCTTTTTATTTACTCCATTTGGATTTATTTCTCGCTATTTCAATCACATATGCATAGCAGATTAACATAACCGACATAGCTAAAATAACAAAAACTATTGGGAAGCCTTTACCATAATATGCAATGATTAAAGTTCTTTGAAACCATCAGAACTTTGCGCTATGCCTCAGGCAGTTCCAAGTGATGGGTAAATTGTCAAAAATTCAACCCTACTGGGGCTGCCCAGTTGTTCAAGCAGTTGAGCATTTGGCTTTTAGCCAGGAGGTCCTATGTTTGAGTTTCAAGTTGCCTGTCATTCAAGCCCCCTTGCTACAACTGTGCACGTTTTCTCACTTCTCAGTCAGGCCACTAGATGGGCTGGCATATGATAGTGAGAAATTCACCTCCGGCTGAGGAATATGACATAGTCTGGATGTTTCAATTTGAATTGCACAAATAAAAAAGACACAATTCTTTTACTGTCAGTTAAGATATAACCAACCGAAGGCTCACGTTTCTTCAATAAAAGCAGCAGTTTGATTATGAAAAGCTGTGCAGAAAGACCAGGAATATTTATTCAGGACTCTGGTAATGTTCTAGCAAACAAAATATTGTTTTATTTTGTTTGATAAGTCACTTACAAGTGCATCCAATTTTAGATGAACATTGAAAATTTTCCAAAACGCCTTCGTTTTTTTATGACCAGATGCCTGAGTTCTGGTGGATTTTAACCATATTTGTAATAACACTATTCTCCTGTAGGTTTTATTCTTTAAACTTCTGCACTGCAGTAATAATTTCCTTTGAATTCATATCATTTGCCTCAGGTTCACTGTTAATTAACACAGAAGAGGAACTTTTAAAGTGAATAAAAAAGGTAAGGACTATCCTGCAGGAGAATACCACTGTTTAATGTGGACAGAGAGTTTGTTTTGCATAAAATGACTCCTTAACTGTGCTGTACTTAGAATAATATATTTTTCCTCCTTTCTTTTTTTTGGCAATGAGCCTGAATTGTCATTCGGTTGTGGCAATTAGAAGCAAAGTCATTTTTGGGTGTGATCAAACATGTCAGAACATCTCTGTTAGTGACCTCAAAAACCTAGAAATTATATATTATTTGTTATACTCCACTTGTTATTTTAATATTACGAAAGTATTGGTATTCATTTTCAATCATCAGATAGATGGATAGTATTGCTAAGAAATGGGATACAACCATTTTCCATTTATTGATGATATTAAGCATTTCACCATCAGATATGGCATGCCGCAGTTCAGCCTCATGTAGCTTAACTTTTGCAATCTTTTCCACAAACAAACATTTAGTGCAGTCATTTGAAATTCATGTGTTCATATTATTGGTGGCAACGTGAATGAATTTCAAAATATAATACATTTATTGATAAATCTGAATGCAATCATAAATTGCAATACCTACTGGGTGAAATTCAACTGAGCATGGCCATAGAGATGTTACATAGAACTGTTCACAATATTAGGTAGAGGATATATACATTACATACCTCAGTTGTATTCAAACTCAGGCCCAAAGCTGAAGGAAAAGTGATCAGATGTGTACTATTTATCTTTAGGCATTTGGATTACCATATTTTTTTTAAACACTTCTCCTCCTGAGTAAAAAAATTACAATATCAACCTCTACTATAAAATAATATCCAATCCATCTGGACAAATTGAACTGTGTCTAACTGAATACTCCCTAAAGATCAAACATTAAACTATTGGGAATGAATGTTACCTGTAACCCTAACATTCACAGTGCAGATAAACAATTATTCTAAAGTTGTGGAAGTATTTCAACCTAGTTGAATTATTTTAACTCAAATAAGTTAGGGCAACTTTACATCAAGAAGTACTCAAAAGGAAAATGATGCTGGGGAGACTAGTAGTCTGATGGGGACTGGGCAATTATTGCCAATCTGCAGTGATTACTGAAGAAGGCACCCATAATGTCCTATATTAATCACTGCCTAATTCGACTAAAAATAGTTGCATAAAACATATTGAATACCAAAAATAGTTGCACAGGATGGAAATTTGGGTGCTGTTAACTTGTTAGAAAAATATTTTCAAGTGCTATTAATCAGCTTGTAGCAAATATTTTATACTGATGGAATTGCCTGGCTAATATCAGTGTACTGTGTAATTTTACGGTGAATAGTTTTGAGATAAGAAACAGTGATAAGAAAATGAAACTGAACAAATAGCTTTGCATATCAATTTGTTACTTATTTGATTTTTGAGAACTATGAGGCAGTTTGACTGATTGTCCATTATGCAGTGCAAAAACTTCCAGATGACAACATTTAAGATACTTCCATGCCCAGTTAAAATAAAGACATCCATGATTAACTAGTGGCATAACTGGACTGAAAAATACCTTTAGTTGTTTTTAATGCCTCATTGCATTTAAAACATTACCTAGTTTGATGCATCATTAATTTATTGTGATATTCAAAACATAAATTATATTGTTGCACAAAATAAGTAATAATGAGGAAGTATATATGTGAAATTTTCTTTTGCTTAAAATATTTTTGACATAATTTTTTCTAATTACTTTTATTTAAGGAAAAGACAAACCCTTTTAAGTATAACTCATAACAATAATTATAAAGTCACCGGCATGAGTTTAAAAAATAAAAATAATGAGCTGCTCATTTTATATTACACAAAGCTTTCTCTATCAATTACACACACACACACACACACACACACACACACACAACACACACACACACACACACACACACACACACACACACACACACACACACACACACACACACACCTTTCAAGGTTCTGCTTTATGTAACTTTATAATGTTCCGTAAGTGAGAAACATCCTTGTAATGTTCATCTTAAACCAACTACATACACAATGTATTCAATTTGGATACCTCTCCAGATATTCAAATAACTCCAAATGCATATTAGGTTTTGAGCGCTATCACATGATTGGTCTCACAAACTGGAAATGCTGTATGTAAACATCTAATAAATAAATGGTATATCTGATAGTCATAAAATTCTATGATATGGAGAATGCTGCATGTATTCTTTTCCTAAACATATAATTTTACCAAGGTTAAAGGGATATAAACTGCGACGGCTGCACCTAATTTACTTTGCTATCGAAGAGTACAATTTGCTAAAGACTTTATCCGATATAGTATGAAATAATATATATTTTCTTTGTTTAGCATCTCTGATTTCACGCCGTAGGACAGGCAGCAATGTGCCCTAACATTTGTGATATATTTTGAATGCAAATAGAACATAACTCCAAAAGACAAATTATTTCCAAGCTGAAACAGTGAAGTCATAGATTGACTGAGTACATTTTTCTGCTTTTGTGCTAAAGAATCAGTAGGTTTTAAATTACACCAACTCAAGCCTTTGCTCTTCAATCCCTTAATCCTGATGGAGCAGAGGTTTCAGTTCAAGATAACTTCACGCAGAACATTAAAAAAAGACTCAAGTGAGCCTACCTCAAGTACGCTGATGATATTTTCAGCTGCACTCTATCATTTGTGTCCTGCGGTATAACTGACTTCAAGGGAAAACCAGTGTCAAATAATTAACATATTTTAACTGAAAACGATCAACACCAAGAAAAGGGCTCCGTCCTTTTTTTTGTAAGGTTGCATGAAAAGCAATAAACACGTTCACATGAGACACCGCAGCCATTTGTACCTGTGGTTTTCATCACTTTTGACTTGGGTTCCTTACATGAGTGAGTCTATCTGAACTGCATGACTTCAAATGAAGAGGGAAGTAAGACTGACAGCTTTTACATCTGGTAGCCACCACACTGTCTCTCATTCAGTCAAATAAGTTACGTCAGGTTTCAAAAAGTTAGAGGGCTGAATTAAAGCAATTATGTCTGCAAAATGTTTCTGCCTGACATTGAACATATATAATTTTATATCAATCATTGCCATGTGTTTTTAATAAAACATATACTTGGCGTATCTACAATTAATCTTGTTCTGTTAATTTTGCCTTGCCAAAATATTACATGCCTAAACATGTCTAATTTTACATGAACAACAAAGATACATCAGAAAATGTACGCAATTACTAGAATTGTTCAATTCCAGCTATATTGCTTGTTCATGTTTCATGTCCATCGTCTATTCTGATAATCTCCAGGTGCTGTACCTTTTGAATGATTGAAGAACAGCAAGCATGGTTGGTGATATGTGGAATTAATTCTGGTTTCGGTTATTTTAATTAAAAATATTCAATAGTATTTGCACATTGAGTTAATCAAATAGAAACCTCTAGCACACTGAAATGTGTACATATTTCAGAACAAATTAATCAGGAGTATACTAACTTCTAACATTTTTTTTGTATCTCTGACATGGGACTATAACATTCCTTCAAAGTTGTTGAACTTTCAAGATGAGCTTATTCGTGATATCCGTTTACTCAAGTGATTAATGTAATTTCTCCTCTTTGTTTTCACCAGATAAAAGCCATTCAAGTGAATAGCTTTTTGTTGTTAAAAAGTCTCACGTAAGGCCAAAAGGTTAAGATATGTGTGCAGCAGTATATAAAGCCCACAAATAATTGCAGTTAATTTTACATCTGGCTACAGGAAAAATAATAGGCTGAACAATCCATTCTGAATAGTTTTGAGTTTAACTCCCTTGCGTTTATAACATACAAATGCAAGTTTCACACATTACAGTTAAAAATGTGCCAACTATTAAGCTAACAGTTTTGTCAACAACTAGAAAAATAGATTAACTTGGCCTACTTGGAGTTCCTTACCTTATTTTACTGCAAGCCTCATCAAAATTTATTTGACCTTAATCATTGTTTCCATCAGTTTTACTGTGATGTAAAAAACCTCTTCAAAACACTGTTTTCTCTTTAGCTACATGGTCCTAAACCTAAGCAACTGCTTCTGCTGCTACAACAACCACATCCCGAGTCCTGCTTTGGAATGAAGAAGGTGTAATTATGTCCTCTTTGCAATCTTTTTTAGATTTCTACTGATGCTAGGGAGTCTAATCGCATTCTCGCTTCTGCACCGCAGACCACAGCCTGTTTTGAGCCGCCTGGAAATCTCTTACATCTGGAGAAGCAATAATTCATAGGATTTTACTTGACAGCCATGACAGGCAGCGGGGCAGCCAGAAACAACTGTCTCTTATGTTGGACTATTTGCAAAAAGTCAGGAAAGGAGGAGCAGGCAAAGGACCACATCCTTTTGCAGCATATACTGGCGGATGGAGCTCTTTCATTGTCTGCCAATTGGTCTGCAAAAAGGCCTTAAATATCACATTGACAGTAGCTATCACTTCCAAACAAAATTCCTTTGCCGTTTACAGAGCTGCAGAACACACGAAGCTCTATTGTCTGGTGTGAGTCATGATGCATATGACTGGGGTTTAAAAAATAAATTGCGTGCCCTTTTTCTCGCGTGCTATAATTGGATTTGTGGACAACTATACACCTGCATTGTGGATGTATTATCTGTTCTGCAAGATATCCACGAGGGAATCAGATTCAGTGACTACAACTGACCAGCCAGCAGTGGCTGGTAAAGTGCAGGAATTCACTGTGGTACAGCTTGCACAGACAGCATTGTGACTAGTGTTTATGATTTCAGTGGAAGCAGAAATAAACAACTTCCCTTTCATGGGTCCGCTCTCTATGTGTAGGTAGTGGAAGCCTTCTCTGCTTTGAGTCACATCCAGTGGTAGCGGTGTGATGACTCGCCACAGATCATGTGGAACCAATGTCCAAAGATTTGCATTTCTGCCCTCCCCAGCAGCCTGTAGTAGCAGTAGGTCACTGATAAATCATCTGCAAAGGTTTAGCTGGGTAGTGTTTCATCACACCTCTCCATTCATAGCCAAGGTTGCTCTCTGACCTGAGGGCAGAAAGGGCCTAAGAAGGGATTGGGTGTTCCCCCCCCTCCCCTCCGCCCCCCCATAACACACCCATTATCAGCTGCATTCACTCAGTGCCATCAGCTGAGACTGTCTAAACGAGAACAGCTGATCCTTACACTACTAAAAAAAACTAAAACGTTTTCTAGTAAGTGATCTCCAGCTGGCTTTCTTGGGGCAGCTCTTTAAGAGTAACTCAAGAACAGTGCACACTCATGGGCAGACGGAAAATAGAAATGTTCAAAACTGGACCAAGTGCTGCACGCCAAAGAAAAACAAACTCAATGCCAAACTACACATCGTTAGCTCAAATCTGTTCCATGTGGAAATCAGAATAATAACGTGAGGGAAAACGACCAGTGATCTTGAAGTGATTTGGCTTGCTGCCTGTCAAATATTCACTTTTACTTCCACTTCTGCAATTACTATAGGAAATACATTTTCATTCACTTTCCCTTATCCAAGAACAACCCCCCACCTGCCCCCTCTCCCACCCAGCCCCTCCACCTCCTCCTCCACTCCCCCTCCCCCCTTCCCCTTCTAGCTTGAGATTGGAATAATTATCTGATTCACTGCTTCCATGAATGTTAACATTTTGAGCCACGCTTTCCAAGATGTTCTGCTTTCCCTCCCTGCATTTTTTTGCCTGCTGCCAACTAGCCTCATGAGTCCAAGGATTTAAGGCTTGTAATTAAACAGAATAACCAGCGCAGTCTCTGTCTGAACAGCAGCAGAACCACCAACCCCCGCCACCGCCACCCCCCCCAATCTCAATTTTCAGTTACAGATGTATTTCATTCAGCTAGGTTTTATTTATGATACTGGATTTTAGCTTTTTTTCTATTCCCCCCACCCCTCTCTCCCTCCTGTTGCACAGCACAACATTCCTTCCTGGTTTAGCACAATGTATTTAATAACTATGTCGACTGTCTTAATTACCCTATAAAGCTGGATTCCATTGGCATTTGACCCTCCTCGGCATTCCACAGAAACTGCAGGACTATGATAATTACCGACTGGCTGTGAGAAAATTAAACAAAAAAGATTCAGCATTCCAAACACTCTTAAACAACCTGTAACATTGTGCAGATAAATCATTGATGAAACAACAGACTTTGCTGCGGAATGGCCTTCCAAAGCTGAAGTATTTCACCTTGTGCAATCAGGAAATATGTTTCGTCGTAGATTTGAACTCCTCTTTACTTACTACCAATGAAGCATTATCACGTACTCCGCAGGAAATGATCTCTTGAATAAATGTTTTTAAAATACGTTTTTAAGAGTACGATTACACTGTACGCTTTGCAGTTCCACAAAGCTTTGCAGTTGCACTGAAGTGACAGTATAACTGTGAGGTAAAGACTCAATCATCAATGTTGTGACTGCTCCCTCAGGGAGACTGTCTCATACCCACTAGGGTCTGACACTGGGAACTCCAGAGTGCTGTCAGGCTGTGTTTAAAATGTGCCCAGGTGGTATACTCAACCTCCCAGGTAGTTTAAAAACGTATGCAGAGTTTTTTTTTGGTAATGTTTTGAAAAGAGAACACTTATGCCTTCAGTTTTGTGAACCCTTGCATTTCCCCACCTGAGGCCAGAGCTCTCTCTACATCAATGACTGTAGGATTACAATGTCTCAGATCAGCAGCAGTACCATAAATGGCAACCACAACTACCTGTTTAGTTAATATTTCTCAGTTAAGAATAAACTGAACTCATAGTGATGGAACTTCTTGCATGTTGGAATCATTTTGTGAATAATCCTGATGTGTTTGTTGCTGGCATCCATAACTCAAAGTCAGGACATAATGGGCCCAATTCTCTGACCTCTTTGGATGGCCTGTGGGAATTCCAGTGCTCCAGTGAATGGGGCTGAAGATTGGGACTCCCAATCTTTCGCTGATTCCTCAGGGCTCTCAGGATTCACCTGACCCCACACATTGATCCATTCAGGTTTCCACCCAGAGCCGGTGGCTACCTGATAAAAAGGTGGCACAGTGGTTAGCATAAAGGCCTGGGTTCGATTCCCTTGACATAGCGTCACTATGTTGGAGTTTGCACATTCTCCCTGTGTCTGCGTGGGTTTCCTCTGGGTGCCTGGTTTCCTCCCGCACTCCAAAGATGTGCAGTTTAGGTTGATTGGCTATGCTCAATTGCCCCTTAGTGTCAGGGGGTTAGCAGGGTTATAGTGGGGTTCTGGAGATAGAGCCGAGGTGGGAATGCGATCAGTGCAGATTCAATGGGCCAAATGGCCTCTTTTTGCACTGTAGGCATTATATATATGATAATTGTGAAAATACCTTCTCCATGTCAATAGTGGGACTGACCCCAGATGCAGCGACCACGCGACCTTCACCCACCCTCACTACCGGATTTCATATGGGCGTAGTTTGATGTTACTCCTGGAAAGCAGAGACCTGCAGCAAGGCGTCCGAACGGGAATGAGGAAGTAAGTGTTAATTTTTTAACATTTTTCTCTTGCTTGGGGGGCATGTATGATGCAACAGCTGCAACTTTGGTTCAAGTTTAAATATAATTTCAACTTCATTAGCAGGCCCGAAACTGAAGTTTCCAGGCCCACTAGCATCTCCTCCCTGCCAATGTATTTCACTCCAGTGGGGATTACAGTAGCTCCCTGAGAGCAGGGAGCTGGCGGCCCAATCCTGCTGTAGTGAAGGGGGGCAATCGTAGCCCCTCAGAGGATTGGGCAGTGGGAGAATGTTCCCTGATATTGGCACCCTGGCAGTGCCAACCTGGGCCCTTGACACTGCCCACGGGGCACTTTGGGACTGCCCATTGAACAAGGGGCAGTATCAAGGGGCTATGAGGGGCAGGAGGCAGGGCCTGATGAGGGGTGGTACTTGATGGTGCAGGGCTGAGGGGGCAATTGGTTTGGGTCCCGCTACCACCCTGCATAGGGATTGGTAGGTGAAGTAGGGAGGCTAGCGATTGGGGCATGCTGGGAAGGAGGTGAGTTAACTGGGGAGGGGGTGAAGAGGGGGGCGGTCAGCCTCCTGAGGGTGTTGGTTGAGGCATTTGGGACTGGAGGAGGAAGGTTACTGTTGTCGGGGGGAGGGGGAATTAGTCGGTGGGGGGGGGAAGACTGGAGATTGTGGCAGGCTGGGAGATTGTCAGTGCTGGGACTGGGAATGTTCAAGGGGTTAGTGTTTGGGCCGAGGTCAGTTGCGGGGAGCCAGTGTTAAGGGGACCGTGGGGCTGGCCAGTGATCGAGCTGGCCAGCAGCAGAGAACATCAGTGAGACAGATATGTGCGGCACTGTAGCCCGTTAAGCATGCTGATTCCAGCCTCTTCAGCAGGAATGGGTCCTGCCTCCTGAAAATTTAATGATATTCACAAAGGTGGTCTCTACAGTGCGCAGAGTATGGGAGATTCTACTGTGAACTTGCACTGGAAAAAACAGCATATATTACTCCAGTTTTCACACAAATTTAACACTTAGATTTTTTTGGAAGAATTCCAGTCCAGATGAGGACGGGGAATGGACAAGGTAAGGGGCATGTGAGGACCAAATAACAGCTGAAAGAAGAGCTGCCAGGTAACCCATATCACAGAAATAGCCACAGCGCTGAAACACACTGAGGAAGCTCCATAAAGGATAATGCTTGCTGCCTTTGCTTGCCAGTTGCTCCTTCTTGTCTCATCCTTAACCCACTGGATGACAATTACACCCAGGAAACTTGCTGGGTTTCACCAAAAAGTGCGATGGAAACTCAGATTGGAACCAGTGTCAGCGTCACTCAGTGCAGCTGTTTCCTCCAGAGGTTCACATCTCCTTCTGAAGGGAACCTTCAATCTTTACCACTTCAGCATAATAAAAACTGTGAAGGGAGGGCTGATGGGGACAGGGGGCCATGATGCAAGAAGAGGGGACAAGGAGAAAATGCCTCACTGTGCAAGCTGGATGGTGGCAAGCTGGCATCCGATGTGGGTTGGGGAGGTTGGGGCTTGGGGGGTGTGGGGGCTGCAGGGGGGCGGTATTCAGGTTTGGCCACCTTCCAACCACATAAGGAGAGAGGAAATAAGAACCATAGAAGCCCTACAGTGCAGAAGAAGGCCATTTGGCCCATCGAATCTCCACCAACCAATACTCATCCGAGCCCTATCCCCGTAACCTCACTTATTTACCCTAGCTAGCCCCTAGAGAATAAGGGGCAATTTAGCACGGCCAATCAACCTAATCCACTCAACTTTGGAGTATGGGAAGAAACCGGAGCACCTGCAGGAAACCCATTCAGACACAGGGAGGACGTGCAAGCTAGACACAGTGGCCTGAGGTCAGAACTGAACCCAGGTCCCTGGCGCTGTGAGGCAGCAGTGTTAACTAGTGTGCCACAGTGCCATGCTCAAGGGCAACTAGAAATGGGCAAAAAATATGGCCAGCCAGTGAGGCATGAATGAATAAAAAAGCCCACTGTGCCATTGTGCTATACAAGTATGGGGCAAAAATGGATAACATTGCTAATTATCTCTCACTAACTCTCTCTCTCACTCACCCTTCCATGTCCTTATAGACTGAGGATGGATTCTAGACTGGAGCTATTCCACATAGCAATAGTTCTGATCATTGGCTCTGAGACAAGCAGGAGATGTGAGTACACAAGGACAGTCCAGGCACAACACTGCATCACATCAGCTGGAACCTAAAGATCAGGGGCAATTGCAGAGGCTGAGTGCCAGCTTCCATAAGGCTGAGGAGGGGGAAAGAAGACATCAGGAGCCCAGACCACAGCCCAACAGGAGGCACAGGCATTTTGAGGAGATGTTGGACTACATGTGCTGCAGAAGACTTTGCCTTCAAAGGGAGACAATGCAGCATCTGTACAATCACCTGACACCGAGAGGAGGAGGAGAAGGAGGGGGGAGCACCCACTCCTGGTGGTCGTGAAGTTCATCGTTGCCCTCAACTTCTTTGCCACTGGATCTTTGCAGAGCTTGAGTGGGAACCTGTGTGGGATCTCACAGTCATCTGTGCACAGGTGCATCTGCCAAATCATAGATATTCTCTATGCGCAAGAATCAGCTTCAACCTGGTCCAGGTCCATCAGCATGCCTGGTCTGCAGCATTCAGTGCCATCATGGGGATGCCCCATCTCCAGGAGGCAATCGATGGCATACATGTTGCCCTGTAGGCACTCTCTCGACAGGGCGTGTCCTACATCAACAGGAAGGTATTCCACTCCCTAAACATACAGCTGGTGTGCTGTCACCAGCTGAATATCCTGCACATCTGCACATGGTATTCTGGGAATGTGAACAACGCCCACATCCTGACAACCTTGGAGGTATCCAGCACCTTCGAGGGCAACCCATAGCTAAAGGGTTGGATGATGGTGGACAAGGGTTATCCACTGAGGCTGTGGCTGATGATGCCTGTGCAGAGGCCACAGACCAAGGCGGAAAACCAAAACATTGAGGCCCACTCTGCTGCCAGGAATGTTGTGGAGTGATGCATAGGCCTTCTGAAGTTGTGATTCAGATGTCTGGACTGTCCTGACAGGGCTCTGCAGTATAGCCCAGAGATGGTCACAAAGATTGTGGCTACTTGCTGTGTGCTCCACAATGTTATTCAGCAACAGAGTGACATGATTTAGGAGAAGGAACAGATGGCCCCTGAGGAGGAGGCTGAGGATGAGGGCCAGGAGGGAGCCAAGGAGGATCTGGACCGCCGATGTCCAGGGTGTCACAAGGCTGCAGGAACAGGAAGGCTCTCATTGCCTCCTGATTTATTGCCGGCAGCTCAATTGTCACCACCCACAGATCCTCAGACTTGTCATGGGTTTTTAAACACCACCTCCGTACTCTTCCGCTCCCACCACCCCACCCCCACCCCCACCACCACCACCCCCATCCTCCACAATACCTTCAATTTAGCTGAGGGAGAGGAATTCCTAAGGAGAGTGTGGTACAGTTGTGAACTGGAATTTCTCTGGCTCACATGGTTTTCTACTGAAGGGTATGCTGGAGGGCCTGTGAGACGATGAGTGATGCACTTGAGACAAAAGAGCCTTCCACCCCCATCTCCCAACCCCCCCCCCCCACTACTGCCACCCTTCCTTACCCTATCTCCCACCTCCTCATCCCTTACTCCCTCATTCCCACCCTATCCCCCACTCTCCTATTCCCCACTTCCCCATCCCCCTGATAATGTTTTAATGATGAATGTGTGTATTCCATGCCCCTTTTTCCATAACTACCCCTTCTGTATTTCACCCGTGTCAAATCAGTGCTCCTGCAACTTTTTAACCTTTCAAGGTCTCCTGCTGAACACAGTCCAGTGTTCCCCAGGACTGCACATCTGGAGTAGAGTCAGCCTGCTGCATATTATGTCCTGTGACCTGTGATGGCCTTGGTGGCTGACCTCCTTGTGGGGGGGGGGGGGTTGGTGGTGGTGGTTGTGGTGGTGGTGGTGGTATGGGAGGGGGTATGGGGGGAGCAGTGCTGGACCTGAAGTAATTTGGCTGACTTTTGGATGTCACTGTGATGCCATGTTCTTCCTGAATCCAGTGGAAGGGCTTGTGTCAGGAGGAGGGGATTCAGAAGGGCTACAGACTGCCAAGACCTCCTTGATGGAAAGCCCCAAACTGAGCTCAAATGCTTTCTCCTCTCTCGGGATGCCAGGTGGCCCCAAGTCTCTCCTAGTCCGGGGCACTATCCATAGTTGGAGTAATGTAGGCAATGTCATCAGCTATGGTCTGATGTGATTGGGTTTGGGGGCTTAACATCAGACCATATATGAGATTTGAGGCAAGTCTGTGAGGGCTTACGGTGGTTGTCGGGGGTGAGACTGATGGTGGGAGTGGAATGGGGAGTGGAAATGTTCGCCATGGCATGGGACAAGCTCATGAGTACATCTACAATGACCACTTGGGCCATTGATATGCCCACAAGAATGCTGGACATACTGCCTTGGCTCTCAGCAATGGACAGCACAAAATAAGCCAGGCTTTGGACATTATCAGTGATTACTAGGAGCTCTTATCCCAGTCTCTCCACTGTGGCAGCTATCCTTTAGTATTGACCTGAGTTGCATGCATTCCCAGTACTATCTCCTCCTCATAGTCTTGTAGTTGCAGGAAGGTTCTGGTCTTCTCTTCCTGATAGGCATGGCTTTGCTTCTGCTTCTGTAGCAGTGTCTGTATAGTGCACAAGAAATAATACTTCTCACTGTATATTACCATGTGTGACAATATTAAATCAAAGCAAAATCAAATCAAATCAAATCCAATCAGTGCTGGGATGAGCTTTCCCAGAGGATCAACATCTGTGTTTGGGACAGCGACTCGCCTGGAGGTTCCTGCCTCCACCCGATGTGCAGCAACAGCTGTGTGGTGCTCACCAAAAAATGCCTCAAAAGCCTGACTGCCAACATTTCCTACTCAGAACTCCCAGAGCTCCCCAATCCACTCCCCCATTAGTCTCACTCCTGGCACCCATCATGATCCCTCACATCCACCTGATGTTCGCGGTCAGGTTTTTGGGGCACTTTTTGGTGAACACCACACAACTGTTGCTGCACATTGGGTGGATGTGAGAGATCACGACGGGTGTCAGGGGTGAGATTGATTGGGGGAGTGAATTGGAGGGCTCTGAGGTTTCCCACTGAGGTGAGTGTCTGTGCCGGTGGATGGTTCAGGTGACAGCAGTGCTGAGAAGTCAGTGTCAACTCTGGAGCTGTAGTCTGGGTGCTCTGAGGGAATGCGACCATACGGCTGGACTCAATGGATTGTGACCCTGGAAGAGAAAGGACATGGTTAGCTTTCAGGATCTGAAATGTTGTGGAAAACATTAAATTCACTTGAAATATGAATGAGTGTGCTATGGACTCTCGCTTGCTTGGACCATCCCAACCTAGCACTGAACATTCAGACTACTGAACATTCCTTGCCTTCCCCTGTGTTTTCCATGATCTTTTCTTCAAAGGTAGTAAGGACCCTCAGCTTGGGAGCACTCCTGCCTATCTTCCCTCTTGCCCTCCTGTTAAGTATGGTCTAGTCTTTTGGGGAGAGGAGAGGGAGATTTTGAGTTGGTGGCCAGATGGGTATGGGGGGCTTAGCATCAGTGCCGTGTGTGTGATCTGGGGCAATCTTGTGAGGGATCATGATGGGTGTTGGAGTGAGGCTGATGGGGGGAGTGGAATAGGGTGTTCTAACAGAGATACTAGTAGGCCGGTTGTTTGAAGTCTGGACGTGCAGAAAGAGGCCATTCCCATCCAGGCCCTATCCTTGTAAACGCCAGCTATCCACCCTGCTAATCCCTTTGACACTAAGAGGTAATTTAGCATGGCCAATCAATCCAACTCGCACATCTTTGGAGTATGGGAGGAAACAGGAATATCAAGAGGAAACCCATGCAGACATGGGGAGAATGTGCAAACTCCATACAGGCAGCGATCCAAGGTGGGAATCGAACTCAGGTCCCTGGCACACACTGTATCAGGCACTGTGCCACTGTACTGCCCCAACCTATGCGGTTAGGATTGGGAAAGATGCCAGGAGAAGTGGATATTCACTCTTGCAGCTCAAAGAGCTCATTAACTCTCTTCCTGCACTGAACGGCTGTCCTCAGGATCAGAGTGTTGCTGCTGACAGCCTCAACCATCATTTCCCAGGCTTCTATCATTGTGTTAGCAGCTAGTCTCCTGCCTACCTCAGGAACAGGATGGCCCTCCAACGTCTGCATCCAGGAACTATGGAGCTGTCTCCTTCCGGCTATTTTCCTTGCTGATGTGTCTATGGGTTGTGCAGAGGCTGTTATTAAGCTGCTCCCACTTGTTGCCCATTCAAGTGATTCCTGCCTCCAGTAAATGAGCTGCTGTTGGAGTTGGAGAATCCATGTGTTTTAAGTGAGAGATGGGCTAGCACAGTTGAATTGACAGGAGGCTTGTGAACACTGTTGCCAGCAGCAGTGCAAATCATTCCCGCTTTACTGCCGTCAGGAACAAATATTCTTAAAACAGGAAAATCGTGCCCAACATTTCTCTTCAAGTTTCACTTCACTAATCAAAGGAATAGATCAGGCTCTGCATTAATTTATATATTTCAGATTGGCTGAAAGCTGACATCTGCAAACTGTGAATATCCAAGCTACGAATACCCTTATTATTTGTGTTATAAATTAATGCTTTGGACATGAAAGGGGGGGCACAATTGGGAAATTTGCAGATGACACAAAGATTGCTTGAATCATACATAATGTCGAGGACAGCTATAATCTCCAAAACAATATCGATCGGCTGGTGGAAGGGGCGGTAAAGTGGCAGCTGGATTTTAACATGGAGACGTGTGAGGTCATGCATTTGGGGAGGTCAAACATTCGTAGGGAGTACACAGTAAATGGGACTATACTAACTAGGGTAGATGAAGTGAGAGTTTTGGTGTACAAGCACACAGGTTCCCAAAGGCAGCTGTTCAAATAGAGAAGGTTGTAAAGAAGGCATATGAAATGTTTTCTTTCATTGACAGAGGTATAGAAATAAAGTTATAAGGATATAATGTAAGGATATAATTTTGGAATTGTATAAAACACTGGTGAAGCCACAACGGGAGTATTATATGCAGTTCTGGGCTGAGGGGTGAGATTCTCTCAAAAGAAACAAAGTACCCGATGGATGGGAATACAGGAATTTTTCCCACCCATTTTTTTGGGCAGGCTGAATGGAATGAATCTCCAGGACTCTGCATCATAGAGTGCAATTCACACTGGAAAGCGAGGTAGGAGCCTGAACCCGCCAGAGAGACCAGCATCAGTGTACTGAGTGGGCCATTATGTGTGCACCACTCTGTCAGTGGGGAGATCAGCACATGCCCACTGATCCCCACATCATCAATCTTCCGATCACTAGCAGCCATGAACCCCTCCGCTGATTGCCAATCTCCATAAACCCTTCCCCTTATTGTCAACCTTCATGAACTCTGCCCCCCATTTTTTAAAAATTCATTCATGGGACATGTGTGTTGTTGGCTAACCAACATTTATTGTTCATCCCTAGTTGCCCATAAGAAGATGGTGGGGAGCTGTCTCTTTGGATCGCTGCAGTCCGTTTTCTGTGGGTTGACCCACATTGCCGTTAGGAAGGAAATTCCAGGATTTTGACCCAGCGACTGCAAAGAAACAGTGATATATTTCCAAGTTAGGATGGTGAGCGGCTTGAAGAAGAACTTACAGGTGTAGGTGTTCCCATTTATCTGCTACCCTTATCCTTCTAGTTGAAAGTGGTTTTGGGTTTGGAAGGTGTTGACTAAGGATCATTGGTGAATTCTGCAGTGCACCTTGTAAATAATACAGACTGAGCATTGATGGTGGAGCGAATGGATATTTGTAGATATGGTGCAAATCAAATGGGCTGCTTTGTCCTGGATGGTGTCAAGCTTCTTGAGTGCTGTTGGAGTTGCATTTATCCAGGCAAGTGGGGAGCATTCCATCATACTCCTGACTTGTGCCTTGTAGGTGGTGGATAGGCTTTGAGGAATCAGGAGGTTAGTTACTCGCCGTAGTATTCCTAGCCTTAGACCTGCTCTTGTAGCCACTGTATTTATGTGATGAATCCAGTTGAGTTTCTGGTCAATGGTAACCCCAAGGATGTTGACAATGGGGGATTCAGTGATAGATACACCATTGAATGTCAAGGGGCAGTAGTTAGAATGTCTCTTATTGGTGATGGTCATTGCTGTGCATTTGGGTGGCGTGAATGTTACTTGCCACTTGTCAGCCCAAGCCTGGATATTTTCCAGATCTTGGACTGCTTGAGTATGAGGAGTCTCGAATGCTGCTGAGCATTGTGCAATCATTGGCGAACATCTCTACTTCTGACCTTATGACAGAGAGAAGGTCATTGATGCAGCAGCTGAAGCTTGTTGCTCCTAGGACACTCCTGAGGAACTCCTGCAGAGATGTCCTGGAGCTGAGATGTTTGCCCCTCCACAACTATAACCACAGCTATCTTCCTATGTTCCAGATATGACTCCAATCAGCAGAGAGTTTGTCCCCTGATACCCATTGATTCCAGTTTACCTAGGGCTCCTTGATGCCACACTCAGTTGAATGTGGCCTTAGTGTCAAAGGCTGTCATTATTGCCTCACGTTTGGAATTCAGTTCTTTTGTCCATGTTTGAATCATAGCTGTAATGAGCTGGGTGTCCCTGGCGTAAGCCAAACAGCAAGTTATTGCTGAAGAGGTGCTCCTTGGTAGCACTGTTAATGATTGCCAGCCTCCGGGATCCCTCACCCCCCTGATTGCTGGCCTCTGTAACACCCTCACCTCCCCCACCTCCCCCCTACACCGAATGGTCAGCCCGACACCCTTTCTCCATGTTCAGCACAACTCCCCCACGATATGATGGCCAGTACCGATTGCCCCATCCCTCCCAACCCTACCGATCCCTAATGCTGAGTGTGTAGTGGGTCAACCTCCCATTAATTGGCCCCACCTCCAGTAGGGCCCTGCCTTAATAGGCCCCGCCTCCCTAGCCCCACACCCTTGGCATCGCTAGTGGCCGTTAGTCAGTGTCAGGGCGCCTAGTGAGCATCCAAAGGACAGCTCCCTCTTGCCCCAACCTCCCTGGGGGACCTCAATGGTTTACGTCCCCACCATCGGTTTGGACACACTGGATCCCGTTGAGGGTAATAAGCTTTAATACCCGCTGGTAGAAACTTCTCCCAGTTGGAAAACATTAATGACAATACCAGACATCCTGGGTTTCCACTGATATGGAAATGTAAATTTCCATGTTGTAATCAGCCTTGTGCTGGTTTTCAGCATGAGGTGGATTACACTTATATTGGGCCTGGGAGAGTCATGATCAGCTGGATGCTACAGGCCCCTCCCCGCAGACATCTCCCAGACCACCATGCTATTTGAGCAGCGCAACAGGTCAGGAGAATCACGCCCCACATTACAAGAAAGGTGAAATTGCTCTGGAGAAAGTGCAGAGGAGGTTTATAAACATATTGCCAGGGCTAGAAAAGTGTAGCTATGAGGAGAGATTGGATTAGGTAGGGGTCATTTGCCTTGAAGCAAAGGAGGCTGAGAGGTGAAATTGGTTGATGTGCACAAAAATTTGAGGGAAAGAGATGGACAGGATAACATTCTTTCCCTTGGCGGAGAATTCTAGAACCAGCGGACATAGATTCAAGATAAGTGACAGAAGGTGTAGAGAGGGCATGAGGAAGAACTTTTTTACACAGAGGTTAGTGGGTGTCTGGAATTCACTGCTCAGGTTGGTGACAGTAACTCTAAACTATTTTAAAAGGTACCTGGATCTGCACTTTGAGTGCAGTAAACTACAGAGCTTTGGACTGGGTGTAAAAAGGTGGGATTAGAAAGGGAACGAGAGTGTTCTTGAGCAGGCATGGACAAGATCGGTTGAATATCCTTTTTCTATGCTGTAAATTTTCTACGGTTCGATAGTTCTAAGCTCATTAATGATCAATTTGGACTTTAGATTATGCTAAAATTACACTTAATGAGTGCATACCAGAAAGTAATTTTATGTTAAAAATAATATGTTGAAGGATGAAGCCTCTGTGAAAACAATCCTTATCAGGTAAAGGAATTCTGGATTGCAACATAAAGTGAAGTTAAATTATTAGATTTGTGCAATTTGTCAAAAAATGTGTAAATCAAGTTTCCAACAATTGAATGAGGACAAAAGCAACAAACATTTTTTTTCTCTCAAATATATGCTTATTTTTATAGAATAGAAATATTGATCTTAATGAACTCCTACAAATATCATGTTATAATCTTATAAGTGGTAAAAACCTATATTAATAATTGACAGACTGCTTGACTCTGATATTTATTAATTTTTCTTGTTGCCTTGTTTACTTGTTTTCTTCTGCACTGCTGTCCGCTGTGAGCAGGTATGTTAAATGAAGCACTTCCCCAGCAAAAAGAGAAATGAAAATTTAATAGAAAAATTAGTCACTCCATTTATCATAATTTCTGTGTTGAGAACGTTTTAAAACCATAGAATTCCTAAATGCAGAAGAAGACCATTTGGTCCATCAAGCCTGCACCAACAGCAAGATTAACTAGGTTAGGATTTTTTTCACTGGAGTTCAATGCTTTTCACTGGAGTTCAATTTCATAGAAACTTATAAAATTCTAACAGGACTAGACAGCATAAATGCTGGGAAGATGTTCCTGATGGTGGGGGTGTCAAAAACCAGGGAATCAAAATCTGAGGATATAGGGTAGACCATTTTGGATGGAGATGAGGAAACATTTCTTCACTCAAAGAATGGTGAGTCTGTGGAATTCATTATGACAGGAAGTAGTTGACAACAATGCATTGAATACATTCAAGATGTGGCTGGACATAGCACTTGGGCAAATGGGATTAAAAATTATGGGGAGAGAACAGGATTAGGCAATTGAGTTGGCCAATCAGCCATGATTATGGTGAATAGTAGAACAGGCTCAAAGGGCCGAATGGCCACCCACTGTTATTATCTTCTTCTGTCTCTCTAGGTTTCATTCAGGCCCTATTCCTGCAAACCCATATGTTTACCCTGATAATCCTCCGTCACGTCAGGCGACATTTTTTGGCCTTGCTCACTCAAAACCAGAAAATCTGAACCCAAGTTCAACGGATCTTTGCATGATTCGTCTCCTGCCCACTTTGATTCCCGCGGTGGGCGGGATGGGACAATTCCCCTCTAACAGTCAATTTAGCATGACCAATCCTCATAACCCACACATCTTTGCACTGTGGCAGGAAACCGGAGCACCCGGAGGACCCCAGGCAGACACAGTGAGAATGTGCAAGCTCCACACAAACACTCAAGCCAGAAAAGAACCCGGGCAGCTGATGTAACCGGGAGGACTTATTCCCAAAGGAATCTCATTTGCATTATATAACAAGGCAATGCCTATATTTTAAATGCTACTGACTGTTTTTTTCACTGCCTGACCACAGAAATGATAGAATATATACAGAATTCACTTTAATTCACATTCACATTCCCACTGTGCCAGTAAAGGTTCCTTTAATTGGTGTGTTTTTAAAAATGAAGTGGTGTTTATAAAAATGAATGATGTCAGCAGATATAAAAAGGATCGTTGAGAACTGGGAAAACATTTCAGCTCCTACAATTAAAATATTGTTTAATTTATTTTTCTTGTGATGGAGACCGGCTCTGTGGTTGAGGACATTCCTTTAGCTTTGACATAATGGCGGCCGACATTGTGCAAAAATGTACACAATTACTGCTGTCACGGTTTAGAGAAAGAAACAACTGACACAGCAAAAGGCATGCAGCATTTCACAAGTTCACAAATGTGACATTTCCCTATATTTAACAACCAAACTTGTATCGCTTATTCTGATGATGTAGAGTTTTGATGGGGGAATTTAATAAAACTGATTAACCGGATGTAATCATTTTCATTTATTTGCATTTTTATTAATGCATTCCAACATCACGGTTTGAAACGAAATGCCAATCTTGTGGGGTAAAATATGCTCCCAGCACAGGACAAAGCTTTGCTGGCAGCTCCCCTATGCTCGATGTGTTTTCTATTTTATTTTCGCTGTGCCTCCTTCAGCTCTTTATACTCTGGGTGCTGCCCTGTTTTCATATAGCAGCTCCCACTACTTGATCCCTGCTTCATCTACTCTGCGGGCCCAGACATTTGTTGGCACTATTAGCACAGCAGGAACCTTATCATATTTTCTATCTGTGGCTGTTGGAGATGTCAAGAGATGGAAAATGCTGTGCAGCCTTTCATCCTCCCTCCCTGTACTTCCTCCATAACCACACGCTGCATTTGTGTCAATGCCCTCCCACTACTAGCTGCTGGAATCTCCTTAAATGTGTCTAGGTTTGCCATCTGTACGAATAACGCTGCTAAGACTTAGCCATGATTAAGCTGTCAAGATTTATTACGCTAAAAAGTATCAAAGTTTTTCACTCTAACCCTTGACCTTAATAGGTTCCACCTCCTCTCCCATCCCTTCCCCTCCCCCCAAAGTATCACAAGCAGAGTGCTTCAGGTGACCTTGACCAATATGTGTGCCCAGGGAACACTAATGAATTTTGGCTGATTCATCATCAAACTCCAAATTTAATCAAGCCAACATGGCAGAGAAAACTAGCTGTGATTAACTCTTAAATTTATGATAATCTGCTAATTTTAGGAAAGTTGGCATGATCTGGTTGTTAATGCAAAGCTTCTTTGGCGAAAAACCCACCAGCTGGTCATAGTTGTTGCATTTTGGAATCTGAAATTACCTGTTCAAAGACTGCAGCAGTTAATTGCTCTTTACAGTTAGTTCCGAGTAAAATATTATAATAAATCAGATTATTTACCTCAATGAAACATCGTAATATTGACTTATCTACACAATATCTGCAGCTCATAAATATAGTGCAATTTAGTTGATTTATGGCTTAATCTAAACATAATTAGTGACTATTTTACTCAATACTTTGACAAAAAACATAGATTTTAGAAGCATACAATGAACACAACAACATGTGTAAATCTTATTCCTGAATTGAATAATCACAACAAAAAATCATACTACATCTGCATCCTGTAAAATTGCTCCAGTAATAGGGGAGAATACACGGTGAAGAACAACACAAGTGGACAAGAGGTGTCAGGAAAAATATATATTGTTGGATGATGTTGAGTCTCTTAATTCACAAGTACCACAACTGCCTCAGGAAGGAAAAAAGTTTTCAGACATCATTTCTCACAAATCATCTGTTCTGTTTATATTAACCATGAGGCACCTTGTCCCACTGCATTTTCCAAAAAATTATAGATCTGGAAAGTGAACAATCTTGTTTCAGAATCTGTAAATTATTTTCTTGTCATTTATGTTCCTGACAATAAATGTACATTGTGTTATTGTACTTCTGAGCTTCATACCAATTGTTCTTCATTACGAACCATCTCCTCACCTGTACATCCAAAATATGTTGATGAGATGCTAGCCGCTCTTCACAAATACAAAGTAGAGACATTTTTTAAAAAACACTTTGTAGATAAAAAAGAAGCATTACTGTTGTAAATTCTGTTGGTCAGGCTGACATGCATCTGTGTACAATTAAGGCAGGGTGTAACAGATATCATAATTGTAAAGGAAAGAAGAATGCATGCAGCAGGACTTCTCATTCATCAGTGTTTTATGGAGCAGGGCTTGCAGTTTTACTGTACAAAATATTAGATGATTACAAAGCTAGATACATAGATTTGAGCCTGTGTTTATCTTTGCAATGCACTGTGATTGCCCAATCCAGTTTGGCACCATTCACATATATTATTTCCTGTGTACCTGTTATTCTGCAGTTATAGCATCTCTGCAGCCATGATGTGGAGTTGCCAGCTTTGGATTGGGATAAGCATAGTAAGTAGTCTCACCACACCAGGTTAAAGTCCAACAGATTTATTTCATAGCATAAGCCTTTGGAGTACTTCTCTTTGATCAGGTGAGTCAAGCTCGAGTTACCAAATAAACCTGTTGGACTTTAACTTGATGTTGTGAGATTACTTACAGCATCTCTGCAAACTATGGAACATAGTATTGCATTTCAGCCTTACACAGTGTGCAGATAATTTACTTACTCATTACTTCTCAGCTAACCAACTGAATGTTCTGAACACAAGAAATCTATTGTTTCACCTTTGGGAAGAGCTCCAACAGACAGTTAAAATTTTCTTAAAATTCAACTCATTTCCTCACATCAGGGATTATTACCAAGGCATGACAGTAAATTGTGATAATCTCTAAAGGTGTACTAAAAAAGGCAAGGAAGTCTCTGGAAATTGCCTGCCTCTGACACCTTGCACCAAGGAGAAGCCTGCATTCTGAGCAAAACTTTTTGCTTGCTTTGTCTTGTTGTTCTGCTTGCATTAGAGATACTGAGTAATCTCCCTGATGCAACTGATGCCAAAACTGTGTGATGTTGCACGTACCTTCACTGAAAACTAAAAGGAATAAGACACATGCATGTTCATCATCACAATCACCTTCATAACTATTGGCAATGCAGTCCTTGCCCTGTTTTAGGTACTGTTGTACCTGGAGCAGGTGGCAGATTTCCATGAGGACTGAAACACAAATGTCACATACATTGTTCAGATTGAGAATAGCTCCATGAATACCCTGGATGAATGTGACCTCCTGCTGACCGCTGTGCTCTCCCAACTAGCTGAGGAATATTTGTTAAGATGTTGGCATGCTCAAACAATAATTTCTTTATTGTATGTAAAACAATGTACAGCAGCTCATAACTCAGTATTACACTACAGAAGCCAGGAACATACTTCCTCTTAACTAGACGGAGCTTGTCAGAGAGGTAATTTTAATGGGGAATTTAATCTTAATTCAGACTAAAATAATCTGGTGGGAACAGGTAACAGAGATGACAATTAATACAGTGTTTTTGGATAACATTTTAGATCAGCATGTTCTAGAACAAACAAGGGAGCAGGCTATACCAGACCTAGAGCTAACACTGAGATAGGATTTATTAATGGCCTCAAAGTGAAGGTGCCTCTAGAGAGCACTGTACATAACATGACTGAATTTTACATTCAGTTTGAGGGAGAGAAGAGTGGGTCTAAGACTAGCATTTTAGATGTACAAAATTACGAGAGCATGAAAGTAGAGCTGGAGAAAGTGAATTGACAATTTAGGCTAAGGAATATGTCAACAGAGATGTTTGTAAGTGGATATTTCAGAATGCATAGAATGCACATTGGCACAGTGATTCGTACCACTGCCTCATAGTGCCAGGGGATCCAGGTTTGATTCCTGGCTTGGATCACTCTGTACAGAGTATGCACATTCTCCCCATGTCTGCATGGGTTTCTGTCAGGTGCTCTGGTTTCCTCCCACATGTGCAGGTGAGGTTGATTGGATGTGCTAAAATCCTCCCTCAGTGTACCAAAATAGGCACCATAGTGGAAATTTGCATGTTCTCCCCTTGCTTGCGTAGGTTTGCTCCGGGTGCTCTGGTTTCCTCCCGCACCCCAAAAACATGCTCTTAGGCTGATTGGTATTAACAAATTGTCCCTAAATTAGGCATCCCCCAATCTGGTTTTAATTCCTTTATTGTGGAGTCCAATAGGCATGGACAAAGGTCATAGGTAGAAGAGGGCACTCTCAATGTTAAAATGGCGGTGCAGGCTTGTTGGGTCGAAGGGCTTGTTTCCTGTTCTATATTGTTCTTTGTCCTTTGTAGTGTGGCGACTAGGGGATTTTCACAGTAATTTAATTGCAGTGATAGTGTAAGCCTACTTATGACACTAATAAATGAACTAAATTTTAAAGAAAAAGATACATTCCAATTTGAAAGAAAATTTTCAAGGGCAGGACCCACCATTCATGGTAACTAAAAAAGTTGAAGATCGTACCAAGCTTAAAGAAAATGCACATTCTTGTACAAAGATGGATGGCAGGTCAGAAAATTGACAGAACATTAAAAAAATGACTGGAAGATTAATAAGGAGAGAATATTTATAGTATGAGAGAAAGTTGGTTAGAAATATAAAGACAGATAGTAAGAGTTTCAGTGGATATTTTAAAAAGAGTTAACAAAGCGAATGTTAGTCCTGCAGAAAGTGAATTGGGGGGGTTAATAAATAAAGAGGTGGCAGATGAATTGAACAGATATTTTTCCTGAGTCTTCACTATAGAGGATACCAAGAATCACTGTAAATCAGGAATTAGGAGGAAGGGAAGAACACAAGAAAATTAAAATCACCAGGAAGGTGGTAGTTACTAAATTGTTGAAGCTGGGGATTGATACGTCACTGGCTCTGATGGATTTTGGCATAGGGTCTTAAAAGAAATGGCTACTGAGATAGTTTACCAATTGGTTTAAATTTTCCAAAATTCAACAAAATTTGGGGAAGGTTCCATGAGATTGAAAAATAGTTAATGTATCTTATTTTTTCAAAAAACAAAGGAGACGCGAAACAGGAAATTATAGGCCAGTTAACTGAACATCTGTCCTAGGGAAAATGGTGGAAACTGCTATTAAAGATGTTATAAAAGGACACTTAAACAAATTCAAGGTGATCAGGCAGAGTCAGTATGGTTTTATGCAAGGAAAATTATGTTTAACCAACTAACTGAAATTCTTTGAAGAAGTGACAGGTCCTGTGGATAGGTATGCTGTACTTAGATTTCCGGAGGCATTTGACAAGGTGTCTCATCAAAAATAATTACAGAAAATGAAAGCTCATGGTGTGGAAGATAACCTATTGACATAGATAGAAAATTAGTTAACTAACAGAAAATAGAGAGTAGGCAAAATGGGTAATTTTCTGGTTGGCAGGATGAGATGAGTGGTGTACCCACAAGGATAAGTGCTGGAGTCTCAGAGTTTTAGACTGTATATAAATGATTGGGATGAAGTGACTGATGCTATGACTGTAAGTTCGCTAATGATAACATCCATCGGAAAGTAAGTTGTGAAGACGACATAAGAAGGTTACAAAAGGATATTGATAGGTTGGTTATTGGGCAAAGATCTGGCAAATGAAATATTATGTGGGAAAATATAAGTTTTCCTATTTTGGCAGGACAAATAAAAAAGCATCACATTACCCAAATGATGAGAGATTGTAGAGCTCTGAGAAACAGATGGATCAAGGTGACTGAGTGCATGAAAAACAAGAGGTTAGTATGCAGGTGCAGCAAGCAACTAGCAAAGTAAATAGAATGTTATTGCTTAATGCAAGGGGAATTGATTACATGTGTGGTGAGATTATATTTCAGTTATACTCCAGGGCGCTGTGAGACCATAACTGGAGTACTGTGTTCACTACTGGTCTTTTTATTTGAGGAAATATGTAAATGCATTGGAAGGAGTTCAGAGAAGGCTACTAGACTAATACCTGGAATGAGCAGGTTGTCTGATGCAGAAAGTTTGGAGAGGCCAGATTGTATCCATTGGAGTTTAGAAGTGTGAGAGGTAATTTGCTTGAAACTTATAAGATCCTAAGGGGCTTTGACAAGATGGGTGAGGAAATAATGGCCATGATTCTCCCATTGTGACGCACAATTCTTCTGTCAGGTCGCGATGGAAAACATGCGTCCCTGCCTTGAACTGTGATTTGCACATGTGCCAGGAAGGCATGCTCATCTCCCAGAGCCAGCAAACAGATGCTGGTCAGAGCATGCTAGAAACAGGCGGGAAGACAGATAAGTCATTTAAATCTTTTTTGCATGTATTTGAAATATGTATATTAATTAATTATTGGGACTTTTCAGGTCCTGATCGAATCTCTCACCCTGCCAGGGACATTTCATTTCGGCAGGGTTCAGAGTAGCTCCTCCTGTCCAGGGAACTAGCTGGAATGAAGCGGGGAGGCACAATTGGACCCTCCCCAGGCGATCGGGTGGCAGGGGCATAGTGCCCCCTGGGCATGGTGGCAGTGCCAGCTTGTGCCCCTGGCTTTGCCCAGGGGGCAAAGTGCCTATGCCCAGGAGACACATCAGACATGAGGCAGTGCCAAGGGGGAGGGGCCAATTGTGGTTAGAGTTTGGGGCAATCGGTAGCGGTGGGGGATCCCGCTGTCATTCTGCATGGCAATTGGTCTGGGATGGAGAGAGGACAGTTATTGGGGCAGGTTGAGGGAGGGGTGGTCTGTTGGGGAAGCCTGTCTCCTGGGGGGACTCTAACCCCAGGGGAGATCAGCTGAGGGGGGGGTCTGCAGGGGTGAGGCAGGTGGGGAGATCGCCACTAATGTAGGTCGTGTGGGCTGTAATCAGGGCGGTCCAGGATGGGTCAGAGCTGTCGGGAGTTGCTGTGGGGGCTGCAGTCAGGCCATTGTTGGGAGCAGGCGGGGCTGGAGGGGCAGCTTTGAGGGGGCCCCGGGCTGGACTGCTATCCAGGTGGCTAGCAAACCAGGAGTCTGCATGCGCAAAGTTCCAGAACTGTCAAATCCAACACAAATAGGCCCTGCCCCCGGGTTTTTAATGATATTCATGACTAGGACCTCTGCATTGCAGAGAGTGGGGAGATTTGGGTGAGAAGTTGAACTGAGAAAACAGTGGGAATATAGAACGGTTTTCCTGCCAATTTAGCACTTTTTGGTGAATCGCTGCCAAAGTAAAATCCTGCCCGAGGCCAACAGAGATTTCTGTTCTGGGAACCTTGCCTGACCCAATTCCGGGTGGGCAAGGTGGTAGGATTTCAGCCAAGGGCATTACTATTCTCTCAAAGGGTTGTGAGCCTTTACAATGATCTTCCTGACAAGGTGGTTGAGGCTGAGTCTTTGAACATCATTAAGGTAGAAATAGGTAGATTTTTGATAAGCAAAGCAATGAAAGGTAATTGGGGTTTGGCAGAAATGTGAACTTTGGCTTAAAGTTAGATCAGCCATGATCTTACTGAATGGTGCAGCAGGCTCAAAGAGCCAAGTGGCCAACTCCTGCTCCCAATTCGTATGTCCACATGTTCTTTTCCATTATGGTTATATACATTAACCCTTATAAACTCTAATACTTCTTCTACCCTGAAGTTTTGGTCCTTCACTTTCAATGTCAACTGTGGATTCTTCATCCCCCCTTCAGCATGTTTTCTCCTCCTTGGGATGAATTTCTGTTGCGCCTTCCAATTAATTCCCCAAACTTCCTTATCTCTCTCCAAAGTCATTACAAAGTTAACTGTTAAGCAGCTTCACAACTCTCCCAAATGTCATTCTTGTCAGACTTAAAAGATTAATTGTCTCTCTTTGAACTTCTTTTTCTTGAGACTTGAATAATATTCATTAAGAGCTGTGGTATTTGGTTCTTTATTAGTTTCTGACTCAATGTTTGGTTCTCTAAAATGCACGATTGATTATTGTTTTGGATGAAGATGAATAAAATTCTTTTGATCTTTTTGTACAGTATCTTCTGAAGTATTTACTAAATAAGGTATTTGTTGATTGTCATCTCTGCATTATTACTCCTTCTTTCTCTTGGTGACTTTTGGATTTGGGCTTCATTTTTTTCTCCCTCTCTTTGTGGTTCTATTTTTCTTGATAGCCCTCTCTTTGCATTTTGCATGCTTCCTATTCTTGCCTGTTGAGTTTGCTCTCTTTCTTCTGTATGTTTTTTTCCTGTCCTTCCATGCTCTGGGAGTGATAATTCCTTGCAGTCTCTCATTCTTGAATTCTCAGATATTCCTGGACTTCTAGCCCTGGAAGTAATTCTTTGGGAATCTCTGAAGAATCCACATGATTGGTGTCTTGGTTTTCTTCAAAATCCAGTGGATCTGGTTTATCAGTAAATTCACTTTCTACCTGGTAGAAAAGGTCGACACTGAGTTGCTTGGTTTCATGTCTAGTTTTTGATCTACTGGACTGCTAGCATCCTTGAGTACTATTTTTGGTGAATGATAGGTACTGATGTACTTTCTTGGACATCACCACTGTTGGATGAATGTATGCTGGAATTCTCTGATCTTGCATGCAGCTGGGATTCTCCAGTCCTGCTGCAGTGAATGGAGATTTGGCTGTGCACCAAATTCTCCTTTCTTGCTGACAGTGGCGACAGGCCAGGAATGGCCAGAGAATTTCAGCCGTGATATTTGAGTAAAGTATTTTGTCATCAGATTTTCATCTTCCATCTTTGAAAGGATTCTACAAAGTAGTGAGTGATCATTCTTATTCTTACTTTTCTTTCTGGTTCAGTTTTTCCCTGTGCATTTATTGTGAGTGAGTGGACCTCGCCCCTTCTGCAGGTCCTCCTGCAAAATAATTGAACAGTGAAGAGTGGTGTCAAAAATGCAGCACTGAAGTCACAATCCAGATCTTTATGGCCTTTGATAATTTCAAGTATTTATTTCTGAAATCATCCTTAGATTCTTGCTGATTGACTTCTTCCATTTTCATGATAAAGTTGAGGTCTATGGAAGCTCTTCTACTTAAAAGAGACAGTTCCTGATACTGTAGAACAAAACGATGCTTCCACTATCTCCTTTCCCTTGTACTGGAGAGCTGTCTGTAACTTTCCTTCACTTTTAGTTGATCCCTCCTGGACCCTGTAGCTGGGTTTCTATTGGCTTCAGGCACCGCTTTGGTAACCGGGGTTTATTATCTAATAATGTCATTACACTCACTCTAGTGTTGCACTTAATGTTGTTGATATATCCATTGATATATATGCCTGCATTCCAGAATACATGTTTGGGGTCATTGACTTCACCCAGGATATACACTTGTTCTTCTTCTGGTGGAAGTTCTTCAACTTCATTAATAGCCTATGCATGAAAATTTTTTTTCTCTGAAATTGGTGAATTTACAGACTTTGCTTTCCCGAAATAGCCAATTCTCCTGGAGAGAAAACATCCTGTAAGGTTTTATGGTATTGCGTACTTTCTCTCCAAATTGTAGCTTCCTTTCAAATGCTTTTTTAACATTCCTGGGCTGAAGGAACTGCACTGATGGATTTCTGAGCTAAGAACTTACTTCACCTCTCCGTTTTAGTCTATTCTATGGACCTGTCTTTGTCTCACCAGCTGTATTGTTTTTTCTAAGGTGAAATCTTCTTTGGATTGCAATAATTTTGGTAAGGTTCATTGGTTACCCTGCCCGCAATGCAATCTCATATTAAGTTCTTAGATATCCATCCTTCAGCAAACCCATAAATCAGATAATCCTTACAGCGCAGAAAGAAGCTATTTGGCCCATTGAACTGACAATGCACTGACAACAATCTGACCCAACTCTATCCCCATAATCCTATATACTCCCCCTGCTATTCCCTCTAACCTACACATCCCAGGACATTAAGGAGCAATTTAGCATGGTCAATGCACCTAACCTGCACATCAGTGTTGGAAGAAACCGAGGCACTGGAAGGGAACCCAAGTAAATACTGGGAGAATGTGCTTTTCCACATAAACAGTAATCGAACCTGGATCCCTGGCACTGTGAAGCAACAGATGGAATCACTATGCCACCGTGCCGCCCATAAATGATATAAAGGTCATCAATAAAAGCATCTACTGAATCAACTGATTTCTGGACCCTTTTAATGAATTTCACCCTTTCCAAAATCTTCTTGCTCCTCAGGATGAAATAATTATTGAAAGTTTTTACGACTTCTTCAAATTTATCAGAAAAAGTCACACTGATGTTCCACCTTGCAAAATATTAGCTGCTACTGTTCCTATGGAGTAATGAGTTGATCTGTCCAGTTTCAGATTTACTGTCCAATCCTGAAGCAATTCAATCCTTATGAATCTTTTTCTTCAAAGTGCCCTGTTTTAAGTTTGGTTTTATCCTTCAATATCCTTCAATCCAGAGGTTTTATCCAAGCCTCTCAGCTGGCATAAATTTAGGATCCATAGCTTTTCTAAACTTTTAGGTAGTTTACCCAAAGTTTTAAATTTCCCTTCCAGTACTTGAAATTTTCTCACACTATTTAGCCTCTCACCAAGACTTGCTGTTGCGACTGACTCTTCTTGGGGGATCCTTCAGCTAGACTTCATATTTATTTTTTGAACACTGCCAAGCTGTTACAGACTGCTTTATGTCATTTCAACAATCTGTTCACACCTTTTTCCTGAACCATTGAATATTTGCAGCCAAGTTTTTTTGTCTTTTGTGCTGCCTTGTGGTTACCATGTGTAATGGCAATGACCTCGAACCTGGACTGCAGGGTTTTCTATATTCCGTCCATACTATGGACCTGGTTTTTCCAATCTTACCTGCCCAGAGTGGCATTAAAATTGTATTTTACCTTTATTAAGAGTTGCTCCTCGGTTCTGCAATCTTTGCTTGGTTCTCCAACTTGAAGCTTACATTTGCTGGATTAGGATTTGCTTCACGTGCTGTGGTGCAGCCCTGAATGATATTGAAATTTGATTTTCAAATGTCTTGTGCCTCTATTTCATCAATGGAGCAGCTTTGGAATTCTTCAACTGTGCCTTACAGAGTTGTGCAGTCTTGGCGGGTCTGATATTTAACCTTTTTTAAGGTTGTATTTTCTTTTTTGTATAGAGGAGAAGGGGGATGGTCCATCATTGCTGCAACTATGTATATGATGATAGGTCTAGTTGAAGAATGATTGCTGAGATATTGGTGTAGTCAAACAATAACTGGCTGTTATGTGTAACCGAACCATATACAACTAGTCATGGCTAAACGTTATATGGCTGAAGCCCTGAACATTCTCCCTTGACTCCTTGTCAAGTATTCTCTTACACCATTATAATGAGAAGAACATAAGAACATAAGAACAAAAGAAATAGAAGCAGGAGTAGGCTATCTAGCCCTTTGAGCCTGTCCTGCCATTCAACAAGCTCATGGCTGATCTGAAGTGGATCAGTTCCACTTTCTTGCTTTTTTCCTTGTCTATCAGAAACCTATCTACCTGCGACTTAAATATATTCAGCGAGGTAGCCTCCACCACTTCAATGGGTAGAGAATTCCAGAGACTCATCACCCTTTGAGTCAAGAAGTTCCTCCTCAACTCTGATCTAAACTGCCCACCCCATCCCCCGCCTTATTTTGAGGCTTTGTCCTCTAGTTCTGCTATCCTTTCTAAGTGGGAAGAATCTCTCTACCTCTATCCCCTTCATTATCTTATATGTCTCTATAAGACTCCCTTCAGCCTTCTAAACTCCAAAGAATACAGACCAGTCTATTCAATCTCTTCTCGTAGAGGTGGCAAATAGAGTTTAATGTGGAAAAGTGTGAGGTGATTCACTTTGGTAAACGTAACAGCAGTACAGAAAATAAGGCTAATGAAGGATCTTAGTAATGTTGATGAGCAGAGAGATCTCGGTGTACATGTGCATAACTCCCTGAAAGTTGGCACCCAGGCTGATAAAGTTGTTAAGAAAGCGTACAGAGCATTAACTTTTATTGGTAGAGGGATTGAATTTGGGAGCCGTGAGGTCATGTCGCAACTGTACAAAACTCTGGTGCGGCCGCACTTGGAGTATTGTGTACAGTTCTGGTTGCTGCATTCTAAGAAAGATGTGGAGGCATTGGAAAGGGTGCAGAGGAGATTTATCAGGATATTGCCTGGTATGGCAGGAAGGTCTTATGAGGAAAGGCTGAAGGACTTGAGGTTATTTTTGTTAGAGAGAAGAAGGTTAAGAGGTGACCTAATTGAGGCATACAAGATGATCAGAGGGTTAGATAGGGTGGACAGTAAGTGCCTTTTTCCTCAGATGGTGATGGCTAACATGAGGGGAACTTTAAATTAAGGGGTGATAGTTATAGGACGGATATCAGAGGTAGGTCCTTTACTCAGATGGTAGTGAGAGCATGGAATGCTTTGCCTGTAGCAGTTGTGGACTCGCCAGCTTTAAGGGCGTTCAAATGGTCAGTGGATAGGCATATGGATAACATTGGAATAGTTTAGATAGAGGGTCATTAGATTGGTTTCGCTGGTTGGCGCAACATCGAGGGCTGAAGGGCCTGTACTGCACTGTAATGTTTTATGTTCTAACCCCTTCATCTCCGGTATCGGCCTAGTGAACCTTCTCTGCACCCTCTCCAAGGCTAATATATCCTGTGGTGACCAAAACTGCACACAGTATTCCAGTTGTGGTCTCACCAGTACCCTGTACAGTTGCAGTAAGACCTCCCTGCTTTTTTATTCTATCCCCCTTGCTATAAAGGCCAACATTCCATTCACCTTCTTGATTACCTGTTTCACTTGTAGACTGGGTTTTTGTGATTCGTGCACAAGGACCCCAGGTCCCTCCGCACCGTGGCATGCTGCAGCTTTTCACCTTTTAAATAATAATTTACTAATTCTTCTATTATTTCTATCAAAGTGGATAACCTCACATTTGCTAACATTGTACTCCATCTGCCAGGTTCTCGCTCCCTCACTCAGCCTATCCAGATCTCTTTGCAGACTTTCCACACCTTCCACTCAATTTGCTTTTCCACTCATCTTCGTGTCATTTTACACAGTCCTTTACAAAACTTAATACTTCTTTCTCCTCCCTGCACTTACATCTCCTGCTGTGTATGGCCTCCATTCATTCTGAAAGTCTTACTGTATTCCAAGGACCTACTTGTGTATCCATGCCTGGGAGAAAATGGTTTATAGAGCAGCCCTCAAGACAGCAAAAGGTCTACCTGTTATACTACCTTTTATAGACATTTTCATCTAGAAAGAATCACAGAGAGTGTGAAATCCCTCCAGAATTATAGCAACAGCAAAAGGAAGTCAAACAGCAACTAAACTAGAAGTAACAGATGGCCCATTTAAATAGCTCTGGTTGTCAGTGTCTGGGGGGTTGGTGGCGTGAGAGGGGGACGGTTTCTTCCTACAGCTGAATCTTTTCTCAAGAATTCCTGTAAGAGTTGAGCTCCACAATGGCACACTGACATAAAATCAACGTGGTGTATTGACTGAAACCATAATATACGTGCTCTAAGTATTTCGGCAGATGTTGACTACATACATGCTAATGCCTGCACTGAGGTGGCATCCAGCAAGACTCACTCCTGCACATTGCCAATACTATTTTAAAACTGTAAAGGCACTCACAACACTCAGAAAACTGATGCCCAATATCTTGCTTGTCATCAGTCATTGTCCATTAAATTAGTGGCATTCCAAATGGAAATATCATTGTTTTATAATCCATAAATTACTCTATTGTGGTGCGCTGTTGGGGAAAATCTAGCAGCTTTTCTCGTTGGTTTAGCTGATGTTAAAAATGACTTGCAGGCTGTGGAACTTTTTTATTCTTTGGTGGGAAGTGGGTGGTGCTGGCAGGGCTAGCATTTGTTACCCATCCTTAATTGCCCTTGAACTAAATGGCTTGCTGGAGTGTTTCAAAGGCTAGTAAAGAAAGATCATTACGTAGAATCAATCATTTGCGATGAAATGCAATCTTTGCTCAGCAATGTTCATGCTTATCTTAAGGCTATTCAAACCACAATATAGAATTTGGTCTTTCAATGTATGCCAGGCCATTTGCATCTAGTTTTAAACTTCTGATCAACTAACCAACTCGTTAACCATCTGGAATGATTTCCAAACATCTTGCACTCAGAGCAAAGTTTTGTGGCTGGGCCAAGGTCCTGCCATTGGGATTAGAAGTTGCAGCCAACTGGGCAGTGGTTCATCAGCCACATACAGTTGCTCAGCGGCTGGCCAATTATTACTCAACAGGACAGAGGGCGAGCCACAGAGAGAGCAGAGATGGACTCAAAGGGGTAGAGTCATGTCATGGCAGGTGTTGGCACCATATTTAAAGAGTTGGCAACTCTTGTTACCATGGGAACAGACAGGATGTGTGGCACAGGGAAGGAAATCAGCAAAGATAATGGTGGAAAAGGATCCCAGGTGGTCCATGGTTCAGTGATGCCTTCTTGCAGTTTCTCTTCTAAACTAAAAAGACAAAATGGGATGCCCTCTTCCCTGGGAATGGATGTGGGAGAGGCTTGACAAAGCAAACTTGGATGGGGATTGCAGAGGAAGTCAGCAGCCCCCATGTGGTCCCCAGAATCTGGCTCCAGTGCCACAAGATCACCAATGACTTTATTTGAACTGCCAAGGGAGTACTTCATAATTCTTCACCCTTGCATATGGAAATATCAGAGGGTGGATTTGGTGGAGAGGGAACAACTACCAAGTTGGTGACAAAGAGGTCAGGTAGTAGCATATCCTGTCAATGGCATTGCTATATTTCAGTGAGAGGCATGGAAAAGACAGACCATGGTATTAATGAATAGGTCAAGGTGGATGAAGGACTATATAGAATCATAGAATCCCCACAGTGTAGAAGGAGGCGATTTGGCCCATTGAACAACAATCCCAGCCGGGCCCTTTCCCCATGTATTTACCATGCTAGTCACCCGACATTAAGAAGCAATTTAGCATGGTCAATGAATCTAACCCACACATCTATAGACTGTAGGAGGGAACTGGAGCACCCGAAGAAAACCTACACAGACACAGGTAGAATGTGAAAACTCCACAAACTCAAGGCTGGAATCAAACTCGGGTCCCTGGTGCTGTGAGGCAGCAGTGCTAACCATTATGCCATTGTGTCGTCCTCCTTAGTCATCCTAATTCCTTTAAATGAGGAGGGCTTTGGGACTGGAAGAGCAGCATGCAGGTCACTTCATCATAGAAGGTGAGGCAGGAGTGCAGATGCAAGAAACTGAGTGGCTGAATACTGATACACAAGGGAGCCTCTGGACACAGGAGGCATAGTACTCACACTTCCATCACTGGACTGATAGAGGTGGCACAATGGTTAGCACTGATGCCTCACAATGCCAGGGATCTGGGTTCGACTCTAACTTTGGGTGACCGTGTGGAGTTTGCACATTCTTGATGTGTCTGTGTGGGTTTCCTCTGGGTGCTTTGGTTTCCTCCCACACTGCAAAGAGGTTGGGTGGATTTGCTGCGATAAATTGCTCCACAGCGTGGAGATTAGAGGATTAGCGAGGTAAAATGCATGAGGTTATAGGGATAGGGCGCAGGGTGGGTCGGGTTAAGAAGTTGGTGCAGCCTTGATGGGCCAAATGGCATCCTTCTGCATGACCTTCTAAGAGCTTGTCCCTTAAGGATGGCACAGTGGCACAGTGGTTAGCACTACTGCCTCACATCACCAGGGACCTGGGTTTGATTTCGGTCTTGGATGACATCTGTGTGGAGTTTGCATGTTTTCTCCTGTCTCTGTAAATTTCCTCTGGGTGCTCCAGTTTCCTCTACAGTCCAAAAGTGTGCAGATTAGATGGATTGGCCATTTAAATTGCCCCTTAGTCTCTCAAGATATTTTGGTAAGGTGGATTAATTGTGTAAATGCATGGGGTTATGGGGATAGTTCGGGGGTGGGCATGGGTAAGATGCTCTGTGGAAAAGTCGGTACAGGATTGATAGACAAATGGCCTTCTGCACTGCACTGCAGGGATTCTGTGAACCTTAAAAAGGCACTACTATCTAAATTCAAGATCTTCTTCATAATGTTCTACCTGTTTGTTTTAGGCAATAAATCATTAATCCTGAGAATAATATGTTGCACAATATTGTAATCAATGCCAACACCAAGGTTAAAATAAGAAAATGTGACAGCTTTTCTGCTGAGTGAGACTACAGGGATAATTTTAATTTTATCTTCAATGTGAATGAGACAGTAGCACCCACAAAAAATCAGGCACGGCACTCAGTACTCTGTCCTCAGTGACGTCTCAGTTGCTGCCACACTAACCCATGTAAACCAGAGTTTCATGCCATCAGTGGACCACTACAGACCACTTTGAACATACTGCAAGTAAATGTGATGATGTTTGTAGAGCCAGGAGGAGCAGGCCCCACAAAACTCAAGCCTTTCACTCTTGGGTCCTTTATTTTTGCTGCAGTCACCCTATGTTGCAAAGTAATCCTGTACTGGTCTGCTCACCAACTAAGCCATGGGAAGCTCACTGAGTGAATGGTAATGAGACAGGCCATGAATAGTGGTCATACCTCTCACCAGTTATATTGGAGAAGAGTGGGCTGCTGTGTCTGTTGTTTTCATGAAACTAAAAATTGGTCCTATGAGTTGGCTGACTCTGTGATTTGTTGTGACCAACAAATAATTCAAATCATCAGGCAAAAATTATCTTTATTATCTCTCACTTTGAAACTCAGAATAAGATTTGATTTAATAAATCAGTTGGCTTCGAGTTCTATCCATGCTCACTACCGCTGAATGTCTTTTTGTAGGTTTTTGGTCCCTCCCACCAATTGGAAATGTTTGTCCTTTCCTCTTTCCTTTTTTTAACTTCCTTTCTTATCAAGCTAAATCTCACTCTTTCCCAAGATGAAGTTTCCACCCATTCAGCTGAAATCTTTGCACTTTTACTTCAACAATTAAACATGTGGTTTCACTTCCTGTCCCTTTTTGCTCAATCAAGATTTCAGTTCTTTCTGTTGTTTTGAATTCAAAGTGTTCCAAACTGCCTTCCTCATCAGTTTAAATCACCAGTCTATATAAGCGGCAATTTTATAAGTTTAGAGTCCTTTTGGTGTCAATGGTTGGTAGATTCCACACTTTCTGGTTGAGAAACACCACCCAGTCTACTTATACAGAGGGTTAACTCGGTGCTCTGGTCTCCATGTACAGTAAGTCTAAACACAATCAAGCACATATCTCCAATCTTTCAAAAGGTGAAAAAATGAATAAGGTGAAGTGAACAAGAAAGATCCAAATCAACCAAATACCATGATCCACAATTCATCCAAATTTTCACAACTTGGATTTTGTTTTCATTTAAATTTCATTCCAGCTTCAGAAGAAGTTGGGACAAATATTAAGTCTGTTTTGTACACTTCCGAGGCCTTCTAAATCACTGAGGGAGAGTTTAGCATGGCCAGCGCACTAAGCGAGCATGTTTTTTGGACTGTGGGAGGAAACCAGAGCATCCAGAGAAAACTCACATAGACACGGCGAGAACGTGCAGATTCTGCAAAGATAGTCAGTCAGGAATCGAACTCGGGTCCCCAGCACTATGAAGCAGCAGTGCTAATCACTGTCCCTCTGTGCTACCCTACTGTATGCCACATGCAAAGAGAGAAAGAGAAGGTTCTTTCAACACATGCCATATACACCAAAAGTCTTCAAAAAACATTTCACCTATCTTTACCTCAGGTAAGACAAGAGTCTGAGATAGCTACAATTTACCAAGGAGATGGTCACTGAACATGCCTCCTCCACCAGCATCTGCAGAGAGGACCAAGATGATGAAGCCAGTGGTCAGATGATGAAATCAAATTCCATATCTCAAAATTCTTTCAACCTCAAGTCAGCAGTATCCACAGTATCTGTTCATTACTTCATCATTGCACTGAAGTCACCAAAATTGTTGCTTTCTATCCAAGCAGAGATAAACAAGACGAATACTCATTGGGGCAGTGATTGCAGGCACCTTGCTCTGTAAGTCTCAGATCTAAATGGGGAGATATACCAGCACCATTAATGGTTCCATGTCCTCAATTTGCAATTGGTGTGAGAAAATGCATGATGGTGAGTGCCCGTCATTCTGGCAGTAGCCCGGATGCTTTTATCCTGTGCCAAATAGCCATTTCCAGCATTGTGAGCTGCCACATTGAATCAGAGGCTGGCTGCTTTGTGAAACAGATCCCCACTATAGAATTGATCTTGACTTTGCTCCACCATCTGATGATCCATGAACAGTGTTTCTTTAGGGAGATCCTTACAGTGAACAGGTGCACACCATTGTTCTACTGCCTGAACCAACTCGGGGGAGCCAAACAATACTTTATACAGCATGTATCCAAGTTCATAGTAGCCTGCTGCATTCTACACAAACTGGCAATCGTGAGGGCTTGCCATAAGCTCTTCAGCAAATACATCAGGAGGAGGAATGATCTGCCTGAACTTCCATCTGAGGTTCTATCTCAGATACAAGCCAGTTTGATTTGCTCCAAATAATGTCCAGAAATGGCTGAATGGTTAGGATACATACAACCATGAGTTTGGGCCTCAACAACATCCCAGTAGTAGTACTGAGGACTTGTGGTCTGAACCAATTGTGTTCCTAGCCAAGCTGTTTCAGTACAGACACCATACTAGCATCTGCCTGCAAATATAGAGAATTGCACAGGTATATCATGTCCAGAAAAAGCTAAACAAATCCAAGTCAATTACTGCCCCATCAGTCTACTCACCAGCAAAATGATGGAAAGTGTCACCGACAGACTATCAAGTGACTCTTGCTCAGCAGTGACTTATTTATTGACACACAGTTTGGTTTCCAGCAGGGTCACTTGGCTCCAACTTCATTGCAGTCTTGTTCCAAACATGGACAGAAAAGTTGACTTCCAGAGGTGAGGTGAGAGTGATGCTCTTGATATCAAGACAGTATTTGAATGAGTGTGGCAACAAAGAGCTCTTGCAAAACTGGAGTCAATCAGAATCGGGGAAACTGATCAATTGATCGGAATGAAGAAGATTATGGATTCTGGGGGTTAATCACCTCAGGACATCACTGCAGGGGTTCCACAGGATAGTGACTGAGATCCAACCATCCTCAACTGCTTCATCTTTGATAGACATTTCTTTCATCATAGGGCAGAAGGGATGGGGGGAGGGGTGGTGGGGTGAGCAGGTGGTGATAGTCTCTGATGCTTGCACAAAGCTCAGTATCATTCACAACTCCTCAGAAACTGAAGCATTCCATGTCTGTGTTCAACAAGACCTGGACAACATTCAGGCTTGGGCTTGGAAGTAGCAAGTAATTTTCACGTCACACAAGAGCTAGCCATTGGCCATCACCAGCAGGTGAGAATCTAATGTCCTCACATTGACATTCAGTGATATTACCATTGCTGAATCCACCACTCCCAACATCCTGGGGATGAACATGTACAAGAAACTTAACTGGACTTGCAATATACATACTGTGGCTATAAGAGTTCATAGGCTGGGAACTTATAGGTCAGTAACTCAGCTCCTGATTCCCCAAATTCTGTCCAGCATCTATAAGTCACAAGACAGGAGCGTAATGGATATTCCCCAGCTGCCTGGATGAGTGCCATTCTAACAGTGCTGTAGCTGCTCAATATCATCCAGGACAAAATAACCTGCTTAATTAGCAACCCATCTTAAAATTCACTCCCTCCACTACCAATGCACAGTGACAGTAGTGGAGACCATTTGCAAGATGCATTCCAGCAACCTGTTAAATCTCCTTTGACACCACCTCCTTAACCTATAACTTAAAAGCACAAAGCAAGCAGATACAAGGCAAAATCTCCATCTGCAAGTTCTCCTCCAAGTCACATCCCATCCTGACATTCAACTACATTACTCTTGCTTCATTATCACTGGATCTAAATCCTGGAACTCCCTCACTAACAGCATCAGTACCTACACTACATGAATAGCAACCGTTTATAAAGGTGGTTCACAACCATCATTTTAGGACAATTAAAATGGTCTTTCCATTTCTGCATGTTTTTGCAGGGGTCTTTACCTATCCTAGTATTTCATCATGATATGCAGATGCCAACGTTGGACTGGGGAAAACACAGTAAGAAGTCTCACAATACCAGGTTAAAGTCCAACAGGTTTATTTGGTAGCAAAAACCACTAGCTTTTGGGGTTCTGCCCCTTCTGTCAGATGAATGGAGAGTGATCAGAACTACCAAATAAACCTGTTGGACTTTAACCTGGTGTTGTGAGACTTCTTAGTAGTATTTCCTCTGCAGTGCAATCACTCTTCAGCACGGTATATGGAGATGTGCTGAATTTCAGGAGAGAAGGATGCAAATGATGACTTTGACCAGCATTGGGCTTTGTAGACCTAGCTTTGGGCTGCAGCACCTTAGCAAAAATAGCACGTTAAGATGCATCAGCATCAACACTGGCTTAGTGCCAGTGGCAGAAGAAAAAATGTTACCATCTTAAGAGGCCAGCAAATTCTTGCAACAAGGAACTCCGACCAGTTCCCCAGGGCAGCATTACAATAGTCCAGACTGCTGAGAAAGCCTGCATATCTCTTTCAGCACTGGTGCCATGATGAGAGCAACTGAGCTGGTATGGCAACCAGTTGGACTTCCATGGCACAACGCACAAATTGCATGGGTGCAGTGCAGTTGCAACTTTCACTGCTACACTCAGATGTTAGTGGGTTTCTTTCTATAATACAACAGAAGCTGAGGCATCATCCACCAGCTCCTTGTTGGGTCCACAATCAGGTCCCTGGAATTGATCAGCAATTGCAAGCTGGAGAGGATGGGTTTCAAGTTTTGCATGGATCTGTGTATCTTGTTGGAAGCCAAACTCCTCCATGTCCCTTGACAGTGATAATTGACTCTGTGAGCCAAAAATCAGCCTTTTCATGCATGTTCCCCAGTAAAATCTTCTGTTTTAGTTTATGTATTTATTTATTAGTATCACAAGGAGGCTCACATTAACAAGGCAATGAAGTTACGTGAAAATTCTGGCACCTGTGGGGAGGATTTAGCATGGGCAATGTACTGAACCAGCATGTCTTTTGGACTGTGGAAAGAAACTGGATCACCCTGAAGAAACCCATGTAGACATGGGGAGAATGTGCAGACTCCACACAGTGACCCAAGCTGGCAATTGTACCCGAGTCCCTGGCACTGTGAGGCAGCAGATCTAACCACTGTGCCATCATGCCACCCGAGTCATCTGCAACAGAAATGAGCTGTGACCTTGTCCTTCAGCAAGCATACATTTTATAATTCTCCACTGGCCTTTCTGCAGCCCACTCATGGCTGGTAGCTCATCATTTGTTGATTCTGCCTCTATATTATCCTCTGAGGTACACATAGTGCCTGTGTTGGAGCTGGTGCCCTCTAGTATCAAATCAAATGATTGTGCTTCTTCTTCAAGTGTCTTCCTGTTGTTGCCCACCATCCTTAAGCTGCACTGACTGGCCAGTAGGAAGGATTTTGGAATCTGAAAACACAAATGTAGAGTGAAAGGGTTCAAATTGTGGAAGATGGAGGGGGAGTGATGAATAGAATGGAAGAGGCCATGGTCACACCATCTACAGCTTGTACTTTTTGCCAGGTTTCATGGTAAGGGCGAAGTTGGTTTTGAGAACGTGCACAAGACAGAAAAATATCACCTTATGCTGAAAACTTCTGGTGATGCCAGTTACAACAACCTCACTCTCTGCAGATTCAATTATTCAAAGCATCATCTGCTTCAAGGAATTCACACTTGTGCTGGTTATCTGCTGCACCCTCCTTAAAATGTCATCTTATTCTGCAAGGACAAGGACAGAGTGTCAGTATGTTGGCTGCAATATGTTGAGGCGATGTACAAAGAACAAAGAACAACACAGGATGTGTCTGTTGTAGCTGAATATCTGGAAGTGTGTGCAAATTGTGAGCTATGGGAGTTAGGCTTGCAGCACTGTGTGTGTGTGTGTGTGTGTGTGTGTGGGGGGGGGTGTGTGTGGGGGGGTCGGGGTTGTGGGGGGGGGGTGTGTGGGGGGGTGGTGGGGTGTAGTCCACATGATTGTTAGGCATGAATTCTGATTGTTTCAGACTTCTAGTAGCTGAGTAATGGGGTTGTGACACATTAGCTGTTTGTGAGGTGAGTTATGTGGTTGGTAGGAGATACCTTATGAAGGAACATTCACTGATCTTGACCACCCATTGCGGATCAATAAACATTTTGTGCTGCTGTAATCAGCACTTAGGGGTAAGAACCGATGCATTTACAGTGTAATATACCTGGTGAGACTCCTTTTCCTCCTGTGGAAGCAGAACCTCTCTCCTCCTTTCCATCTCTTAGTTCACCAGCATTCTGGACATCAGGGAAACTGGGAACCCTCACTTTTGCCTGAAACTCCATCAAATACTCTTTCTTCCTTGCGAAAAACACTTAGAGGAAACATTTCCAACACACACTGCAGCCAGAATGCACCTTTCTTTTAAGAGATGCAAAGCTGGCTCTAGGAAGTTACGGATGAGCTTTAACTCACATTAGACACAGCTGAATATGGAGTCTCTGCTCAGTGTGCAGCCACTCAGCAGCATTGTTAGTGCTGGACTGCATGCTGCAGTTACAGAGATGAGCTGGTAATACAAGGTTTGCCTGCTCCTGTACCCCTTCACTTGGACATAAGGTAATCGGGCATTATCTTCCTCACAAATCAGCAACTGTTAGTCGAAGGTGGCTAGAAAATGCTTCAACAATAAATATAACAACAGAATTCATACCCATGATAATTTTCTTGCTGACGTTGTTATGTTGCTATTGTGACATACCATTTGCACCTTTATTTTTAGTCCATCTGGAGATAATTTTCCCCCCCATTTAAAAACAATGGTGAAATGCCAGTTTTCCAATGTAATTTACAATCCACTAATGAAATTGTGGGAATGCGCAGTTTTAATACTTGTGATTGCTGAGAATGCAATTTCAGTTGTGAGAATGAAACAATTATCGGTCAATTACAACACATTTGTAATAATGATTTTTTAATGTTCTCGAGCAGCCAATGAGTCATTTAATTGGGATAAATGTAAAAAAGGTTTGTAATTCTGTAATGCAATTTTAGAGCGATATGGCTCAATGACAGCTGGGGGGAAAGCCCCTCTCCTGAAGAAATCTGAGCAGATATTTGGTGGAAAAAGATGAATTAAATGGTTTTAAGATCTGATGGGTTGCATGAAGGGTGGTGCTCTGCCAGATCTATGTTCAGACAGTGAAGTTGAAAATAAGCAGAGGAATATGTAGGGAAGTCAGGAGAACTAACACTTGCTTTGACCTGCTGCATGTAAAACATACCGCACTGAAATAGAGAAATGCTTGGAAGGGTGTCACATAGAAAGTACTGAAAGAGAAAATAGCAGTTTTGATATTTCCCCACTACCTTGTCATATCTTGTCAGTATGTCACTATTTACTTCTAAAATATTAAATTTACCATAAAGAGAACATATTTTGGCTTTCAATCCCTATTTCCTTTAAAGGAAAACCTGGCACACAGAGTGGGATTTTATAGTCTTGCTCATCCCAAAATCGTACAATCCCACTCAAAGTCAACAGACCTCTCCATGTCCCAACCCTCGCCTGCTCAGATTCCCAAGGCAGGCAGGCAGTTAAATTCCAGCCATAGATTTATGACTTCAGACATACCTGTAAGCTTTTTTCTCTTCCATCATGAGATTTGAACATCGTTGGCAAGGCTGGTATTTATTAACTATCATTAAATCATAGAGATATACAGCATAGAAACAGGCCCTTTAGCCCAATTCATCCATGCTGACCAGATTTCTTATACTGAACTGATCTCATTTGCTTGCATTTGGCCTAGATCCCTCTATGCCTTTCCCAACCTGTCCAAATGTCTTTTAAAAGTTGCAATTGTACCTGCCTCTAACACCTTCTCTGGCAGCTCATTCCATTTATGCACCATCCACTGCGTGAAATAATTGCCCCTCAGGTCCCTTTTAAATCTTTCCCCTCTCACCCTAAACTTATGCCCTCCAGTTTTGGACTCCACTACCTGGGGAAAAGACCTTGGATATTCACGTTATCTATGTCCTTCATGATTTAAAAACTTCTATAAGGACACCCATAATCGTTTTACAATCCAGGGAAAAAAGGTTCCAACCTATCTAGTTTCTCATAATTCAAATCTTCCAGTCCTGTAACATTCTTGTAAATCTTATTTGAGAAGATGGAGGAGGACCACTGTTATTGTTGTGCTGAAGGTACACCCACAATGATACATGGGAGGGAGTTCCAAGTTTTTGATCCAGCATCAAGGAAGAAATGGCAATGTAATCTCAAGTGATGATAGTATGTGTCTTGGAAGTGGTAGTGTTCCCTTGCTTCAGCTGCTTTTGTCTTTTTAAGTGGTAAAAGTGATAAGTTTGGAATATGCTCTCTGAAGGAGACATGGTGATTTGCTGCAGTGTCTCTTCTATATGACATATGCTACAGTCATTCATATTTCAAAAACTGGTGCCCTCATTGTACTCTGAGGGTCTGGCACATAGACAGTTAATGTGGGGCTTAGTGCAGTACTGCCACACAGTGATGCAAGAAGGCACGTGACCCAAATCTAAGATAATCGTAGTGTTGAGCAGAGATGTGTGAAGACCTAAATATGGAGATAGATCCATGTCTGTAGCTTTTATTGTATATGTATATATACATAAGTGACAAGAGGTTGATAGAGATATGCTGTTAACCTACTGAAGGCTATGAAGACTTCTTTAAGAAACACCATTCTATAGCCAACAGCTCCCCAAAATTCTCTTCTTTTCTATGCCCTGATATCAGCCCATTCTCTACTGCATTAATATATCTGTTACTCTTATTCTAACAATAATTGGAGCAATTAAGTAGAGACCAGTAGAGGACAGTATCCTTACAATCAATAATGCCACAAAAATGTGTTAAACGGTTAGATACTAGCAAAAATGATCTCACTGCTGGTATGTTTGACATGAAGTCAATTACCCAATCAGATTCATAATCAGGGGTCGAAGTTCTTGATGACAGTGCAGTGAGTTGTGAAGGAAGGCAGACTGACGATTAGCTGGATTAGCCACAAAGCACCTTTGACCAATTCTTCACTCTCAAGTCAGTGATTTGACCTGAATGTTGGACAGTCCAGGTAATAAATCCACTTATGCCCCACTCAAAGGTGTTGAGTTTTCTACAACAATGATTTGAGCTATTCTGATGCTTCTACTTCAAACCACTCTCACATCTGAAATTTCATCAATACAGTTCCTTTAGTGGAACTGCTATCACAATGCATCACAAAGGACAAAGAAAACAAACTCCTAATGTGCTTTGAAAAGTGTCTGTATGCCACAAGGTAAAATAACAAAATAAGAGTTCGTATTAAATAAATCATTTTGATCATATAGTATTCATAGAGTCATTATTGATGAATGTTTTTCTTTGAATTTCCCATGTATTTGTACTTATGTGAAATTAATATGTATAAGTTTTTGTGAAATTCAGGTGGAAACAGAAAGGTGACCTTCACCTATACCTTTTGAACAATGATTGATTCATGAGTAATTCTGAATAGCCTGAAAAGGGAGAAATATTGAATAGTGGATGATTGCAATCACACTGGCACATGCAATGCCCTCAATTAAAATAAATGCGCATTTGGTTTAAAATATTTCTTGTGCAAAGCTGCTTCAGCTACTGGTGCAGCCTGTTGACATCCTTCTTCATCTATGGGCAGGCCATGGGACTATTCTTCATTAATATCTAGCTGTATGTTTCTCTGAATGATTAAGTTATATAGAGTTCAGTAAACTACAAAAAAAATCTAATGCTTTGCATGATGCTCTAACTGCTTCTCTTCCATTTTTTGTGAAATGGATGGACCTGTGAGCCTTCTAGAACAGTGCATCAGTCACCTCTTGAATGCAGGTGGACATGGTGCCTTATCTTATACACAAGAAAATAAATCACCTACTGGTGCCTGAAAGAACCAAGTAGCCAGAAAATTAATGGGTGCTCTCACTTTGACAGCCACGGGCAGAGCAGTTCAGAGTACTGATGTTCCTTTACGTCGGCTTCTAGCATTACAACTATCTCAAACTGTAACATCCCTGAATGTCTGAAGCTCAGCATAGAATGCTATTCTTATCAGCTCAGAGAAGCTTTATGAGAAGCCCTTACTTTATTTATTTATTAGTCACAAATAAGACTTACATTAACACTGAATGAAGATACTGTGAAATTCCCCTACTTGCCACAGTCCGGCATCTGTTCGGGCTAAGGCACCTAACCAGCATGTCTTTGATACTGTGTGAGGAAACCGGAGCACCTGGAGGAAACCCACACAAACTCCATGCAGACAGTGACCCAAGCTGGAAATTGACCCTGGGTTTCTGGCACTGTGAGGCAGCAGTTCTAACCAAAGTGCCACCGTGAATAATGTTAGAGTAAATTTTTTGCCACGTAATCTTTCTCATGTAAGCGTTCCTCATATTTCCCTTTTATTGCTAATGTTGAAGCTCATAGAGCAAATTCTAAATTCTCTCCCACTGGATGACAACATTTAACTTTTTGATACAAGCCTGGTGATTTCTGTTAACAATCAAGTAATTCTAAAATTCCAAACAAGAACAAAGAACAAAGAACAAAACAGCACGGGAAACAGGCCCTTTGGCCCAATGAGCCCGCGCCGCCACCCCAATGTTCCCACCTCTACCCGTGATCCCTGTCTATGTTTATAGATCTATGGATTAAAAAAGGGTTAAGCTTTTTCCTAGGATGGACTCAAATAGCACGAGGGGTCACGGGCTTAGGGTGAGGGGGGCTGTGTGCTTAAATTGGTTGAATTATCCTTCATCCATCCTCCTGAATATTTGGCTCTGTTACCTTTTTAATCCATGAATGTAAAACAATAGCGCAGTCAAATTACATCAGAAAGTAAGAATTATTGTTGCTATCTTTCAACATAACCTTGAGTGGGTGACTGTTTAATCCATGGCGACAACTTTCCTATAGAATGGCTGACAATTCCCAATAGCCCCTCAAACAATGGGGAGGGTGGGAGAATCTATGAAAGAAAATATGAAAATTTGAGTGCACATGAGAGCACAAAGCTTTTGAAAGGAATCATTTTTCTTGGATCAGGAACCAAAGATGAAGGAGAAACAATTGTTTCCCGTATTGCCCTGGACTTTTACGATGACCAAAATAATTTGAAATGAGGTTTAAATTGAACTGAGAAAGAAATCATATCCTGACGAAATTTTAAGCAATACTGGAAAAGATCCCTGAGGACTCTGATATGAAAAATAAAGGAGCTCACACTCAAATCTTTATGAAGGGTTTGTTCTCCAGCATATTGAGGAGATCAGAAACAAAGGATGACTATTTATACTTGGGGAAGATTGTCCATTTGGTTCAAAAGCATGCGACGCTGCATTTAATTCGATAATTGATTCAAATATTTAAATGATCTGAGTTAATCCTCTTGTGATATATTTCTATCGAATGAGGCTAAAATTGAAGGCTGAACTATATCTGTAGAGTGCAACGGGTGGAATCAGGAGAATTCTACGATCAGGCTAGGTGTAAAGTAGTTTGGTCTACATATTGAGAAAGGACGTAAACTGATGCATAAAGAAACAGAGAAAATAATGATTCCAATACTCTTTGGGACCTGGTCCAAACATTTATACTGAGATTACTGCAATTGCCTTCCATTTTTAACTCCATACGGTTAAGGAGAGGGAGGATGTGTCTGTGATACATGGGTACAAGTGCTACAATGAGGTTATCTTAGGTCTGCATGTCACTCATGCTATTTGAGAGAGGGAGAATGTTAAACCTATTCTCAAAGACTAGGTATGTTTTCTCGTTCCCACTCTCTTCATGAAAGAGATAAGAAAACTTCTGCACATTCTTCTAGAGGCTGTGCTGTTCTCCCTGACTTGGATCACACAATAGGAGATAAGTATGGCTCATCTCACTTGATCTACTGGCCCTCAGATATACACTGGATCTTGACTGCGCTGGAGAGGTGGAAACGCTTGCTGTAAAGAGGTCTCCCTAATGACTTTTGCTTTATAATTTGAGAGGGGAGGAATATTTCACCCATTTCAAACCATGTCGCCAAGATTTCTTTTGCAACATTTCCTAAACCCACAACTCCTACATCTAGATGAACAAGGGTAGCAGGCGGATAGGAGCATCATGAGCTTCAACTTCCCATGCAAGTTATTCACCGTTTTAGATGAAGATTATTGAAACTATATTGCCGTTCCTTCACTGTCATCAGTTCAAAATCTTGCAACTCCCTCTCTAAAAGCATAGTAAGTACACTCAGATCAGATTGACGTAGGTGAGCCACAATGACCTTCTCAAAGACCTCAGGGAGCAAAATGTTGACCTTGCCAGCGATGTTTACGTATCAGGATAAATTAAAAAAAAACTCAGTGAAACAGTGGACTTGCTACTTTCTCACTTGTTGGAGCTATTATGTGACTGGAATGCCTCAGGGAGAAGAGATTCCTTCTCTTCTCCATCTTAAATGGGACACCCCTTATTTTCAAATGGTGCTCCCTATTTTTAGATTCTCTCAGTACCTATCCTGTCAAGTTCTCTGAAAACCTTATTTCCATCAGACCATCTTTCACTCCTCTTAACTCCAATGAATGTTGGGCCAGTCTGCTCAGCCTTGCTTCAGAAATCAAACTCCAAGAGTGCTTGCAGGGAATGTGAATATGCCAACACGGTTATCTGAGAAATGAGTAAGGCACATTCCTTATCAGTGCACAGATCCTTGGATTTATATAGCATGAATAGAAACTTCTCTTTACAAATACTTCCTTAAATGGGAGTAACCAATTCAATTTGGAGAACGTGGCTAACATTTTCCACTTTGGGTCAAAGTCCCATGGCTGGGAGCAAAGTCAAAATGTCTTCAACTACAGCGTAGGGTGGGTTAACACAGTGAATCATGCACTCTTCAGCTTTTTAATTATGTAGTTATGAGGATTGTGTCACATCACATAGTGTGGCAACTAGGAAGTCACCCTGTCGCTGGCATCCCCAGGCTCCTTATTGGAAAAGTATCTGGATAATCTTTCAGTGTGCCAGGACCTTCAGAGACTGGAAAAATGTCAAGTCAAAGACAGTAAACTCTAGTTGCACATGCCTCTCTGGAGATTCTCCTCCAAGTCACTGAAGAAAGGCAAGATGTTCTGTTTCTGTGGTAAAGGGGCAGAGGTGTTCCTGTCTGACCACAGTGACCGGGGAGGAGGTGATGAAGTTGGTCGGTGCCCATAGGTCCCAAAAGGGGACAGCCCTGCAATACAGGAAATGGACAAATGATCTCATCTGTTCTGATAGTGTGGCACAGTTACAAAGTGGTTAACATTGCTGCCTCACAGTACCAGGGACTTGAGTTCAATTCTGGCCTTCGCTGACTGTATGGGATTTGCACATTCTGCTTGTATCTGTGTGGATTTACTTCGAGTGCTCCGGTTTCCTGCCACAGTCCAATGATGTGAAGGTTAGATTGATTGGCCATGCAAAATTGCCCCTTACGTCAGGGGGAGAAGCACAGTTAATACATTGAGTTAAGAGAGTAAGGTAGAATTGTTATCAGTGCAAGTTCTATGGGCTGAATGGGCTCCTTCTGCTGGCCTTGGTGACCCAGGCCCAGCAGCTTCTGCTGGCTATGTGCTTAGACCTGCATTCCATCAATCTAGCCAAAAGTGCATTTCAGCAATGGCTAAATGAGAGAGGAACAGGTCACCTCAACTTTCCTCTCAAAGAATCAAGGAGAGACCCTTGGGCATCTAACGGGAACAGGAGTGTTAGGCAGACATCCCAGGGGCACCAACCTAGGACAATGCAAATCCTCTCTGCCTGTGACCCCATCAATTTCAGCTGGTCAGAGTGAGAAGGGTGCACTTGTCCCACAGCAGGTAGCCTTCAGCAGGCCATGGCCCCTGAGGCCTCAAACCTCCAGAGGATGCCTGCCAAAATCATTTGAGACATCGGAAATAGCAGTTAACAGGCTGCTTCCATCTCTGCTGTGAATGTTGGGGATGCACTCAGCCGTTGTGATAGAGAAAGAAAAATGAATAAAGTTTTGAATGCACACTGGTGGCAATGATGTACTATTATTGTACATTGCTCTGCACTTGTAAATATATGTTAACTTGCACTATTTTGAAGTCTCCTAGGTTTCATCTTTCTGCTAGTTACTTTAATGAACGCATGCATTCCAGCTCTTCCAGAATGTGAAAACATTCTGGGGGACTTTGGGTGGATGTTCCTCCAGTTAATACATGCCTGCACATGGAGACATCATTCTTTGATCAGGATGGTGAGAGGCATGTGAAAAAAGCCTCTCTCCCTCAAAATTTTGCTTGAGTTGAGAGGTATACTGGCCTACCATAATAGATGGACTAACAGCGTGAACGCAGGAGGATTAGGGTTTTGTCATTGTCATCGGCTTCCATTTACCAGCCATGCCCCTTGTAGACATCCACTTCCATTCCTCCCTTCATCCCTACCCCGACTATAGCCAATGGCAAATGACTCTCTCGCTGGGATCTGAATGTTATGAGGACCCTGTGGCTCAGATCTGTGACTTTGTGGGCTGCATCATACAATGAGGATTTCAAATCACCATAGTTCTTGTACAGTTCTCCCAGTATTAAAAGGATGCCCCTTTAGTTGGCTAGTTGTGCTGACCTTGAGCCACACTCACCTAAGTAAATCCTCCTCCCACTTTGATATATTGCAACTGGACATTACTGAGATGATGTGCATCTCCTTCCAGATCTGTTCCATCACCTTTTACCTTCTTCCTGTCAATAGCCGACTTCCCTTTATCACCATTGACTCATGTATTGTGACCCAAAACTCCATCATCGACACTATGGAGTCCACTCCATGAAGTATTTTGTTCCCCTTTCCCGTACACTACACAACTACACCCCCCCCACCCCCCACTGCCCATGCACATTGTATCTTCCACTCCTCCTTTGTAGCGGTCTGTCCCACTTCTTTACATACTATACCCCACTTTATGCCTCCTGCACTTCTTTGCATCTTTTACATCCCTTCGTACTCCCCATTCTCAATCACTTCATGCCTTGCAGCCTCCTTGCAGCTTTTCAATCTCCCTACTCTAATACCTTCTCTTTCTATGTATATTATCTCCTGCATTTTATCTCTAAGTACATGAAAGTGGTCTTTGGGAATGGTGCAGGTAGCGTCGTCAGTTTAGTAATTCCTGAATGTTTCCCTTACCAAGTTCGTACCATTTATGGTGAACAGTTTAAATTCCTGCTAGTGGGGTAGAAAATTTAACAGGCTGTTGGGGTTTTAATGAGCACTTATGAGATACAAAAGGGGTTTCTGATGAACATCAGCAAGGAGGCTAACCCACCATTAACTCACCATTAGCTTCAAGGTTCTAAGTGTCCAGATCACCAAAAACCTGTCGCAGAGCCCCACCCAATGATATAGTTAAGGAAGCTCACCAGTGCATCTACTTTCTCAGGAGGCTAAGGAAAGTCAACAAATCCACTATGACTCTCACCAATTTTTACAGATGCACCACTGAAAGCATCCTTTCTGGATGTATTACAGCTTGATGTGGCTCCTGCTCTGACTAAGGCTGCAAAAAAACTACCAAGGGTTGTGAACATAGCCCAGTGTATCACGCAAACCAGCCTCCCATCCATTGACTTCAAAAAAGCATAATCATGCAGCCCACACACCCAAGACATACTGGATGAGATTTTGTGGACTTGCTCGAGTGAGACAGGAAATTCCCACCAGAGGTCAATGGACATTTTTGTTGTTTGCCCCTTGCCCACTCTGATTCCGTGGTTGGTTGGGCCATAGAATTCCAGTGATTCTCTTTTACCTTCTTCCAGCAGGGAAAAAATACATAAGTCTGAAAACACATACCAACTGATTCAAGAACAGCTTCTTCCCTGCTGTCATCAGACTTTTGAATGGCCCTATCATATATTAAGCTGATAGTACACTCTGATTTCTCTCAATCCTATAAATATTTTATATTAAGCCGATGTTTCTCTTCACCCTACCTGTAATTGCAACAATATATTCTGCACTCTATCCTTTGCCCTCTCCCCAATGTACTCTATGAATGGTATGTTTTGCCTCTATAGTGTCCAAGTAACAATACTTTTCACTGTATCCCAACACATGTAACAATCAAAGCAAATTATGCAAGTTTGGAAAACAAGATTCCGAACTGTTTTTCCATCAGCAAACTGATTTTTTGAGTCTCCCCAAAGCCTTTGCCCCCCTCCCGCTAATATCCACAAGAGGAGATGATGTTGCTGCATGAATACTTATAGGAGGTTTCTCCGCATAAACACCAATATGTATTTAAGAACATTACCTTGAACCTTCAATAGGATACAATTGTAAACAAATTGATTTTTAATATAGATTTTGATTGCCACTTCTGAAGTGAATTTATTTTCTATCCAAATTAATTAGTGCTGCTATGGTGTTATTTGCTTCTGTTAACACAATATCATTTTTTAAATTTCAGATCTTTTTTATGGAAAGCGAAAAATGTGCTGATTTATGGACACTGCCCAAATAAATCTTGGAACATGAGCTGTCAGATTCCATTGAGAACTGAAGATCCACTTCTCAAACATAATTCTAATAGATCTTATTGCAACCTTGCCAAGGCTTTGACACCCTTTCAAAGGCGTGATCCACAGAATTGTCACGATGGGTGGAATTTTGTCAGTTGGGATGTGCTATTTCTAACAGTGGAACTGTTTAAAAGTGCTGGTGGCACGAATGGGAGATGGGTGTAATTCTGTTGTGAGGGGTGCTTTCCAGTAGTGTAACCTACTGATAGTTGACAAGTGATGCATTATAGAATGGCAGCTATAAAATGTTTTCTTTGGAGTAAAGAAGGCTAAGAAGACATCTGGTAGAGGTATTCAAAACATGAGGGGTCTGGACAGAGTAGAGAGGAAGAAATTGTTCCTTCTCATGAAAGAATCAAGAATAAAAGGGCACTGATTTAAACCAATCAGTTAAAGAAACAAATGTGGAAAAAAATTTTCATGTAGTGAATAGTTAGGCTGTGGAATACATAATAGGTTGTGAGACTATGGTGGGGGCAGGTTCGATTAAAGCATTCAGAGGGAAATTAATTTGTTATCTGAGAAGGAAGAATGTGCAGGGTTACAGGGAGAAGGCAGGTAAATGGAACTAGGTGAGTTGATCAGTTGGAGGGTGAGTGCAAACACAATTGGACAAATGGCCTCCTTCTTCACCATAACAATTCTGTGAATCTGTGATTCTCTCTTCTCTGATAGCCATTCATAAATACTCTCTGCTTTTCCCTCTCGATCAATTTTGTATCCAAGAAGCCACTGACCCTTTAATCCTTTGTAAGAAGCTTATGATGTGGTACTTTTGTTTATTTGTTCTTGGGATATGGAGAGTGCTGGAAAGGCCAGCATTTCTTCCCATCTCTAATTGTCATTGAGAAGGTGGTGCTGAGCTGCCTTCAGCAGTCCATTGGTGTAAATAGACCACCGTGCTATTAGGGAGGGAGTTCCAGGATTTTGACAAGGCAGCCATGAAGGAATGGTGATCTTGTTTCAAGTGAAGATGAAGAATAACTTGGAGGGGAAATTCTAGGTGGTGGTGATCTTATGAGTTGGATTTTATGATGCACCAGAGTTCCTGTTCCTCCAGCTAAAAGATTGAGTGGCATCTTGCCCACAATCCCGATGACTGTTTCATTTCAATTTAAACCTAAAGAAGGTTTTATAAGTTGTGATAGCTAAGGAATTGGCAACTAAGGAAGCCCAACCATTAGGCTCAAGCCCGAAAGTTCATGAAGTATCAGTTGAAACCCAACTACAGACATAGCTTTGAAATTGTCACCAATGTGCAAAAACTGAGCACGGTAACTGACTACTAGTACAAAGATATAAAATGTAGGAATTGTGATAAAAACGGGACATTGAACATGCATGTTTGAGAAAGAAACAACATGTTCCAAATAAGAATTATAAAAAGCAAGAACCAAATGTATCAAAAGGAAACCCTATAGAGGAAAAAGGATCCATGGGATACAAAAAGGGCATGAAAAAAGACCAGAGTCACAGTCAAATAATGAACTGTTGTCAAATGTACGAGCCATTGTAGATGCTACAAACCATTACTTGGCCATTGCTTTACTGGATGGACAACTGGTGAAAATGGAGGTAGAGACGAGAGCAGGGGTTTTGCTGGAATCTGAAATTGACTGGTAAGAAAAACTACAACATTGAATATCTGGGTCATGTGATAGATGCAAAGGGACTGCACAAATCACTTTCCAAAATTAAAGCCATAACTCAGGCACCCGCACCTAAAAATGTAAACCAACATTGATCATTTTTAGACTTATTGAACTACTATGGAAGGTTTATCCCTAATGTAGCAAATATTCTCAAACCTTTAGCAACTTATTGTATCAGAACAGGAAATGGAAACAGATGGACCAGTACAAGAAGACCTTCATACAAGGTAAGGAAGCATTATTAAGCTCAGAAGTACTGACATTTTGATCTGAAGTTATCTTTGTAGCTGGCTTGGATGCATCAGTTTACAGGGTGGAAGCAGTGTTTTCCCACATAATACCCAATTTTGAAGTGTGTTCTCACATAATGCCCAATAATGGTTGCATCAAGATCTTGAACAAAGTGAACCATGCACACATAGAGAAGGATGGACCAAATGTTTTTACCAATACCTATATGGAAGGAAATTTACATTACCAACAGATCATTAACCACTGATAACAATACTCAGCCATACACTGGAATTCTATCTCTAGCAGCAAACCAGATGCAGAGGTCAGCATTGCTGTTGTCAGCACAGACATATATGATAAAACATCGTCAATCAAATCTCCATGGGAATGCTGGTGGATTCATCATATTACCTTCAACTAATGAGTTGTCAATGTATAGTTCAAGCGATTTTCCATTTCAAAGAAGTAGAAAACACTCCTGCAGGACAAGAAGTATGCCAGAAAACATTTACTATTGTCAGAAGTTATGGACATGGTACTTTGTGGTGAAACCACAGAAGCAAGCCCAGAGTTGAAGCCATATGTTATCTGAAGGCTCAAATGTGGTTTACTCCTCTGGGCAGTGAGGATATTCATGTCACCATTGATAACGAAATGTGTCCTAACCCAACTTCATGAAGATCATTGTGGGATGGTAAGGAGGAAGGAGCCAAAAGCTATTTTTGGTGGCCAGAGCACAATAGCGAAATCTAGGAGAAGGCAGGGATATGTAGGGATTATGCAAAAATTTGAATCTTACCACCTTTACACCTAAGGTTGTGAAGAAAGCATATGGTATGCTAGCCTTTATAGGAAGAGGTGTAGAGTACAAGAGCTGGCCTTTAATGTTGCAGTGTTATAAAACGTTGATTAGACCTCATTTGGAATACTGCGTCCAGTTCTGGTTGCCTTACTACCGGAAGGACGTGGAGACTCTGGAGAGAGTGCAGAGGAGGTTTACCAGGATGCTGCTTGGTATGGAAGGTCTGAGGAGAGGTTAGGTACATTGTGACTGTTTTCCTTAGAAAGACGTAGACTTAGAGGAGATCTAATAGAGGTGTACAAGATTATGAGGGGTATAGATAGAGTAAACAGGATTAAGCTTTTTCCTAGGATGGACTCGAATAGCACGAGGGGTCACGGGCTTAGGGTGAGGGGGGTAAGGTATAATTTGGATGTTAGAGGGAGTTTTTTCACACAGAGGGTGGTGGGGGTATGGAATGCGCTGCCAAGTAAAGTGGTGGAGGCAGGTACTCTGGAGTTATTTAAGAAATACTTAGATGGGCACATGAACATGAACATGAACTAGAAAGGTTAGGGGGAGGGAATAGTAATGTGGAGACTGGGAGCAAGGAAGTTAGCTCCCAGGTAGGGAAGGACTCTAGGCAGGATGAGAAACAGGTTAGACGAGTGGGGGAGAAGGGAAATGTCCAGTCTGAGGGACTGAGCTGTGTCTATTTTAATGCCAGGAGTGTAGTAAATAAGGTGGATGAACTTAGGGCGTGGATTGCTGCTTGGGATTGTGATGTGGTGGCCATTACAGAGACTTGGATGTCTCAGGGACAGGACTGGGTACTACAGGTCCCGGGATTCAGATCCTTCAGGAAGGACAGGGAGGGAGGCAAAAGAGGTGGTGGAGTGGCACTGTTGATCAGGGACAGTGTCATGGCTGCAGAGAAGGTGGATACCGAGGAGGGAATGTCTACGGAGTCTCTGTGGGTGGAAGTTAGGAATAGCAAAGGGTCGGTGACGTTGCTGGGTGTATTCTATAGGCCGCCCAATAGTGACAGGGAAGTTGAGGTGCAGATAGGGAAACAGATACTGGAGAGATGTAGAAATAACAGAGTTGTTGTGATGGGAGACTTCAATTTCCCAAACATCGACTGGAATATCCCAAGGGTAAGGGGTTTGGATGGGGAGGAGTTTGTTAGGTGTGTTCAGGAGGGTTTCCTGACACAGCACGTGGACAAGCCTACAAGAGGAGAGGCTGTACTGGACCTGGTACTAGCTAATGAACCAGGATAGGTGATGGATCTCTCGGTAGGAGAGCATCTTGGGGATGGAGATCATAATTCTATCTCCTTCACCCTTGCATTGGAAAAGGATAGGATCAGGCAGGCTAGGAAGGTGTTTGTCTGGAATAAGGGGAAATATGAAGACATCAGGCAGATGTTGGGGCGAATAAACTGGAAGGAGGTGTTCTTGGGGAAAAGCCCAGAAGGAAGGTGGCAGATATTCAAGGAATGCTTGTCTGGAGCTTTGCACGACAACGTTCCGGTGAGACAAGGAGGTTTTGGTAGGACGCGGGAACCGTGGTGCACGAAGGCTGTGGTGAACATAGTCAGGAAGAAAAGAAAGGTGTATAAAAGGTTCAAAGAGCTAGGAGATGTTGGGGATCTAGAGAAGTATAAGGCTTATAGAAGAGAGCTTAAAAAGGAAATTAGGAGAGCCAGAAGGGGTCATGAGAAGGCCTTGGCTGGTAGGATTAAGGAGAATCCCAAGGCCTTCTACAAATATGTGAAAAGTAAAAGGATGAGAAGAGAAGGGATAGGACCTATAAAAGGTGAAGGGGGAAAAGTCTGTATGGAACCGGAAGAAATGGCAGAAGTGCTTAATGAGTACTTTGCCTCAGTATTCACGGTGGAAAGTGATCTGGGAGGATGCACTACAAGTTTGCGGCAGACTGAAAAGATTGAGTATGTAGATATTAAGAAAGCGGATGTGTTAGAACTTTTAAATGCTATCAAGATAGACAAGTCTCCGGGACCAGATGGGATGTACCCCAGGTTTTTGTGGGAGGTGAGGGATGTCATTGCAGAGCCCCTGGCGATGATCTTTGCGTCGTTGATGGAGACGGGAGAGGTTCCGGAGGATTGGAGGATTGCGGATGTGGTCCCTATTTTCAAGAAAGGGAACAGGGATAGTCCTGAAAATTACCGACCGGTGAGTCTGACCTCAGTGGTTGGTAAGCTGATGGAGAGGCTTCTGAGGGACAAGATTTACGAGCATTTGGAGAAGTTTAGGTTGATTAGAAATAGTCAGCATGGTTTTGTAAAAGGCAGGTCGTGCCTTACAAGCTTAATTGAGTTCTTCAAAAATGTGACTGAACACATTGACGAAGGAAGAGCAGTGGACGTGGTGTACATGGACTTCAGCAGGGCATTTGACAAGGTCCCACATGCAAGACTTCTTGAGAAGGTGAGAGGCCATGGGATCCAAGGGGCTTTGGCCTTGTGGATCCAGAACTGGCTTGCCTGCAGAAGGCAGAGGGTGGTTGTGGATGGCTCTTTTTCTGCATGGAGGTCGGTCACCAGTGGAGTGCCCCAGGGATCTGTTCTAGGACCCTTGCTGTTTGTCATTTTCATAAATGACCTGGATGAGGAAGTGGAGGGATGGGTGAGTAAGTTCGCCGATGACACGAAGGTCGGTGGTGTTGTGGATGGTCTGGAGGGATGTCAGAAGTTGCAGCATGACATCGACAGGATGCAAGACTGGGCGGAGAAGTGGCAGATGGACTTCAACGCGGATAAATGTGTTGTGGTCCATTTTGGCAGATCCAATGGGATGAATGAGTACACTATCAAAGGTAGGAGTCTTAGCTGTGTGGAAGAGCAGAGGGATCTTGGGGTCCGGGTCCATAAGACTCTCAAATCGGCCTCCCAGGTGGAGGATGTGGTTAAGAAAGCTTACGGTGTACTGGCCTTCATTCATCGAGGGATTGAGTTCAGGAGTCAGGAGGTAATGCTGCAGCTTTATAGGACCCTTGTCAGACCACACTTGGAGTACTGTGCGCAGTTCTGGTCGCCTCACTATAGGAAGGACGTGGAAGCTATTGAAAGGGTGCAGAGGAGATTTACAAGGATGTTGCCTGGATTGGGAGGCATGCCTTATGAAGACAGGTTGAGGGAGCTGGGACTGTTCTCCCTGGAGAGACGAAGATTGAGAGGCGACCTGATAGAGGTTTACAAGATGTTGAGAGGAATAGATAGGGTGGACTCTCAGAGACTATTTCCCAGGGCTGAAATGGTCGCGACGAGAGGGCACAGATTTAAGGTGCAGGGAAGCAAGTACAGAGGGGATGCTAGGGGAAAGTTTTTCACTCAGAGGGTGGTGAGTGAATGGAATCGGCTGCCGTCGGTGGTGGCGGAGGCGAAGTCGCTGGGGTCTTTTAAAAGACTTCTGGATGAGCATATAGGATCCAATGGGATTGGGGGTTATAGATAGGTCTATGGCTGGGTAGGTTTTGAGGTGTTCAGCACAACTTGTGGGCCGAAGGGCCTGTTTGTGCTGTAGTGTTCTATGTTCTATGTTCTAACAGAATGGGAATGGAGGAGTATAGAAAACTGATTTAAAATAAGGATTATGAACCTTGGAAGTTCCTGGGAAGTGTGTAAATAGATGATGACATTGATGTACTTGTTTTTATCCATGTACTTTATTGATGTACTTTGCTTTAGTCCACCTTGTTGTCTAACAAGGGGCATACACGCGATGGGTCGTCAGAGGGCTGCTCTTGGATTTTTTTTCCAGAGTATCTTAGTGCTTCACGTCGTTAGTGTACGCTTGACCTGGACCATTTAAAGGGCAACACGACAGCTCAGTGACTATTGCTGTGCTGTGCAGATACATAGATTTGGGCCAGTGTCTGTGGGAGTTTGCGCATTCTCCCCGTGCTTGCGTGGGTTTTCTCCGGGTGCTCCGGTTTCCACCCACATCCCAAAGATGTGCTCTTAGGCTAATTTGCAAAACAAATTCTCCCTAAATTGTCTCAAATTTGGTTTTTAATCCATAGATCTATAAACATAGACAGGATCATGGGTAGAGGTGGGAAATTGGGGTGGCAGCGCAGGCTCGTTGGGCCGAAGGGCCTGTTTCCCGTGCTGTTTTGTTCTTTGTTCATGGGAATGGCCAAAAAGAGCTTGTATAGATTATGCCAGATCATTTGAAGAACACTTGGTTTTCATCATGGTTGATGTGCACTTGAAATGGCCAGAAGTTGCCATTATAAAGACAACATCCTTGGGAGAGAACAATGGAAAGATTGGGTGATATTTTTTGGAAGATTTGGTTACCCTGAACAACTTACGGATGTCAAGTTCATCTCACAATAATTCGCAAATTATCTAAAGGAGGCCAGAATCAAACATATCCAATCCACTCCTTATCATACCGTCATAGAATCTCTAGAGTGCAGAAGAATGCCATTCAGTCCATCGAATTAGCACTGATAACAATCCCATGCAGGGCTTACACCTTCAACCCCACGTATTTATTCTCCTAATTCCCCTGATATTAAGAGGCAATTTAGCAAGGTCAATCAAGTTAACCCACACATTTTTGGGATATGGGAGGAAATTGGAGCACCCAGTAGAAACCCATGCAGAATGTATAAACTTCACACAGATCTGAGGCCAGAATTGAACCGTGAGGCAGCAGTGCTAACCTCTGTGTTACCATGCTGCCCTGACATAAATGTGCTGGCTGAAAGGTTTGTTTAGACAATGGAGCATTCATTGAAGATAATTTGTGAGCAAGGATCATTGTCAAAATCCTTATAAAAAACCTGTTGGCACTCCTTTAGATACCAAGTATTCTAACCTTTCTTTGTTTCCCTTTCCTCAAAGACAAACAATGAGAAACTGCTGAAAAGGGGGAAGAAAAAGGCTGTAGTCTCACAGCCTCAATTCATGACACCACTGAAGTTATCATTCATCCGAGATTTGAAGAGAGTGAGATTTGACTTCAGCAATAGAATATCGGCAGATTCCTTTACACCTTACACAATTTGAAAGGAATGGTGGGTAAGGGGTGGGGGGTGGTGGTGATTGGTGTGGGGGAGAGGTTGAAGGGGATGAGGGTTGTAAAAAGGACAATTGATTTGTCATTGTCCATTTTCAGTTACACTCAGAGTCGAATTTCACCTCCAAAGTTACACTCTAATGTGTCACAATTGAAAGAGAGATTAATGGGAGGTGACCAAACCTGACTGTGGATTCAATAAAAAGAATAACATAGTAAGCAACAAGATGAGTATTTACAGCAAAGCAAACATTAATATATCTACTAAAAAGAAATCCATGATTGCTTTTACCTTTTCCAAGAGCTAAAACTTTAAATTGCTACCCGTAGACTCAGAATATATCTTCATACCCGCTTTAATTTTTGTAATATTTCTGTGGTGGTGCTGAATTTGTGAAACAATGACATGTAACTCTCATGTAATAGACAGCCTTTTGCAGCCTAGTATAGCAGTCATTGAAATGGCCACTGACAGTATTGACCTCATCTCTATTAAAAATACAGAAGTTCCTCATTCTCTGACATGAAAATAATTGTTTTAATGCAGTCACTTTGACAGGCGTAGGCAATGTATACTGTTCTCTTTTAAATAACAGGTCAAATTATAGACTTTTAGACACAACTTGTATTTATTCAAATGTACATTAAAATATATCATTTATTTTTGAATAATGTATTTCAGTTTGAGGAAACAGCCTTTTGCTATCTTAAGTCAGTGACAGTAAGTCTTTTTTTGTTTCCCTTGTTTTATTTAAATTTTAAAAAATTAAGGTGGTTTGTGTTTGATTCCCTAAATGCTGAACTGAAGTTGGCCTGTCTAAAATACAGTGATATTGTGAACCTACTGTGCCTTGGTGGCCAGGAGAATGGAAGTGTCAGCAGGAATGGAAGGCCTGGTAGTTTGGGAAAAGCCTCACTCTTCCCAAATTACCAAGTGTCAAATTGTCACACCTAGTGGAGGCATGGGAAGTTCAGTTCTCTCAGTGGTAAATATAAGAAATTTGTTTTTAGTTAACAATAGAAATCATTGGAAACCTAATATTAGCAGCTATTAATGAAAAGCTATGAAAAGGTAGAACAAATTACTCTTTTAAGTGAATACCTGCACAGCACAAGGCCTGGTTGTTTGCATCACGGTGACAGGAATCCTGGTTCAATTCTAGCCTTGAGTGACTGTCTGTCTGCAGTCTGTACCTTTTCCCCATGTCTGTGTGGGTTTTCTCCATGTGATTGATTTTTCCCCACTGTCCAAAGATGTGCAGACTTGATGGATTGGCCATGTTAAATTGCCCCTTAGTGTCACAAGCTATGTAGCTTCAGGGGATTGGGGTAAATGTATTGGTTTACGGGGACAGGGTGAGGGTGGTTAGTCTAGGTAAGATACTCTGTTGGAAGGTTAGTGCAGACTTGATGGGCCGAATGGCTTTCTCCTGCATTGTATGATTCCATGAATATCAACAAAAGTGGACAATTTACTTACAGCGGCCTCTTAACGTTTTGAGAAAAAGAGATGAATTCCCAGTTACGAAGGATCTTCCATTATATCAATAAGCACACTACTGCTATGACAAGTAGTAAATACTTATGCATATAATATCTGCATACATCACTATTTCTTTGGGTTTTTGTTAAAATGCACATAACAGTTATTATGGGGGGCCGGCAGGAGAAGTCCTTCTTCTCAGTATTTCGATATGTGCTATTAATTACTTAATTAAACGGTCTTTTTACAAGTATACAAATCATCTGATTCATTAACTGAAAGAACTGCAAAGAAATTTGGCGTCAGTTTTAAAAATCCAACTCATGCACTGAATAAGCTAAATCAAAAAGCCACAGGGTTGCTTTATCAGGATTCATGGCATTCTCAGTTAATTTCCGAACCATACCACCGAGTCACAAATTCTTACAGTTGCACACAGTCATGAGCAGAAAAGATTGATGATCGCGATTGTGAGATTTATCCTGTACTGTTTACAATAAGATTTCTGAGATGAAACCTGGTTGGTCCTATCGTACTGCCCACAGAACACTGCTAGGCTTGCTGTGGTAATTTGTTCTGATGCAGTAAATAACTAGGCATAATGAAAATACCCTGATGTATTCTGTATTCTGATTGATGCTCCATGTGTGATACAGCAAAACCAGTGCACTTCCTATGACAAATTTGCATACAGAAAACAGCGCTGCGAGCATGACAATAGCAGCAGCTGCTGGAGGTCCACGCCATTTTTAAACAGTTATGAATTACTTTTGACCCTTATGGCCTTTTATAGTAGTTTTCAAGACCCAGCCTTATTGGAAGTCATCAGCCTGAAGCATTCATTCTTCATGGTACTGGATTGGGGTGGGGGGTTGGGTGTAGGACGCTCGTCCTGGTACTAAAAATATGGCTGTGCTAATGGTTCGCTCAATCAGCATCCCCTTGCTGACACCCCATGGAAATTTGTGCAAAGATCATACCCCGTCAAGCCCTTTAATCAGAATCATTCATTAGGCCTTTGCCTTCTTTGACGCTATGCACTGCCTTTATTATACGTACTGACTTAGCTGTCTAAAGAAAAGGACAATGAAAGGTTACTGGGGGATAAAAGCATGCACGCTACTCACTCATGTTTCCTTTACAGACACCTCTTCAATAATTAACCAAGGGCTTTCTTTGGCCTTTTCGGCCTTTGATGTGCATATCAAACATAAGGCCTAGTTCATATTTCACGGATTATTTAATGCTCAGGTTCGCTCACGAGCACAGGAACAAACTAATTGCCTTTCTTAAAATTTGACATTAAAAAGAGGGAAATTAAAAGTCAGCCACAATAGCGGACGGAGAGGGGGTGTGGGGAAGTTGGTTGGGGGGGGGGGGTTTGAGTGGCTGCTCAAAGAAAATGAATAGTTCTGAAAAAAAAGGTGGAACTGCTTTATTTTAAAGTCTTTGTCAGATGTAAAAGGAAAAAAAATGTTTTCATTTATAGTTCAGAGGTGACATTCATTAGAGAAAGGAAGTAAACAACAGGTCCAGAAATAATTAAACACATTTCTACAGTTACCTTTGAGGATGACTGGAGATAGCAATGTGTTCATTAAGAAAAGCTAAGGTAAACAACCTGTCAAAAGAACCAAAATAGACATGGTGCACATTTGGGTTATTTGGAAAACTAGACGAGAAGTAAAAGCTCAAAGGTAGGAAAAGAGAAAACTTCAGCTTTCCGTTACCAATTAGCTTACTAGATTTAAAACATGCATTGAATTACACCAATAAACACAGGACGACAAATGCTCCCTCAATCAAACCCTCACGCAAAATATGATTTGGATAAATATTGGATGCGAGAGAAAATTTCTTAATTAATAAGACTTTTTCCCCTAAATTAACTGGAAAGTTTCAGTTTTGCAAGTTATTTTAATGGCTAACCTAAACAGTCTAGAAAAGTATTGTCTGAAGCCATGAAGAAATGATAATGTACATGATATATGTTCATTAAGTGATCACGCAACTGAAGCTGTCAACTGACCTGCCAACAAGCAGGAATCATAACTTCAAAATTTACTGGAATTAAACATAATTGTAACAGTAAATTCAGAGTTTTTAGTTGAAATATTATATATTTATTCTTTTAAAACCAATGAATTCCATAAATTCCAATCAACCACGTAACTCTGGTATTTTAATTCAAATACCATACCAAACAGAATTTGATTCTCACGTGATCATTCCAGTGCTTTTATTAAAGAGAAATGTATTAAAACACTGAACAATAGACTGAGAATTCTGCTCAATAGGGAGCAAACAGACATGAATCCTTGCTTTCTTTATTATCACCATATGCTGCATTACACAAAGCAGCTTCAACACTGGCCTTCTACTTGTGCCTAGGGCATGGCACCAACTCCAAGGATTTCTCTTACATTCTTCATGTGTCAGAATGCAGTGACACATATCCTGGAAACTGCTCATCAGCCTTATCCAAGAGAACACTTTCTCAACATGCTTCATTCAGCTTCTTTGTCAACCACTAGTAATATGCCATTTTTGAGATATTTTATTCTTGATTCAAACATAATGTTCTAATTTTATTGTTTATCGATCCAGCTTTGTTTCAACAGAGGAACATGATATAACTTAAGGAATTCCAACAAAAAAATCTGCACTGGGGAACAGGAATCGAGTCAATCTGAATGTAGCTGGTTTACTTGGATTGACTCAGTGCAGAGCTTCACCTTTAAAGGGAAGCTAAATCCGATGGGAAAATCATTCCTTTCATTCACTTCTATCATGCATGACCTTTGGCCTATCCAGTATGAGCCTCTGGTTGTAAATGCTACAACTCATATTGCAGGTGAATTTGAGATGATTGCGAAATGCATAGTGGGATTGGACTAACTGTTTTAATGGCTGGTTTGGAAAGAAAAATGTACAGCATTGCCATTGCATCATCAGGCTTCTTCTGCCTCCAGTCTTCTGGTCTTCTTTTTTTCCTTTGTGTAAATCAAATCCCATTCCTTTCTCTTTTGAAGAGGATGGGTCTCACCGAGGTTATGGTTTTGTAAGCATGAACACACTCTGCTAACTTATCCAACTAGCCAATAATAATGCTTGAACTTTTATAGTTGGCATTGGTATGACTAGTCAACTACAAGAAGTCTTACATTCAAACGGAACTCCATCCTCATTCAATGCCATCAAGGAGTAGGAATTCTGGATGATCTTTCAATTGCTAACCCTAACATCAGCATGCTGAGGTAAAAAATCACTAACATTATCACCCCAAGAGGACTGAGACATACCTGAATTATTCACTAACTGGATAAAATGGCTAAGCTGTTCTGGACTTTCCTTTCTTTTTGACCTTCTCCTTCTCTCACCTTCTCAAGGGAAATTAGGGATGGGCTACAAACATTAACATTGTGAATGACATCTATATTGCATGAAGAAATTAATTTTGAAAAATCCTGCAAATGCTGCTCGATCTCCGATTCTCAATTTACTTCCTATCAATATACCAGGTGGGAGAGAATGAGATACACACACACACATAGATGGATTAATATTATAAAAGCTGAAAGTATTCTGGGGTGGTGTGGTGGTACAGTGGTTGGCACTGGTGCCTCACAGCACTAGAGACCTGCGTTTGATTCACTGTCTGTGTGGAGCCTGCATGTTCTCTCCATGTCCATATGGGTTTACTCTGGGCGCTCCGGTTTCCTCCCATATTCAAAACACATGCTGCTTGGATGCATTGGCCATGCTAAATCTTCCCTGTACCTGAACTGGCACTGGACCATGGTAATTAGGGGATTTTTACAGTAACTTCATTGCAGTGTTAATATAAGCCTACTTGTGACATGAATAAATAAGCTTTAGAAAAACACTTTAATGAGTACAGAATAGTTTCACATGAGTATAGCAAAGGCTACTTCATCTGGAAATGGAAATGAATTGGGAAGAAAGGAAAAATCATGGAGAATTTAATATCATTTTAAATATTGTATTTTAATTTTAAAGATAGATACTTTGTCATTAGGGTGAATGATTCTCCACTTAACTATTCAGATTGTTTTCAGCTTTTCATAGTTCTTTGATTAAAGCTTCATGGCTTCACTTGCTTTGGCCTTCTCGGTTGCCATAGTGTTTTCCTGCTGAGATTTATGGGTAAATTATGTCATGATGGATTCATAATTCACATGTCAAGCTTGCTCCATATTGTAAAGCTTGGTTTTGTTCCTTAAATTAAAATAATGCAATGAATGGAATTGCACACAGGAGCTGTGAATCCATGGTGATAGCTATCTGTAATTCTGGGTAAGAATTATCCACCAGAGCAATCAAGGAACTCTAAAATAAGGGTGCACACAATGACCTGACAGAGGATACAAAGCAGCCGAGAAAAGATCATGATAATTAAAGGGATTGAATCTTCATGAAAAAGTGGTTGGCAAAACTTATTTTCCTTGGGGAGTGATAAAAGCCAGAAGAGCAATTCGTCATTCATCATAATGCGGGTCCTGTAATGATGCATTTCAACATGATTTATCTCACAGCATCATATGTTTGTAAATAACTGAGATAAGGTTTGTCCAAATTATGAAGATGTTGCCCACTTATAAAATGCTGTTTAGACCCCAGTTGGAGTATTGCAGCCAATTCAGGGTTCCACAGTTTAAGGGCAATGTTAAGGCCTTAACAGAAGGTGCAGAGGACATCTGGTTGAATACAAGCAAGATTTAAAGATGCCACTGATGCCGAAAGACTCCCGAAACTGCACAGAAGAGTACCAATGTTTAAGAGAACATTTGATCGAGGTTTTCCAAATTATGAAGGGTTTTAATTGAATAAATGAGAAGGAACATTTTCCAGTGATGGAAGGGTCAGTAGGCCAAACATCATAAGTTTAAACAATGCTATGAGGGAAAACAAGTAGTACATTGTAATGGTCTGGAATGTATTGCCTGAAAGAGTGATTGTATTTCCCCGGAGCGGAAAGTCTAAGGCATCTTCTCCGGAGCCTTCAACATGTCATCGATGAAAACGAAAATCTCGCCAAGGCCATCCCCACACCCCCACTTCTTGCCTTCAAACAACCGCACAACCTCAAACAGACCGTTGTCTGCAGCAAACTACCCAGTCTTCAGGAAAACAATGACTACAGCATCACACAACCCTGCCACAGCAACCTCTGCAAAATGTGCTGGATCACCGACACAGATGTTATCATCTCACATGAAAATACCATCCACCAGGTACATGGTACATACTTGCGCAACTCAGCCATTGTTGTCTACGTGATATGCTGCAGGAAAAGATGTACAATGTACATCGGGGAGACCATGCAGGCGCTACAACAATGGATAAATGAACACTGTTGACAATTACCAGGCAGAAGTGTTTTCTTCCTGTTGGGGAACACTTCATAGAATTATAGAATCATAGAAACCGTACAGTGCAGATAGGGGCCATCTGGCCCATCAAATCTGCACCGATCACAATCCCACCCAGGTCCTAAGCCCATATCCTTACACATTTACCTACTAATCCCTCTAATCTACGCATCTTAGGACACTAAGGGGCAACCTAAGCCACACATCTTTGGGAAGAAACTGGAGCATCCGGAGGAAGCCCATGCAGACACGAGGATTTTGTGCAAACTCCACACAGTGACTTCAGTGGTCATGGGCATTAAGCCTCCAAGGCGGCCTTCATGACACACGACAATGCAGAATTGCTGAACAGAGACTGATAGCCAAGTTCTGCATACATGAGGATCACCTCAATTGGGATCATGTCACACTATCTGTAACCCCACAATACGCTTGGGCCTGCACAATCTCACTAGCTGTCCTGGCTGGAGACAATACACATCTTTTTAATCTATGATTAACCCTCGCTCCACTCACATTGTCTGTACCTTTAAGATTTAATTGCCTGTAGAGACTTACATTCCAACCATTATCTTGTAAACTGAGTTTGTGTCGATATATGACCTGTTTTGAACACAACTCCCACTCACCTGTTGAAGGTGCAGTGTTCAAAAGCTTGTGGCTTGTGCTACCAAAAGAACTTGTTAGACTTTAACCTAGTGTTGTGAGACTTTTTGTCGTGCTTTCCCCAGTCCAATGCCGGCATCTCCATATTATGAAGGAGCTTCAACTATTGTGACAAAATTCCAGCCATTTTATCACCGAACAGTTGGGCTGTATTAATATAAAAACACTAAGAACAGATGTAGGCTTTTTAGCCCCTTGAGCCTGTTCAGCCAATCAGTTATATCAAGATTGATTTTCACATTAACTCCATTTATTAAGTTTTGTCCTATATCTTCTTACTAGCTATGATTCATTTCAGATTTAAAGTTAACAATTCATTCGGTATCAAGTGCCTTCTGCAGAACTCCTACCACTTCTAATACCAGGCCTTCCTTATCCCAGAGCAGCGAGACCTCCAGCAGTAAGTAGGGATGATAGGGTTGCATCGAGCAGGGGAACTGGTCAACCATTGAGGGCCCTTCCTTGCAGGGAGCACAATCTTTGAAAAGAAGAGCCGGATGCAATGAGGCAGAGGAGAAAATAGTAAGGATAAGCTCAGGAATTGTGCGTGAAAGTGTGGCAGGAACCAAGGCCATGAATAGTGCAGCTTGAAGCAGAAGAGGGTGGGGTAGAGATGAGTGGGGGTACAGGAGACCTAGTCAGACTGACTGGCAACACCCATGAGTCTGAGATGCCTCATAGGAAGAGACAGAGAGCAGGATTTGCCCCAAGGAATTGGAACAGCAGATCAAACGTAGTGTTTAGGAAATGAGACCCCAAATAATGCATGGATCTGGAGTATTGGGAGCCAATAATCTCTGGATGTAGTTTGGTTCTTGATGTCATACTTTCACCTGACAGTTTATACAGCTTTGATGCCAATGGAATAAAGGAACTTGTTTTTTGTCCTTCATAGCATCTGTGTGCTTAAATCCCATGTTACAGCAGCTTGGAAAGTAATGAAGCCAGGGAATAATGGGGATTATGCCATAATGAAGTTCCACTGTTGGGAAATTTTCTAGCTGCCCACCTCCTTTCAGTGGGCAGTCTATTTTAATAATTAAAAATCTAATTTTCCAGAATCCCCAGCATTTTATGGGTGGTGGACGAGTTCCTGGGGAGGTGACCAGCTTCTTAGAAGTGGGTTCCCAGATGACTCTGGAGAAGGAGAATGGGGCCACAGTAGGCCAACCAGATGAGATATTTCACTTGCTCTAGTCTGATTATTAATTTTTGATTTGCTAGTCTCAGGGTGCCAGAAAATAGAGGTGTCCTCTCCATCTTCAAACTGACTCAGTGTCATGCCCATGTGTCTCGATGGGATTGACAAGGTTTCAGAGTTGCTAGCTTTACAACTGAGCCAGCAGAATCTATATCCCGCTTCCTGTCCACAATTGGTTAGAACATAGAATGATACAGCACAAACAGGCCCTTCGGCCCACGAGTTGCGCCGATCACATCTACCAATCCACAGACCTATCTATAACCCCCTATCCCATTCTTTTCCATATACTCATCCAGAAGTCTCTTAAAAGACCCCAGTGAGTTTGCCTCAACAACCTCCGAGGGCAGTCGGTTCCATTCACTCACCACCCTCTGAGTGAAAAACCTACCCCTGACATCTCCTTTGTATTTGCTTCCCTGCACCTTAAATCTGTGTCCTCTCGTAGTGACCATTTCAGCTCCGGGAAATAGACTCTGAGAGTCCACCCTATCTATTCCTCTCAACATTTTATAAACCTCTATCAGGTCGCCTCTCAACCTACGTCTCTCCAGTGAGAAGAGTCCCAACTCCCTCAACCTATCTTCATAAGGCCTGCCTCCCAATCCAGGCAGCATCCTTGTAAATCTCCTCTGAACCCTCTCAATAGCTCTACATCCTTCCTATAATGAGGCGACCAGAACTGCGCACAATACTCCAACTGGGGTCTGACAAGAGTCTTATAGAGCTGCATCATTACCTCCTGACTCCTAAACTCTATTCCTCGATTAATGAAGGCCAGTACACCGTACGCCTTCTTGACCACTTCTTCCACCTGCGAGGCTGATTTAAGATTCCTATGGACTCGGACCCCGAGATCCTTCTGCTCTACAACACAGCTAAGACTCCTACCCCTTATATTGTACTCCTTCATCCCATTATTCCTGCCAAAATGGACCACTACACATTTATCCGCGTTGAAGTCCGTCTCACTTCTCCGCCCAGTCTTGCATCCTGTCTATGTCCTGCTGCAACTTTTGACATTCCTCCAGACCATCCACAACACCACTGACCTTTGTATCGTCGGTGAACTTACTAACCCATCCCTCCACTTCCTCATCCAGGTCATTTATGAAAATGACAAACAGCAGGGGTCCTAGAACAGATCCCTGGGGCACTCCACTGGTTACTGACCTCCATGCAGAACAAGACCCATCCACAACCACTCTCTGCCTTCTGCCGGCAAGCCAGTTCTGGATCCACGAGGCCAAAGCCCCTTGGATTCCTTGCCCTCTCACCTTCTTCAGAAGCCTTGCATGGGGGACTTATCGAAAGCCTTGCTAAAGTCCATGTACACCTCGTCCACCGCTCTTCCTTTGTCAACGTGTTCAGTCACATTTTCGAAGAACTCAACTAGGCTCGTAAGGCATGACCTGCCCTTGACAAAACCATGCTGACTATTTCTAAACAGACTAAACTTCTCCAAATAAGTCTAAATATGGTTAGTAAGTCTAAAGGTGACCAAACAGGAGGTCTTGCTGCCTGACTTCCATTTTATTCTGACATTAGGTTCCTGAATTCTTCTCTCTGTGTCCCAGAATTGCAGTAGAATTTCAGGGCCTGAACTTTTGAGGAGTGTTTGCCACATTAACAACCAAAAATGGATGGTACAGTGCCACAGTGGTTAGCACTGCTACATCACAGCACCAGAGATCTGGGTTTGATTCCAGCCTTGGGTGTCTGTGTGGAGTTTGCACATACTTTCCCGACCTGCATGCATTTCTTCTGGTACTCCAGTTTCCTGTCATATCCAAAGATGTGCAGGTTAGATGAATTGGACATGCTAAATTGCCCTTTCATATTCCAAGCTGTATAGGTTAGATGGATTGGCCATGACAAATGTGTGGGTTACAGGGATAGGGTGGGGGTTAAGTGGATCAGGATAAGATGTTCTGTCAGAGAGTTGGTGCAAACTCGATGGGCTGAATGGTCTCCTCTGTACTGTAGGAATTTAGACTAATCTATGATTGTGAACTCACTGTTCCAGGCTGGTAAGATGCCAATGCAATTACTCACATAATGGGTTCTTTGTCATTGTCAACTGACAAGTGAAGTGCCAAGTCATGATTGAAAGACCTCATCTGGTGATGGCCATGGTGCATCTTTCTGGTTAAGAATATTTAATGATACTAAGAGGATCAAGAACAGAGTAGAAAATGAAAATAATATGGAGCATTTAAGCTAAACATCCTGCGGCATTTAACCAGGAGTTTGATGATATTTTATTAAAACCGGCTTCTTTAACTTTTGATCAGCTGTTCTCATGTCTTCTTTTGCGGCTTTTGGTATCACATTATATTTAATAATACTTCTGTGAAGCACCTTGGGACATTTCACTACATTAAAAGTGCTACATAAATGAAAGCTATTGTTGTTTGTGATATTAACTTAAAACACCCTGAAGGTATTATTATTTACAACATCACATCTGAAGCCCATTCCTTGAAAAACTCTTTTAACAGCATACTATACTTTGAAGGATAATTGCTTACAGTTTGTTTCACAATTGAGATATGTTTTGAATTAAAGTTTACTTATTGATTTTGCTTATTTTAATTCACTGAGAGAACATTGGCACTTGCTGTTATCTTATATAATCTACTTCTCACTCCACACCCGAAATAGTGCCTACTGTTTAAAATCTCTTAAGTGGGAGTCAAATACTAAATTCACCAAATCATCTTGACCCCAATGACTATGGGGAGGTGCTATCTTACCAAAAAAATTCTAAGTGTCGAATGTGGGTGAAAATGAGAAAGAATTGTGCTAAGGTTTTTGGGTGAGCTCCCAGTCGCTCATATAGCACTTCGAGAAAAAAGAGCTACAATGTGATTCTCGCCAGTAGTGGGAAGGATGGAGTTTATTCCCACAGGGAAACCGGCTGCTGAGCTCTAGGAGTGGCAAGGAACCACAATCTCCAAGTATAGAGTGTATACAATGCACTAGGAGATTTGTCACTATCCCTACCCTCCTTAGGCATCACCTCCCGCCCCCTGATTATACTCAGACATTGCCCCTTCCCCATCAATCACCACCCTGGACATCATCTCCTCCTCTTTGCCTCCTGATCACTGCTCCAGCTATCGCTAATCCTCCCTCGCCTCCCCCCCCCCCCCCCCCCCCCCCACCCCCCCCCCCCCCCCCCAACCCTGATGCAGATTACTCCTCTACAGAGCGCCACATTGTCTCCCTCATTATGGCCCTGCCCCTTCAGATCCTGCCTCCTTCAGGCCCCACACATTCAGGCCCCACCTCTCAGGCCCCATGCCTTGGCACTAATTATATTTAAATTAGCAATGAATATTAGAATCAAAGGAGAAAAGCTGATTTTGGCAGCCATTCAGTGCCGGTAACATTGCAAGAGATGAAAAACTGGGCACGAACCTGATTTTTCACCTCTTGCCCGATCTTGTCAGCCTGCCACACCAATTGACTAGCGGGTCAAGCTAATAAGATTGCTCCCCCTCCCCCGCATGTTTTTCTGCATGTGCCAAACACATACACATACGTTTCTTTTTAATCAGCATATGTGTTAATCAAAGAAAAGACCCTATTACTACATCAGTTTCCCCCAACCCTATGCAAATACAAGGCCAAAATATATAACTACAATCAGAAAGTACCTCAATACATATAGAACAGTTAAGCGCGTTTTCAGCAACTAAATGTCTGTTGGATAAATATTGAAAGTAATGGGATTGATTATGTAGCAAAATGTGATGACGAAAGTTTTGATAAGTGTACTTACGTCGCTGGTTCCGAAGCTTTAATTCACTGATTTGTTTATGAGTTAAAAGTCCTTAATGCTATACAGCAAGATATAGATTTGTTGGAGACTTGGGCAGACAAATGGCAGATGAAGTTTAATCCGGACAAATATGAGATAATGCATTTTGGAAGATCTAATACTAATGGGAAATATACAGTAAATGGCAGAATCCTTAACAGCATTAATAGGCAGAGGGATATGGGGGTATAGATATAGAGGTCGTGAATGTGGCAACGATGGTGCAGAAGGTAATCAAGAAGGCATATAGCATGCTTACCTTCATTGGGTGGGGCGTTGAGTTTAAAAATTGACAAACCATGTTGCAGCTTTATAGAACCTTGGTTAGACGCCACTTGGAATGTAGTGTTCAATTCTGGTCACTATACCACCAGAAGGATATGGAGGCTTTGGAGCGGGTACAGAACAGATTTACCAGGATGTTGCCTGAAATAGAGGGCATTAGCTACGAGGAGAGGTTGGAAAAATGTGGTTTGTTCTCACTGAAATGATGGAGGTTGATGGGCGACCTGATAGAAGTAGACAAGATAATGAGGGGCATGGACAGAATGGATAGTCAGAAGCTTTCTCCTGGAGTAGAAGAATCAATTATTTTTAAGGAGTGTCGGACAAATACATGAATAGGATGGGTATTGAGGAATATGATCCTCGGAAGGATAGGAGCTTTAGTTCATATGGGCAGCGTGGTTGGTGCAGGCTTAGAGGGCCTAAGGGCCTGTTCCTATGCTGCAATTTTCTTTGTTCTTAGTTCTTTGTTTTTTTAACATGTTGGAAATGCATCCAATGCAAGAAACTAGGATAATAGTATTAAGCAGGAAAGGGGACAATTATGTTTCAGGGTTTAAAGTGTAAGGTTAAATATAATATTTTAAGATTAATATTTTGGATATTATAGCAGGTTAATGGAAGAACCCCTGCAGATCTCACTTCTATTCTGTTCATACCTATAGTTCTATCATTTGAAGATCAAAAATAATACCTATTAAGGTTTGGAAATTCCAAAAGGATTCTCTCCATTTTTAGTCAGTTATGCTATCAGTCAGTGGAGTTCAAAAGTTTCATCTTGCATTTTGGGGTTAATTCTAACAAAACTAAACCTTCAGCCAGGATGGGAATGTTCACTTCAGCGACTTGTTTTAAATTATTATGTAATACATTTCAAAAATCATTGCAGATAATCTGAATATAGTTTGGCAGCAGAAATTTATAGGACTGTCCAAAACAAAATTACAACATGTTAGCTAGACATTTATGTTAGTTGGTTAAAATCATTATAAATAGAGTTGATTTGACTATCATTCAAATGATGAAAGGGAAGGAAATTAATTCTGGTTTCATATTATGCGCAGCATATGATAAATTTGGCATGGGCTTTGTAAAGAAGTTAGTATTATATTTGCTAATGTATGATTAACGGACTTGTCCTCTATTCACTAACATGTAGACATGCAAGCAGTATCGATAAATAGTTGGATTGCAGTAAGCTTGTTTAATTCATTGAGTGCTGAAAAATCCATGGAACAAAAAAAAATTGGACAAGGCCTGAATACGGGCACGTGGATTGTGATGTGTGTCTGCTCACAAACTTCATGCTTACTGTTAATTTAAGTGGCAGCAGCATGCAACCTTGTGCTAAACATTCTGCTGAATGGCTGCACACCTCAGCAGGAGCCCCTGTTTACGTGAAAGACCTTCACTACTTAAAAGTTGCCTGTACCTCTTAAAGGGACACTGCATTTTGACTGCCACTGGCTTTGGAAGACATTCTGAGCAGGAAGAAATGTGAGAATGGCTCCACAGGGAAGAGGATACACTCCAACATTCTCCAATGCAATGCTGGAGACCTTGGTGTGAAGAGAAGGATAGAGGTTGTCTGGACAAAGAGAGCTAAGGGGCTCCACAAACACATGCTGGGAAGGAGATGGGAGCTGATAGCCATCTGTGTCAATGCAAGGAATCAAGTCCCAAGGACCTTGATGTAAGAAATTCAAGAAGAAATTCAATGACCTCACATGAGTGGTCAGGGCAAGAGCATGCATCTTCAAATGTCAAATCTTTACAAACAAACTACTAGCCTCATACACAACTCCATTCACTATTTCCAAACTCACTTACTAACATTCTCTATCAGTTACAACTCATTCCCAATGTTCCTTGTCTTATCTCATCCTTACACACTTCATGCAGCTGGGTGATTCACATCTGCAACTCAAAGTTTGCACATACTGCCAGCTATTCAACTAGAGCAACCAAGAGCATTGCACCAGACTCACTGCACCCTTCCCTCCTCTGCAGGACATAACCACAGACTGCAACACCCAGTGGATGGGAGATAGGCACAGCCACATATCATTACCTCCAAGGGAAGAGATGATGCTATTGACATCAGTGTGCCTCATCCTACACTCCCTTCTAATCTACACGCTGCAGATGACGGAAGCATCCATCTCTTATATCCCTTTTCCACCCAGTCCTGGTCCTTACCCTGATCCCTTCACCACAGATCCACTCCAGTGCATTTCTCTTTTCAGATACTCAAGAGCTGCCACTAGGCCAGGCAATGGACTGGGGGTATGAAGTCCAAGTAGAGTAGAATCACAGAGTCATAGAGATTTACAGCATGGAAACAGGTCCTTTGGCCCAACTTGTCCATGGCACCTTTTTCTTTTTAACCATTAATGTGGTCCCAACTGCCCACATTTGGCCCATATCCCTCTATACCCATCTTATCCATGTAACTGCCTAAATGTTTTTTAAAAGAAAAATTGTACCCACCAGATGTACTACTACATCTGACAGCTTGTTTCAGACAAGAGTAAATGATGAAGATCACTTACTCGATCTGAATTAAATTGCTCAGCTCCTGACACAGTATTTTTTAGAATGTAGCGTAGAGATTGGACCTAGTAAGTCACTGATCACTGGGTGCAAGTAGCTTACAGCCAAAGAAGAAAGAATCATGCAGATATCTGCCTCCCAGAAGATGAGGTTTCACAACATTGCTGCTGTAGAGAACTTAGATGAGAGCTTCAAAGAGACAAGGTATTGAAGAAAGCTGATGGACGTGGACAATTTGGTGCATTTTTAGGTCCATCAGAAGGCCCGTTGTCATGTTTAAAGTGCATAAAGAGTTGGCACCAATATGACACAGATTTCTGTGGAGAGCTTGGAGCCCAACCTTTCCACTTTGGAAGTTGTGACCAACTTTATGAGCAGCATTGTGAATGCCGCCACAATGCAACGTCTTATGGCCAATGTTACAGCTTCCACTGCAGCACCCAATATCTGAGTCACGCAGTAGAAGGTAAAATTGAGGTTGTACAAGATCAACTTGCTTCCATGAAAACTTGAACTGCTGCCGCCAGGTCTGCAGATGCCAATTCTCAAAAGGATTTAGAGGTTCTCAGTGAGTCCAGTAACGTCTGCATGCCTTACACAGATTACGAGGATTTCTGAGGCATCATGACAGGCCAATGACAGTGGTTTACTGGAGCATGGACCTGTTGTCTGTCAGATTACAATGTTCAAATCCCTGCGACAGCTACAGTGCCAATGCTTTTGCTGTCGCCTGTCAGCCAGTCAGATGTTGTAAATATCTCCAGCACTAGCCTCGAAGGATTCAGGCACATAAAAGTTCATAGCCATAGTCACCTTCATAGCCACTGCAAGATAACAGTTATAACAGTTAGATTTCAGCTAAATGTCCTTACTGAGCACAGATGTCTCGCACATTGTCCATCACTGAGTTTCGGGTCAGAGAAGCACCGCTGTCTCAAGAATTGATCAGTGCTGAAGTATTATTAAGAAAATTACTTCCTGAGCAATCATTGTGGACATGGTCTCCAGCTGAGAACACATCTCCCTTCTCATCCACACCACCCCTGATCTTGACCTTCTAGCAGATTATCCTGCCCTCTTGGCCTCTGTTTAGTCTCCCATTCATTCTGTATTCCAAGGTGAATGCCAACTCATGCAACCATGTCTGTGAGCAATTTGCTTATATAGCAATCTTGAACCAGCAAAATGTCCCCTTGCACCTGTCATACCACTTCCTGTAGATCTTTGTGACATGAAAGAGCCGTGGAAAGCACCAAACACATGTCGAATCCTGGCAACAGAACTCATCCAGTAATTAATCTGTGATTCATTTAAATAGCATTGATTACACAGTGATTGAAATCATTCTGTCTGCTCTGCATATTTTCAGTGATGTTAGCTGCAGACAACTCATGCCCTCACCAAACTGTTAGCCAGTGCATTTCTCAGATGATGTGCACATACATGTACATGAGTCACCATTTTGGCTCCCGAACAAAACGTGTAGCATTCAAACAATAGACTCTGCCAAGCACAATTTCCTGGCATTGTAGGTCAACACTGGACTGCAGTATTTCAAGAAGATAGCTCACCACTACCTTCTTAAGGGGACCTAGGGATGGGCAATAAATGCTGGTCAGCCAGTGATACTTACAAATGAAAAAAAAAAGACAATGTCAGATTCACAAAAACTTTCACATGCAGCCTTTACTGAATATTTGCTGAAATGTTCCTGATGAAAACATTATTTATATGTGAGCAGATTAGCGAATAGATGCATTCAGTCTCTGTGGAATAAGATGAGCAAGGCATTTGATACAGAACATTTTATTCACACATGAGGCATGGTTTCCCTTGAGGATTATGTAGATAATAACCGGGGATCCACCGAAGTCTTTTGCAAAAGGGGACACTTGTTGGGTTATATCTGGTTCAGTTAAATTCATTTTCACCCCCTGCAACTCTACAGTGTTCCTCTCTCCACCTATCACCAGTGTGGCTTCATTGTGCCAAGAGGTGGTGAATTTGCATGGAAGAGATTCATTCTATAATCCCAACCCAACTCAGGTTCGATTTACTGGTAGGGTAGGTGTGGCCTACGATGGGAATCTTGTTCATGCCCTATTAACATCCTTAAATGGCCGTTTGAGGACCTTTTTCCATCCAGCTTCAATCTTCAGGCTGACAGGCATAGTTAGATCAGAGTGCCACATAAAAGAAAATTTCACCCTCAGAGAGGGGGTGTGCGGGTGCTTCAATCTGAAGGTCTCTCAGATTTAGGTTATCCTTCTCTCAGGGGCCTGGGAGCTATTACCTGACACTGAGATTGCTTCCCCTTCCATATCCTCCAGGGAATTCCCCACCTTCCCATCCGCAGGAGCTCTGATACTTATCTGAAGTGTGGTCCTGGGACATAGGCTCAGGTCCTGTGCTGCAATGCATCTTCTGGCCACTGAAGGGGTTGGAGATTGCCTGTCCATCTGATTGGCTGCCAGCTCTCCAAGGCAGAAATTCTGTCCAAGGATAGACACTGCCTGTTGCCAGTTAATGGCAATTGAGTGCAAAATGGCAGTGGGTCTGTCAGAGCTGGCAGGGATTCATTAGCCACTGACTTGCAGGATGGTGGGTAGGTGCTAATCACAAGTGAAAAGTTTGACACCAACCATGAGGAAGACAGACCAATTGAGGTGGGTTTACTCTCATTGGTTACTGATGTCTGGGAGGGTTTTTGAAAAATCTGTAGAATCTATCTTGGGGGGTCACTCGTACAATGTTATGCGTTTGGCCACAGTTTACCTTTTAATTCTCATATTAACACTGAATGTCAGATTATAAGATAGATATTGTGAATTATTTTATCTTTCTGACATATCGGTCAGCATTTTATGCTACCTCATTTCACTCCTGGCAGTTCTGAGGTAGTGGGGGAGTGTAAAATTGGCGGGTGCTAATAGTTCAGGCCATAGTAAAGTCTTTTTTACGCTCAAAGCATGTGGAACCTTGTGGCTTGATTCTCTTATCAACCTCAAACTTTGCTCACTTTAAACAAAACACGTCTGGCTCCTAATCAAGTCTCACCAAAAACCTGGGGATGTGGTCTAGGATCACAGTTATGTGATAGGAGTCTTTCTGCAAAACTAAATGCATCACAGTGGGGAAGTACACTTGAAGGGGGCCTCGATGTTAGGCACATTGAAAGCATTTCCTGACATGGAAATAATGATTTCCTAATCATAAACTTAAACATGGACTGCATTTAGTTTTCAATTTTCTATAACTGTCTTTTATTTTAGATGAAGTGGAGAAGCCTGCGTTGGACTGAAGTGGTCACAGTAAGAAGTCTCACACCAGGTTAAAGTCCAACAAGTTTATTTGAAATCACGAGCTTTCAGAGCACGGGTCCTTCATCAGGTGGGTGGAGAAGTGGGTTCACGATATATAAACAGAGACACAATTGCAAGATAATGATTGGAATGTGAGTCAGGTCTTTTCAAGTACAGATAGTATGAGTGGAAAGAAGGATAATCTCAGGGTAAAGAGGCGTGAATTGTCTCAATCCAGGACAGTTATTAGGATTTTGCAAGCCTGGGACAAATGGTGGGGTTTACCTGTAGTGTGACATGAATCTGAGATCCCTATTGAGGTCGTCCTCATGAATGCGGAGGTTGGTTATCAGTTTCTGCTTGGCGATTCTGTGTCATCATGTGTCTTGAAGGCCTCCTTGGAGAACGTTTACCCTTATTTTAGAATGGATTCCAACCAGACTGCTATTATGGCTGCCAAAAACCAGGCAACCTTTGCAATTCCTGCCTTGAGCCTCTGGAAAATTCTTTATTAAATAACTATGGGGTGGGACTGGGGAGATGGGGGAAGGGTTGGGGATGGGATTAGAAGTACCTGATACTTCTCCAAGAAAGCTCCAGGAATATCAAGGTGCTAATCAGATCTAGAGCAGGGTACATGTCAGTTTCCATCTTCTTGTTATCTAGTTTCTGGGACAGCCCTTTAGGATTTGTCCCTGAGTTACTGATAGCCAGGATAGATTCCTTGCTGCGTAATGATTTGGCTGACTGTAAAGTGGTAGTACCCACCATAATCCTGGACCAACCGTGTGAGAAAGGAGAAGCAAAACAATAATAGGAGGAAGTCCTGAGGATCTTCCCAAACTTTGTAGTGATCCAATCAGAAACTGGACAGATATGTTTCAATATTAGAAAGTCAGAGTTAATCAAACCAGAAATCTTGCTAGATGAATCCTTTTTTGAGAACTTGAAAGAAATTGGAAAATGTGTTCAGTTGAGCTTCCTTAATTAGAGTGCAGCAGACAGATTCTGACCTAAAATACAGACTTACTGCTCTGAGGCAAAAGTTGGCCAGATTCCAGAGTGCTATTACCTGAGAGACTAGGTAGTAATGCAGAGATGGAGACTGGGAGACCTGCAGAAGAGGAGTGAGCAGTTCTCCACTCCTGGTATCGCCCCAGAGTACTATAAGGTTCTTACAAATTGCCTATGCCATTCCAAAAGCTGCATATGTGGATGTCCACAAGACCCTCACCCAAATAAGTAGGCTTTTTTTTTCTAGTCTCACCTGCAGTCCAACGTGGCCGAATTCTGCAAGACCAGTCACACCTGTCAGGTTGCACGCTATCCAAAATTCAAAATTAAGCCTGCCCCACTCAACCCATATTGACGTTTGGTGAACCCTTTAACGGAATTTTGACAGAATACTTACCTCATAGAATTACAGAAATTATACAGTGCAAAGGCCATTTAGCTCATTTTGTTTGGACTGGCTGTCCAAATGAGCAATTTACTTAGTGCCATTCCCTTGTCTTCTCCTCAAAACCCTGAAAATTGTTTCTTTCCGAATAAGTCTAATTCCCTTTGGAAAGCCTTGAAAAAAACCTGCTTTCGACACACTCTCAGGCAGTACATTCCAGACCTTAACTACTCACTTCACGAAATAAAATCTCTTTCACTTTTGCTGATTATTTTAAATCTGTGCTTTTTATTCTTGATTCTTTCGTGAGTGGATACAGTTTCTTCCCATGTACTCTGTCCAAGTGCCCTCATGATTTTGAATACCTCCATCAAATTTCTTCTCAGACATTTTTCTTCAAGGAAAACAGTCCCAACTTCTCTAACTATCTTCATAACCGATGATCCTCATCCCAGCACTCGCTCACATTAATCTTTTCTGCATTCTCTCCAACGTGTTCATATCCTTCTTAAAATCTGAATCCCAGTATTGGATGCAATACTCTAACTGAGGCCGAACTAGTGTCTTGTAAAAGTTCAACATTACTAAAGGCTGGAATGCAGAGATGTTGGCCTAGTGGCGTTTTCGCTGGACTATTAATCCAAAAACTCAGCTAATGTTCTGGAGGCCTGTGTTCGAATCCCACTAAGGCAGATGGTGGAATCTAAATTCAACTTAAAAAAAACTGGAATTAAGAATCTACTAATGTCGAGGAAACCATTGCTGATTGAACATGGGGTGTTCACTAATGTCTTTTAGGGAAAGAATTCTGCCATCCTTCTCTGGTCAGGCTTACATGTAACTCGAGAGACACAGCAATGTTATTGACTCTCAATTGCTCTCCAAGGATAACTCGGGATGGAAAATAAATGCTGGCCAGCCAGCGACGCCCATGTTCCACGAATTAATAATAAAAAGTACAGACAGTTTTTTAACCACTCTCTCAACCGATCCTAACATCTTCAATAACTTATGCATACATACATCCAGGTCCCTCTGCTCCTGCGCCCCCTTTAGAGTTGTACTCTTTATTTTGCATTGTCTTTCTATGTTTTTCTTATCAAAACAAATCACTTCACATTTCTCTGCATTGAATTCCATTTGCCAACTGTCCCCCCCATCCCATCAATATGTCTATGTTCTTTTGAAGTTTTACACTGTCTTCCTCACAGTTCACTCTGCTTTTAAGTTTTGCAACTTTGAAATTATGCTCTGTGCACTAAGTTCTGTCTCATTAATATACATTAGGAAAAGTAAGAGTCCCAACAATTTACTCCAGGGTACTCCACCACAAATCTTCCTCAAGTTCAAGAAGTATCCAGGATTGGTGGGAGGAATTTTCCACTCTTATCAGCATTGGAAATCATGGTGGGGGATTGGGGGATGGTGGAATAGGGGCACAAATTCTGGTGTGATCAGTATCACTCCAACAAGAAATTAGTTTGGAATTTTTATCTTCTGACTTTGAAGGTGGATTAAAGAAGGTGGAATAAAGTTTGAGTTTCCCGCTGATCTATATCAGGAACCACAGTTGCATTCATTTGCATCTGATGAATGTTCATGTAAAGGCCAACATGCTGGAATTACCCCTCCAAATTATGTAATCCACCAATGGATAATGGGAATGATCTGTTTCCCAATTGTATGTGCACATGGTGAGCTTTAGTTCACCAACAACTTTTAGGCATGTAGACTTTACTTTCACCTGCTTTAAGAACATTGAGGCAAGATTTCAGGTGTCTATATTGCAAACTGTGCCAAGGCTGAGCATGGGAGACAATACCAGCTGGAAGGGGGAAGGCATAGGCAGGATTTACGGGATGGGGTGTGGATCAGGCGTGGGAGAATAGGGAAGAAGGCTGAGGTGAGGAGGGAGGTTTTTGGGAGATTATGGGAAAGGGGGCTGAGGCTACTCTTTTGAAGATGCTGTCCTGAAGCTGTGCAGGCCATGTAAGAAGGCTTGGCGTGGCACAACCTTGTGTGATGATGGCCAAGCACAGTATGACATGCAGGGCATGGTCAGTCACCTAAGGAATTTGGTCTTGGGCATTAGAGGCAGATGGTAGAGGCACTGTCAGGGGACCTTCTAATAGCTGAAAAGTCTTGAGGGAGTAGTGGTCTCATTTTGGAGGGGTTCCAGAATGCCAAGAGATATAAAGCTTTGAAAAGGAAAGCGGTCGGGTTGATTAAGGATACGGGGGGAACAACAACATTAAAGGGTTCAGGCGGAAGACCAGAAATATCCATGTGGATGGTGATGGTTTCAAGCATAATGAAGGAAGCTGGACAGTGATGGGACAAAGTGGAATTAGAAACTGGTGAAGATGGAGGAGTGTAGGAGAGACTTGTTGGGTGATAAGGGAAAGGTGGAAGCTGGTCTTCTGAATGAAGATCAGAAGCACTATTTTTGAGCTGACTTTACAAAAATACCACTCGGAAAACAAGCTGGAAAAAAATGATGGCCAGAGAACAATCTCGAGGTGTTGAACATAGCTAATCTTGGCTGATTGAAGGGGTGCCCTATAATTATCCTGTTCAAACCATGGAGAGCACAGCTCAACTGAGTGCTGAACTTGAGGGTGTATTGCATAACGAATGAACGTGGCTCCTTTACTAATGGTGTGCATTAAGGGAGACACGGAGGAGCTAGACATCCCTTGGGAAAATGACATTGCATTGCACAATGTGGCAGACATGTCCGTGACAACTCAAAGCTACAAGATTCCAGAAAGAATAAAGTGAAAGTAAATGGTTATAAGTGCAGTTGTTTTCACTTTCATGAGGGGGATACTACAACATCTTCACTTTCATCTTTAATATGCCACAAATATGTCAACAATCTCACCATGTTAACTGAGGAAGCATCAATCACCTTCAACCCTAGCACGGGGGTCATCCTTATAAGACACAATAGCGAAGGAACCATGTGGCCATATTGGGATGTGTTTAATATCCCACAAGCATACATCTTCAAACAACTTGCAACTGCGGTGCCAACAAATCAATGACTATGGCATCCTTCAAAAGGCTGAAACACATGGGAGCATTCATGTCTGCATGACAGCAGCTTAACAAGGTGACTTGAAGAGGAAAAACATCTATCAGTGATTAGCATTGGGCCATCACCAAAAGGAGTTACATCTGGACAGCACCATCTCTCCAAACGCAGACTCTCAAATATGATTATTGCAGAGGCTGCATCTTGAAATCGAGCCCCATGATGCCATTGGACATCAGGGTTCATTGATCTATAACACAACATCATACAGCCAAAGCTGCGAGCTCAATTAGCAGTGTCCACATAGAGGGTAGATCAACAGGACCATTGTATGATTGTTGACAAACACTCATAAACCTACTTTGCGCCCTGCATTTCTTCGGCATTTTGGCGAAACATGGCCCAGTCAGTTTGGACACAGCAGTCAGTGATAACTTATTCAATTCATAAATACTGCTGAGCATTCAGAAGGTGCACTAGAGCATCACTTCCATCCCATTACAGTCCAACACACTGTCCATCTCATAAAGGCCAATAATTTCTTGGAATCCTAAGTCCATAAGTCCATGGTCATGCCATGATTTACGTGACGCTTTGCAGTCTGTGACCTCAAAGATATCCCATGAAGCACCATTAAGCAGTCGCAAAGAAGCAAGCTATGAACTTCACAGCGAGGTGGACGGGTTCATCAGGATGAGCACACACCTCTGACAGCACACACTTATTCCCCTCGAACAAACATTTCAAATGTCACTGAGTGGAACCAACTGTCAGATCTCAATGTCATGCATGGGGATAGTGGTGACTAATAAAGGAATAAGGTTCAGTCTTTAATCTGAAGATGTAATCATATGCGTGGAGGCATGAAAGGTTATAACTCCCAGCAATGAATACAACTTTAATCAAAAATTTATATCACATAATTATAGGAATTGCAAAGTGAAATTGGGCGAAAAAACTCCAAAGTTTGTTGGACTCTTCAGTAGTCTTCCGACTATCAGAGAACTGGACTTTCATTGCCTTCACCAGCTGTGGATCTGTCTCAGTGAGGTGATCACCTGATTGTGACCTACTCTAGAACCAGGACACTGAGGTGCTGGTTCAAAGTACAGGTGAACGCAGTGACGGATCTTCTTCAGATGCTTACTCTGTCTCCTCATTGTGCTCTGGGATCTGGGGCTGAGGTGCTTGCCTTGTTTTGCAGTGGCTGGAATAGAGAGAACATATAGTTAGTGGTTTACTCCACAGGATTCTACTCTGTACGTCACTCAAAGTTATCGTCCACATTTGTCTGATGTACGTTGGTTAGACCCTCACTAGCTTAGTCGGGGTGGCTGATCTCACCTTCATGCAGAATTGATTCACCATTCTTTCCAGCAAGCTCTGCTGCTTGCTCCTCATATGAGGAGAATGTCCTGAGCTCTGGGAAGTCTGAGTCACCCCAGTCTTGGATCTCTCCCATCCATTGTCGGCAGTCTTGCTCTGCATAGAGACAACTGGATTGCTTGTGAACATCACTGTGAAAAAGCAGTTCTGAAACTTGTGTGCATGTTGTGTCTCCTGACCCCTCCCCAGCAAAGGATTAAGGAGTTGTTTGTGCAGGATTCAACATCAGATGGTGACCTTAAAGTTGCTGGCAGATGTTCAGTGCTGTTGACCCCCTGTTGACTCTAAACATTAGGCTACTGATGCCGTTATGAGTGTGAGAGTTTGAGTGAGTAGAATTTTCACTTACAGATCATTCATTCATTCCCTGCACTGCAGGATGCCATGGTTACTGACCTACCTGGCCAGCATAGTTATGTGGGAAGATAAGGTGTCCTCTTTCTGAAGGTAAGATGACCTCCTACTCCCTCTTCAGAAAAATAACCTCTTGCCTTCCCTAAACTGCCTAGGGAAGAACCCCAGAGGGCTTTCTCTGAGCCAAGTCTCTGTTATAGCCACAATATGTCAATCTGTGCCTGTAATTCACCAATCTTATTAACCACACCTCATACTTCCCACACTTGCACAGTAATCCTGATTTAGACTTTATTACTTCTTACGTACTCTGACCCTACTTATTAACCTCTTCCCTGTTCTAGTGCTTTCTCCCAGCATATTTTGCCCCTTGGCATTCCTCTCTGATACTATCCCTTGGTGCTCACACCCCTGCAAAGTTTGTTTCAATCCTCCCCGATAGCATGAGCAAGTCGCCCTCCAAGGAACTCAGTTCTGGTTCAATTTAATTGCAACAAGCCTATACAGGTCCTATCTCCCCACAGCCAGTCTCAATGTCCCAAGAATCTAATACCCTCCCTCCTGCGTTATCTTCACAACAATGCATTCATGTGCTTTATCGTCATTTTTCTACTCTGGAGCATCCTGGAGTTCCCACATAGCAAAGGATGAGCATTTTTAAGACTCGAGCAATCTTGCTATTTTTCTATTTTGTAACTGACAATGCTGTTGCTGCTAATGAGCTTTACTACTGATAGTAAACTTTACAAATGCTGGAACAAAATGAAAGCAAAATGCTGCAGATGCTGGCTCAGTTACCTCCTCACTATAATGGAATTGGTCACTAAATTCTCACAGGCTATTCTCCTCAAGAAAATCACAAATAAAGCAGTGATTGAGCCCTATTTCTCTACCCAGTATGATTTGCCGAAAGAGACTCACTTAGAATCAGGAATGTAATTTATATCCTGTGTGTCCCAAGAGGTTGTTTACAGTCAGGGTATAGAATCATAGTACAGAAGGAGGCCATTCAGCCCATTAAGTCTGTACTGACCACAATTCCATCTGTGTTTTGATTTTCATTTATTTTAATTTGCTATTCATCATAAGCGTATACAAAGCTAGAAAGCTTAAACATACTCACAGAGCTTTTTTCAACAGCCCGTTGGTTATTTTCTAATATTAAAATTTTAATGGCGTTCAGTAGATTGCTCAAACATTTCAAAGTCAAACTTCATAGCAGTGATACGGACTTCAGCTAAAAGGGAATGAGACTCCCAACCATCCAGCATCACCTCCCACCGCTCCACAAAGCTCACTCCACCCCTATCACCCTCTGGGCTGTTTCACATGAGTTCCATTTTTGTCCTCATTCAGGGTCAGAAAAGCTGAGTTAAATTTTGCTTCTTTGCGCAATTTTACTCCAGCTTGAATGTTTAGTGTAAATGCTTTTTTTGGGGAGAAAGACATTGCTTTGATTCTCATTTTAGCTGAGGCTAGTCTGGTTGGTAGGATTCTCAGCTCTGAACCAGAAAAGTATAGGTTCAGTCTCTCTCCAGAGATCGAGAACATCAGGGTGAATTTCAACATGTGAGAGCTCATTGAAAATGGACATGGGTGCAGGATTAAGCTGTGAAAAAAATGTATGAGCAATGGAAAGCCTGCTTTGACCTGCCAACTGGCACATTTAACTCCAGGGGTTTAGGTTGAATGTGTACAACCCCTTCCAGAAAGATGGTTGTCAATTTCAATACCTTCATCAGTCAGTTACAGTAATATTAACATGGGCTTTCCAATTTAAATGTGGGTTCACTGGTTTCCTGACATTGCTGGAACTCAGCAATGAAAGCAAAATGAGAACACAGTGGCCATTGAGAGTGCTGAAGACACGACGGGGAATTGTGCCAATAAGACCTGAAAGTTCACAGCTGATCGCTTGCAAACGTGTGTGACAGGAGGCAGCAGCAGCAATAGCAGAGTTAGCAGCAGGAATAATCCCAACATCATCCAGAACACCAACAGGCTGCTAATCACAGATTGGCAGCTCCATAGGATGGAGGGGATGAACAAAGAGCCTGAGGTTGGCAGGACGCCATACCTACGCTCATACCTGAGGATGAGCTTCCTCCACACACCACAGCAGCAGTCAGTCAGGAGGTTTCTGATGGTGGCAGGTATTTGCAACTTGCTGGGATAAGACATGGACCTGGTTAGCCATGCTTTACCAGTGGTTGTTAAAGTAACCACTGCCCCTCAACATTTATTCTTTCCATCTTCCAGCAGTCCGTTAAAGGATTTCAATCAGAGACTTACAAATGGATTAAAGAGATGACTGCTGTCTGTTCTACAGGGCCAACAATTATGTCAACGTTGCCAGCGATGCTGCCACTCAGAATGTGTGGACATTGGGGTTGATATTTTTGACAGGCTTCCCACAGATGCAGGGCATTAGCCACTGCATACATGTGATAAATTAGGGCAACTAAATGATAACCTGACAATGTTCATCAAAAGAAAGAGCTTCCACTCCATCAGTGTGCAGCTGGTGTGCAAACACAGAGCAACCTTGACACAGCTCTGTCTAACATTTCCAGGCAGCTGCCATGATGCTTTCGCCCTGCAGCAGTTCATCTTCCCTGATCTCTTTGCAACTTGAAGCAGAGTTGTCGGCTGGCTGCTCAGAGATAAGGAGGAATACCCACTTTAAATGTGGCCCCTGACACCTGTGAGGAACCCATTCAGCGAGGCCCAGAAATTAATACATGTGACAACCAAATAATGTGTCACTGAGCAAGTGGCTGACGTGCTGGAGATGTGCTTCAAATGCCTGGGCAGATCTGGAAACACCCTACAGTATCACCAACCAGAATGCTCATAGTGAGCTGCACAATGTGACACAGTAGCACGGCTTGGACCTGTAGGAAGAACAGGGCACAGAGTCTCTTCACACGAGCCTAAGATGAAGGGAAAAGCAGAATGTGATAAGAGTAACTGCTCACTTTGACAACCACAATGCCTCATTCTTAGGAGAATCAATTATGTTCCAGTAGCCCATCCATCCGATATCATTTCTCCCACACTCTGACCATCACCAACCCATCCCCAACAAATGTCACTGCCAAAAATAAGTTCTGCAAGCAAGTAAGCTTCTCAGTGACCCTGTTATTATGTATGCCTCATCTCAACATTCATCATAAGTGAAAAAGCCAGCTGTCAAGAAGCAAACAAAAATGGGCAACATGACAAAGTGGCACCAGTTCCTGCTACAAGCTGTCCAACAAACCCAATCACTTTGTTAATGGCCTACTGGGGTGGACGGAGTCGGGGTGGAGGGCGTCCCTCTTCGAAAGGCACTTAATGCCCTGATTTATGGACCTGACATCGGAAAGGTTGGGATGGTGTGGATGGGAGCAATTGAAACCAAAATTCTTTGGCTTTTGATGCTCATGAGGGTTCCATTAAAGAGTGACTCACCATTACCTCTGCAAAAGGAGACTACTAGCAGGCCACACAGCAATAAGTGGATATTGATTGGGGTGGTGGGAGAACAATGGGTGAGAAGGGAAAACATTTTAATCTATTCCCACTTCCATGTCCCCTTTCATCAACATACTCCCATGGTCCAGCTACCTGCTCTGCAAGCAATGCACTGGAGATGAATGGCCAAGGCCAAGGCTGAGGTATCAATCAGTCTATCAGTGGCATGTATAAGATATAAGCTAATGATGAAGGCCTGTTTGCACTTCTGATTGCTATATTTAATGGTCCAAGCAACTAAAGGCAACTCCACGATGGAGATATCCAATCATACCATTCATCCTTGAGACGGACTCCATCTTTCCAAAAGCATGTATACTGCAGATGAAACACCATCATGCCTTCTCAGCTACAGCTCCTGAAGGATCCTATTCATTAATGGCCTCTGAGGTACACCATGTCCCAGCAGCTGAGCAGATCTTGGAGGGTTCTGTGGCCTCCAGTACAGACTCTCCATTGCTTTCCTTGTCTTCGCCATCTGTTCTTTCTCACTTGTGATGTGTGAGTCTTCAGATGAACATTTTCCTTACCTTTGGGGTGAATATCTGAGCTAAGGTGCAATTTGAATGAGTCTGCTGATGCTGCACCCTCAGAAGAGTCTTCATCATCCTCCTACATCATCTCTTGCTAAACGAGTGAATGTTCAGTGTGAAATTAAAAACATCAATTAAACCTGTCAAGGTAAAAATACTTTGTGATAATTTTGATCGTATTTCATCTTTCCACTTTCATTAAGTCAACATGAATAAATTTGTATATAAATCCTAGGGCTATAGCTTGGAAAGAAGGGGCACTTCCTTTAAGGGCATCATGGAAGCACCCCCAATGACTACCCCATGATCCCCTAGGTCTTCCTCTCTTCACCCCATGTTATCCAAGCCTCCATACCCAATTACCTTGTCAGGGTCCTGGCATTCCAGAAACTTCCCCCCAGTTTACATCTCCATCTGACTCCAGTGAGGATCTGTTAGGAACTGGGTGCATTGTCTGAAGTGGCTACCACTCCCGAGGCTCTCCTGTGACCAGAGATTTTCTGGTCATCTGTTAGGTTGGCAGCTCAGGGAGGTAGTACCTCCTCCCCAGAAGGGGGCAGGATTCTTACTCAGAGTCACTTAACTGAGTGAGACTGAATTTGCAATCACCTTTCTCACTGGGAGAATGGGAAGCCAATGAACTGAAAACTCTTGCCCTGTAATTCATTGACTGAGTTAAAAGAGCATTGATTGTTGTGTTGCATTCTCTTCTGGGTTTCCAGGGTGTTACTGGACCCTCCGCCAATCCTACCCCCATCCCATCCACCAACCCACCCCTTTCTCCCTCCTTCTCCCTCCCTGTACCAAACTGTCATTCGAACTGCAGCTCAAAGTTTAAATCCAGCCTATAGTTTCAGCTAAAATGTCATCATACTGAGGAATTGCTGTATTTTTTACAGTTGAATGAGGTGTTATTTAAATCCTGAATAAAAGATCCCATGGCATTATTAGTTTTTTTTTATTTCACTCTCAATCAATGCCAATGACAAAAAGATTAAATAGTAATTTATCTCATTTGCTGTTTTGGGGACCTTACTGTGTTCAATTTAGCTGCTACATCTGCTTACATAACAACAGTGAAACAATGACTACACTTTAAAAACAGTAAATCACTGGACATGAAATGCTTTGAAATGCTGAAACGTGTGCGGATGTGATAAGATACTAAAAAATTAAAATGCTTTCTTTCAATTAACCTATTTTTCAAGGTTACATAATCTAATGTTGATCATTATTCTATTATTCAATCAAAAGCATTCACTAGATTTCTCACAGCATGTTAATTCATTACAGCCACATAGGGATAATGCATTATTAAAATATTTGACGATCAAATTCCAAAAAATTAAGCAGTCATCAAGTTGGACTTAAATTATTTCACAAAGTTTACAAAAGTTTGTTAAGTTTAATTAAACCACTTCCTTATGATTGAGGCCAATTAATTCCCCACCAGCGCCTGCCAAATGGGAGGCGATATGATGAATTCACTTAATTATTCACTGGCCAAATTCAATGTGGATACATTATACATTTGGTGGTGAAGCTGTACACAGCTGTAGTTTTAACGTTTACACTGGCACTGCAGATATTTAAAACTTGTTGACTTATAATCACAACTCACAGAACAGACAAGTAAGATCATTTGCAATCAGCAGGAATCATGGTGCACATTTAACATTATTGAACCACATGGGCAGCGATGGGAGAAAGACATTAGTCTTCTCAGTTAATCATGCTGCATTGTTATTGGGTGATTGAAAGAAAACTGATTCCCATTTGGTGTTTGCTTGAAAAATGTAGCTAATGTCCTAAATGAATTCGTTTCATAAGTTTGATTATTCCCAGTGCTCAGGCTGAATTTGAAATCATTTGGTTTGTGTATTCGCATTTGGATTCTTTCGTTCACGTCGGGTTTTGCTGATGAAATCAGAATACTTGAGAATGTGGAACAAAAAATTCAGGAAAATGATTCATTGAATGTGAAGTGTTTTGATACGTTTAAGAATGCTTAAGGTGCTGATATCAAAGCAAGCCTTTTTTTTCTTTCACCTTGGCTAGTTTAATAGCACTTCTGCCTCTGATTCAAAGGACGGTGGGTTGAAACCTCACTCATGATCAGTCTTCCAATAAAGGACAAAGCAGTGTGAAGAAGAACACAAGAAGAGCTCTCAATTCCAGCAAAACCCATCTCCAAACTCTACTCAAAGAGATTGAACAAAGCTTTCAGGCAATATTATGCTGTTCTGTTTTCACTTCAGCATCAGTACACTGATTGCTGTCTAAAATGAAGAAATGTCCACATAATCTTTCATTTTGAACACAGGTTTGGCCGGGTCAAAAACTCAATATCTTATGGCACTTGACAATAACTCCCTAAAAGCAATTGTTTACATATATAATCTGCAAGCCCCTTCCACCATTCTAACAGAGAGTACCTTATATAAACTGTCCCATGTCACCTGAGAGACAGTCAAATGCTTCTAATCTTATTGCAGAAGAAATTTGCACAAAATGTCCTTGAGAAGTAGGCAGCCTGACCTGAGGGGTATAAACCCTTTAAAAAAGCAGGCTACGGGGTTGTTGGGCTGAAGTTCTGTTCTAGCACTGGAGACAGATAATTGATGGCTTAATTGTGGAGTCAACTTACTGGCTACATATCTACATAGGTAGTTGTGTGAAGCATCATGCAATAGTAAACCTTCTCAACATTCCAATGTCTTTCTTCTTAACTGCTACCATTCGTTGTTGCAGATATCTAGCTGAGAGTGATCAGATGCAGATGCTGAGGTAGAGAAGAAAGATGTTGATAAGAAAGAGGGCAAGAACTTCATCCTTGTGCCATGTGACAGTGACGGCACTGAGGAGGATGATGATCATGAGGAAGAGGATATAAATATATGGACCAATATCTTGTCCCTTTGTTCCTCTGGAAAACATGTTTGATTTTAACCTGCGCAGTACTTGCTTTTTTATTCTCAAACATTAACTCAGATATTTTCCTCCAAGAGGAATTATGTACTTTTAGTGAGGATGTTGGATTGTCACAATATAAAGGAGTCAAAGGAATTGGGAATGGGTCGAAATCTGTCACATGCCTAGCAGAGAACAAGGAGAAGGTTTCTATGGTTTTGGAATTATGGGACTCCTCACTACTTACTTGATAAGAATTTCAAAGGAACTGTTGTATCAATGTGTAAATTCTGAAAACAATCTCTGGAATGTGTGTCTTTGATTTGACTCTACACCTCTCAATAGTGGCAATGCCTGGGAAACTTTGTTGAGGCATCAGTGCAGAATGTGACAGCTTTGTGGAAATGTTCTCAGTCACCTGCCCCACCACATTTCAGAAACACTCAGGGATTAACCCATTCTATGGAAACATAGATGATGCTGTGATGACAGTAAGAGAGAGCCTAGGTCTTCCTGCATGCATAATTCACGATCTTAACTGCAGGAAATAGTCTTATAGGACTTTCATTGATTTGACATTAAACCAATTTGAAACCAATATTTGGGGATATGATTGAGAGTCCAGTGAGTGAAAGAATTGACTTTTTTAAGGCTGCTTAGAGCAGAAACCTGAGCTTGGTTTCTGACCTTTCTCCTTAACAATAAGAAACTGGAAGCAACATCAGACTGCTCAGGTACAACCATAAAAGGTTCATCCAGCAATACTCCACCTGAAGATCCAAACTCCAATGAGAAGAGGGTCACCTCAATCCTGGAGCTGCTTGCAACACACACATGGCTATCTACTTCTTTATATTGACCCTTGGAACAATTTCTAATGGGAATGTAATCTATATCACCTAAATATCATCCATCGACATCATTTAAATCCAGGAAAGCCAAACAGAGAATTAAATATGGAAGACTTCCAATCTGGCCAACTCTCAGCCCCCACCTCAATAGACTAGAAATCCAATGACCAGGCAGTCAGATTTAAAGATTGGGTTTATGGAACTGAGAATTCTCCATCTTTATGCACTGAACTGGCAACAAAGATCAGGGCCAGAATAATGAGGACGGATGAATGGGGCTACATGCCCACAGTTTGTAATTTTCAAAGCTCCACTATTATTGTATGGTCAAGTGCACTCTTCCAATTCACATCTGCTCATTTTAAAGTCTTTATAGAGTGTGCTGCCTGTATATTCCTTGGAGGAAATGGAGAGGTGATATCTTACAAAATGCAAAAGCAAAAATACTATGGATGCTGGAAATCTGCAATTTAAACAGAAAATGCTAGAAATGCTCAACAGATCAGACAGTATGTGCAAAGAAGCAGAGTTAATGTTTCAGGTTGTTGATCTTTCATTGGAACCCAATGATGACTTAATTCTTTAATGAGAGCCTTGAGTGTATGCTGCCTTAATTGACTACAATAATGGTTAGCACTGCTGCCTTACAGCGCCAGAGACCTGGGTTCAATTCTGGCTTCAGGTGACTGTTTATGTGGAACTTGCACATTCTCCCCATGTCTGTGTGGGTTCCTGCTGGATGCTCCAGCTTCCTTTCACAGTCCAATGTGGAGATGCTGGCATTGGACTGGGGTAAGCACTGTAAGAAGTCTCACAACATCAGGTTAAAGCCCAACAGGTTTATTTGGCAACACTAGCTTTTGGAGTCTCCTTCATCAGGTGAGGAGCTTGAGGCTGTTGGACTTTAATCTGGTGTTGAGGGACTTCTTACTCCTAACATGTGCACACTAGGTGGATTGTCCCTTATTGTCAGGGGCTTATCAGGGTAAATACATGGGGATAGGCTCTGGATGGGATTGTTGTCACCACAGTCTCAATGGGCCAAAAGGCCTCCTTCTGCAATTCAGGGATTCTATGATTCTACGAATGCAATTAGACGAAGGAATGGTGAAAAGTAATTTGTTCTTTGGATGACACTTCGCGAGGAATTTTATGAGAAAAATTCAAAATGCTGAATAAGCATGAAAATGGGAGAGAATTGTGTCAATTTTTTGGGCAAGCTGCCAGTTGCAATCTTACAACACTTAGTTAAGAAAAAGCCCAGATACAATTCTCACCAATAGGAGCATGATGGAGCCAAACCTTGCTGGTGAAGCCAGCTGCTGAGCTCCAGGGGTACCATTGTATAAGTGCCCTGATCTCCCAGGCAATGAGAGATCCCGTATCATCACCCCACTATCTCCACAGACATCAGGACCCATGGCTGACCGCTCCCTATGCTGTATTGCCATCCCTTGAAGCTCTTCAGAGATCGCTCACTACTAATCGTACCCCTGCAGAGCTCCTCTACTCCCCCAGTTGCACCCCCGGAGAAATCTCCCACTCCCCCAATTCTCACCCCCGCAGAGATCCTCCCTCCCTCAATCGCCACCCCACAGAGATCCCCCACTCCCCCAATTGCCACCGCTGCAGACATCCTCCCATTCACCCAGTGGCCACCCTGCAGAAAGCCCCACTTCCCCAATTGCCATCCTCATAAAGATCCCCCCACTCCTCCAATCGCCATCCCTGCAGAGATCCCCCCACTGCCCTAATGCCCCCCCACCCCCCGCAGAGATCCCCCCACTCCCCAGATTGTCACTCCTGTAGGGATCCCTCACTCCCCCAATCACCCCCCCAGCAGAGGTCCTCCACTCCCCCAATTGCCCCCCCAGCAGAGATCCCCCCACTCCCCAGATCATCACTCCTGCACAGATCCTCTCACTCCCCCAATTGCCCCCCCAGCAGAAATCCCCCCACTCCCCTAATTGCCCCCCCCCACATAGATCTCATGACTCTCGCGATCATTGCCCCCGCAGAGATACCCCCCCACTCCCCTGCAGAGTTCCCCTCATCTCCTGATCGCCACCTCTGCAGAGATACGCCCCCACTCCCCTAATCGCTGCCTCTGCAGAGATATCCCCCACTCCCCTAATCGCTGCCTCTGCAGAGATACCCCCCCACTCCCTTAATTGTTGCTTCTGCAGAGATACCCTCCCACTCCCTTAATTGTTGCTTCTGCAGAGATACCCCCATTCCCCTGATCACCGTCTCTGCAGAAATCTACCCCATTCCGCCAGTCACCCCTCTGCAGAGTTCCCCTAGTCTCCCGATTGCCGCGCTGAGATTCCCCCCCATTCCTCCAATCATCACTCATGCAGAGATCCCCCAATCACCATCCCTGCAGAGATCTCCCCACTCCCGTGGTCACTCCTCTGCAGAGTTCTCCTCACTCCCCCGACCTCCCCCCTGCAGAGATTCCCCCACTCTCCCAATCACTACCCCTGCACAGATCTCTCCATTCTACCAGCTGCTCCTCCTGCAAAATTCCCCTCACTCCCTGGTCACCGCTCCACCCCACACCATCCCACTCCACCCCCGCAGAGATTCCCCCATTCCTCCGATCGCCAGCCATGCAGAGGTCCCCCCACTCCCCAATCACCACCCCTGCAGAGATCTCCCCACTCCCCCAATCACCGCTCTTGCAGACTTTCCCTATTCCCCCGGGCACTGCCCCTACAGAGTTCCACCACTCCCCCGATCACCAGCCCTGCAGATCTCCCCCATTCACCTGTTTGCCATCCCTGCAGAGATCCCCCTACTCCCCCCATCACCGCCCTTGCCGAGTTCCTCCCACTCCCCTGATCACTACCTCTGCAGAATTCTCCCAATTCCCCTGATTGCTGTCTCTGCAGAGTTGGAAAATAGGAATCTCTGTTGGCACAACATTCCCATGGCTTTTCAGGTATGACTCTTCTACATCACTTCAAAGACAGAGAAAAGAAAGACATCACTGTGCTGGCAACATTCAAGGTCTTTTCAAAGTTTGAGGGATGAAAAACTTCCATGTTGTCTTCACAGCTTTGTGTTAAGTATAAGCAAAATATTTTCTAATACATTCTGCTTGATTCATATATAATAATTATTTGTGCTTTGTTAAATCAAGCACAACTGAGGACATTAATTTTCAAAATTAAAAACTCAGAATTTCAAAATTTTGATCAAAAGACGACTTTACTTCAAAACGCTAAGTTCTAACAGAACATTGTCTACAGGCTGACCATACACAATGCAAAACAATGCAGTTGGAAGGCTTTTCTTACTTGCAATAATCGCTACCCAAATTTTCAGCAATCTCCTCACTCCAGTCAGTGTCAGAAGATCCTGCCGACAGCTATGACTCAGATTCTCTTCCGAAGTTCCATTATTGTAAGTTCAAACAATAGAAATCTGAAACTGCAGTGCCACTGACCCTGACTTAAATATATCTAAATTAGATGCATGGATGTTCCATGTGCAGATTGCTGGAAGGTCCAAATCACATTAGGGGATTCATGAGTATTGAATTTGGGGCAAGAGCCAGTGAAGACGATTTCTTTCCTGGCCGCAAAAATGATGTATCCCAGTTTAATGTCCAAGAACTAATTAATATGGCATAAAATTACAGAGCCATTGTATTTCTATTTATACCACTGTCAATAAATTACAGTTACACTGAATGGTAAACACCTCAAACTGCTTAACAAGAGCGATATCAAGAAAATTATTTTTGATAGTAGTAACATTGACCCACAGAAAGAGATCTTCAAACTGATAATAGATACATCAAGGAGACAGGTGTTGAGATAAATTGTAAAAGAACTATGGGTCATAGTTTGAAAACAAAGGGATTTTGAATCTCTTTTAGAACTGAGGTTAGGAAAATTTTCTTCAGCCAGAAACTGGTGAATGAATGAATATCACTATCACAGAATGTAGTTGAGCCCAAAACATTGTGATTTTCAGAAGAAATTAGATATAGATCTAGGGGCTAAAGGGGTCAAGGGATATGAGGGAAGGGGAGAATCAGGATATTGAACTTGATGGTGAGCCATGATCATAATGAATGATGGAGTAGGCTCAAAGGGCCGAATGGCCTACTCCTGCTTCTATTTATGTTTCTTGGAGTAGTAGTGAGACCAAGACATTCAGGGAGGGAATTCCAGCATTTAGGATCAAAACAGCTGAAAGCACAACAGCCAACAGTGGAATCATTAAAATCCAGGATGTGCAAGAATTCAGAATTGGATGAGCATAGATATCTCAAAGGCTTGTAAGGATGGGGGAGGAAGCTCCAGAGAGCCATAGAAGTAATTCAAAAGAATGATGAGACTTTTAAAATTGAAGCATTGACAGACCGGAATGAGTGAAAGTCAGCAAGCCCAGACATAATTGGGTGAATGACATTCGAACGAGTTAAAATGTGGGCGGCAGAGTTTTGAATGAACATATTTATACAGGGTGGAAGATTAGAGACTAGCCAGAAGAGCGATGGAATAGTCAAGTCCCGTAGTAACAAATCCATGGTTGAGTGTTTCAGCAGCAGCTTGGATGCAGCAGGGTTAGAGTCGAATAAGGTAAGATAAAGTTACCATAGCCTCAGATGATCGTAGGCTGCTCACCTTTTTGAGGGGGAGGGTTGGAGAGCTGACTCCTGATCAGGTGTGGATCACTACACCTCAGCCGAGGGGTAAGGTTAAGAAGGCAGGCTTTTATGAATAACCTGAGCCGGTATGGAAATTGAACCTGTGCTGTTGATGTTGCTCTGCACTATGAATAGACTGTCCAGTTCACTGAGCTAAACCGGTATGCTAGAACTGAGTAACATTATAGCAGTGGAAGTAAACAGTCTTGGTCATGGTGTGTACATGTGGTCAGAAACTGATTTTGGAGTTCCAACACAACATCAAGGTTGTGAATGGTTTTGCTCAGCTTTCAGCAGTTGCCAGGCATGGAAACAATGTTCAGGAATAGGAGCTGTGGCAGGGGCTAGAGATAATGGATTCAATCTTCTCAATAATTAGTTGGATACATTTCTGTTCATCCAATATTGGGAAGTTGGACAATATAATGCCAAACCTGAGGCACTGAAGTGATCCAAATATTGGATCAAAGATTGGCCAACAAAGATTGGCTCTTTGAACATTGATCTTATCAAAATAACGGATAAAATAATTTTTTGGGAATGCACTATGATTAAATATTCATCCTCAATTATTCAGGAAGGACAATTTCAAAGCAAAAATCTCCAAAGGTTTACTGATTTTTAACTAGTTGAACTTTCATTCAGTTGAGCAACACTTAACATTATGGAGGATGCTTTGTCTACATAATAGTAGATATGTGTAGCTCTTGTGCACTATAGAATATCTAAAGCATAGAAGCAAAAAAAAAGAAAATAAAGGGAATTCCATTATCTATTGGCTTCCATGTCTTAATTTCTTTTATTTCAAAAATATACCTTATTCATATAAAAGCTCTCAAGTAAACAACTGTAAAACAACAGATCCAAAAATTACAAACAGTGCAAAAAAAACATTTTTACAGTGCAATACGATGTTTATTTACATGACATTACATTCATTACATTTCATTACTTAAAACTATACACAAATATCAGATTTTAGAATGTGCTGTTATTTTTCAGATTGCGCACAGTTAAGCAGGCCAAAGGTATTCTGCAGTTACCAGGTCCTCGGTCTGCCTTGATTGAAAGGCTTTACATTATGGTCTTTCCCCATTGTACCTTTGTGGCGACTGCCCCAAGCTTCAGCGAGTCCCTCAGCACTGGACCTTGGAATGTGCCAGTCTGCAACACTCAGTCAAGGATAATTCTTTCAACTGGAAGATCAGCAAATTTCGGGCAGACCGAAGTCCATCCTTCACTGAGTTGATGACCCTCCAGCAGCAGTTGATATTTGTCTCAGCGTGCATTTCTGGAAACACCTATAGAGCACAAAGTCCTGCGTCACCGAGCTGCTCGGGATGAACCTTGACAAATACAACTGCATCTCACTCCAGACCTTCTTTGCAAAGGCACATTCCACAAGGAGGTGTGTAACTGTTTCATCACCCTCGCAGCCATTTCGAGGGCAGCATGCATAAAGGATCTAACAAAGAGTGCCCTTCTCACCACCAGCCAAGTCAGGTCTTGGTGCTTGTTTATGAGATCTGGTGATGAGGCATTCTGCCAGATGACACTAACAATCTCTCAGGGAACCATCTCCTTTTCTCTCAGGGCCTCGAGGACATTATGTGCCTACCACTGTTTGATTGCCATGTGGTCAAACGTGTGTTTCCAGAAAAATTTCTCCACAAAGGACAGGTGCTGAGGTATGGTCCAACTACGCAGTTGGACTAACAACTAAGGCTCTATGCCTTAATCCTTGATTTTAATTTTTCTTTAAAGAAAGGAGAATGCTTATTGCTAAAACAGATTTGTAAAGGCAATGATAATACTCCACACATTTCACTTGCTATAATATGTTCAGTTGAAATTAAGAATACTGCAGCATAAATGTACCTATTATATATTGTCACAGGACTAGTAATTCCAATACCGAGGGCAATGTTCTGAGACCTGGCTTCGAATATCACCATGGTAGAAGGTGAAATTTGAATTCAAAATAAGTCTGGAATTATGATGACCGTAAAACCTTTGTTGATTATTATAAAAACCCATCTGGTGTACTAATGTCATTTAGGGAGGGAAATCTGTCATCATTACCTGGTCTGGCTTACATGTGATTCCAAATCCACAGCAATGTGGGTGACTCTTAAATTCCCTCAAAGATGGGCAATAAATGCTGGCCCAACTAGTGACATCCCATGAATAAATGTAAAAAAAAAGTTTAACATTAGCCAGGTTATCTAAGCTTGTGGTTAAAAACAAAAGTCAAATTATTTTTCGGTCTTTTTTTCTCTCCATTTCCAAGATGTTAGAATTGTGAATAATTCCCCTTTTAAAGCCCAAAACCATGCAGTCAACCACTACCTCAATCTATTTTTCAAGATTTCACCTGTTTTGTTTTCCACCTTAGTTAGTGTTAGGAGGTCATAAGGCAGATGGGATTTGATGCTGTATGCATCAGGAAACTGTGGGTCATCGCAATACACAAACAGATAAGGCACAGTATAAAATCCAAGTCAGCACTGAGCGGAAATCCCACAATCCCATCTGAAACAACCATTTGACATATCATTTGCAACTTTTGCCTGCTTGCATCATTCTTGGTCTGTCAGAAGCATCTTTCTTCATTTAATTCTACTTGCTGTGCCAGGAATGTGGAACCACCATATAATTTACTGTCCACATGCTACGTTTGTGATTTAAGAGATAATTTGTTACTTTTATGCACGAATGTCTGCTTTGTTATTTTTATTTTAATAAAAAAATTAGCTTTTTTTTATTCGTAGTTCAAGATATAAATTGCTGTACACAATAATTACATCCACTCCTCCTCATTCAGCTCTGGAAATAATTTTCAAATGGGTTCATGCAGAATCATACCAAAACATTTCTTCAGTGTCAAATATAGCTGTTAATTTTTTGCTGCATTTAGTTTTAGATTAAGGGCAAAAGTTGAGGTTGATACAGATGATCCGAAACATCACAATTTTCTCCTGAATGAGACATAGGCCATGGCCTCAGTCCTTTCTTTTCTCCCTGCAATGGACAATGGTGATTCGACATCTTAAAACCTAATCACTGGTGCCTATTAAATTTAGGTTTCATATATGGCTGGAGGTAGAACTGATTATCATAGTGAATGAAATACTTGTTTGCCTCATTCCCAAGGGGTAAAAAGTCATTCTTCAAGGTGATACATCTCATTTGAGGAATACATTAACAATTGAAGGGAGTTAAAAATACATGTGAACTCCCAGTGAGGCAGAACCAAGTTTGCCAGTGTACATTTACAATAACAGGGACTGACTTTTGCCTTATCTATGTAACGTAAACACTGCAATGGATGGCTGCTTTCTGCAATGCATGAACCTTCATTTACAACTCTGATGTGGCAGGTAGATCATAGCTGCTTAGCAAGTATTTAGGATTCAATGCACTAGATGGGATTTTACTGCGGTTGTGTCATGGCATGGTGAAGAGGGAGCATGTAAGAAAGATAAGCTTCGCTACACTAAAGGTCAAGTTTGCAATTAAAATTAACTTCTCGCTTCAATATCTAATCACTGGCAAAAAACGTTGGATAAATATTTAGAGACATAGCCACATTTAAGGAGAATGAAACCTATAACGTGACGAAAGTGTGCATCAGTGCTATAAACATAAGCACACAATGAAATGATTATCTTATCAGAAGATTCAGAGGGTATGCAAAAAAAAACCTGTTTTCATATCATTGCCAGTCTACACAGAGCTAGCCCACAAATATCACCGGGCTATTATTCCCACATTAGAATAACAACATTTTCTGTGGTATTAAGGTTATTCCATACATTAATCTTCATTTCATATTATTGGAAAACTTATCAAAATTGCTGAATGTTCTTATGAGACTGAGCCTGACTTCAGTGTAAATATGTTGAAAATAAGCATGTACATTGCCTGTATACATTGCCTGCAGAACATTCCCTGTATACGATTCTTGCATAGTTTGATTATTTATCGAGATTATGAGTTAACTTGATGAAATTCAACACTTGGATAAAATAAGTAAAATATTCTCTTCTTTCTCTGTGATTTTTCCAAGTGCAATGATTGATGTAAGAAAATTGATTTTTTTATATACATCACAGCGAGAAGAACTCCAAATTATCTACAAAGCAAATGTGCGCCAGTTTGAGCAGCGCGAACAACGCGAACCATGATAGTCAATGAAATTCTATCTACCGCAGCAGGTTTTTTATTATTCTTCCCTGTTCACATGTAACTTATTCCAAGACGAATTTAAATGTAAAGAGGAATCCATTTTGAAAGCAGGTTTCAAACAGATTGTCCATCACAAAGAGAGGAACTAAGTCTTGCTGCTGACATATAGGAAAAAGATGGTGACTTGAATATTAACTTCCATTTGGTCAGTATTAAAGTCAGTTTGCAATTTTTGACACAGTTTAATATGGAGGTAAATACTGAGTGCTGGTGAAAATCTCAATTAGCCAATTTTTAGAATGGGCTTCATAAACGGACTCAGTGCAAATTCTGGAGGGTGTGCTGTACAAAGAGAAATTCTAAGTTGTATTTGATTGGACTAATCATTAGTCTCTATTGGAAACGTTAGATGTCGGTATTATTGAAATTACATTCTAAAGTCATTTGGAACTGTACGGTGGTAAGATGAAATGTGCATGTTGTTTTGATACAATTGGAAGCTTGATGAATTAATGATCACCCTCCTATGTCATGCTGTGTGCTGCAAAAAGTGCAACAAATTTTCTTCATATGAAGTCACTTTGGTTCAAAATTACTGAATGCACACATTGGACAGAATCTTTCAGGTAGTGTAGAGACTGCTTTAAAGGCGGGATCAGGGTGTCATGTTGGCGGACTGACTTGTTTCCCATCTCTTGGCAATCTTGCAACAGTGGGAGAGCAATAAAAGTGATTCTCTCTCTGGCAGATGTGTGTAGATAAGAATTAGCAATTAGAAGTCTAATGAGGGTACAGAAAGGATTCTGCTAGGAGTTTTCCAGCAATGGAGAGATCTCATGGGGGTCTGAGCCTGATTCCATTGGGGCTGATACCCAGAGGCAGGTCAGCTGCCCATCAAAGCCGGAGGCTCCACTATCCAATGATAGAGCCATAGGCAGGAAAGGTCATGCCTGCAACCAGGGTTAATCCAGTGGAGAGGATTCTCAGTTCTGTGCAGTCTACTGCCTTTGTTCCTCATCATTCTTCAAATTTTGCTGAACTCCAAGGCCTAGTCCATGTTGAGGGGCCTTTTCAATCTCTTTGCTACCTGAGGAGCACCCATCTATCTGAATGGGGCTGTCAAATTTCTGATTGAGATTGTTAAAGATATTAATTTGTATAGGTGCACAGGACTCATAGGCCATTGGGTTTGAGACACACATTTGTCCTTGGTGGAATGTTTTCAAATGCAGTAAGATTCTGCCCATTATTTATGAAGAAAGCAAAATATATGCTTGTAGAAAAAAACACCAATGATAATTAATGTCAACTAGACATATAGGCTGAAAGTGTTTTATGTGATTGGATATTTGAGGAAAAGGTACAACTACGAGGATAATCAGCCAGAGTTAAATATCAATTAGGATCAATTAGGCACTGAGAAAAAGAAAAGTTCTAAAAAAAATTGAAAATATATTTTAGTAATAGGAAAAATATTGCTGTTAATGCCTTAGAATTTAAAATTAATAAGTCAATAATCATTTTCATCTCCAGTACAATCTGATGCAATAACTTTAATTGACTGGATTATAAATATGAAACAAATTGTGCAATATCTGCAATGTGACAGTAATTCTGTGCAATATAAGTTCAATAGATGCAAAATATGAACAGTCGAGGAAATACAGCAATATTGCCATGTCAATGTCCATTATAGATCTGCACAATCATTTTATTAAACATGACTCTATTTCTATTTACAGATTTCTGAACAATTAGCTGCTGATCACTGGGAGACTCAGCCCATTGGAGGATGCTCAAGAGGATGGTATGCATAGAAATGGATGATGTCCCAAGAGTATGAATGGTAAAGTCTCCAGAGGGTCTGGGAAGCTCCAGGAATGTGACACAACAACATGGGAGCAGCATTATCAATACTGCAGCAGCATTTGGACAAACTGACTAAAAACTAATCAGCTTTATCTATCTAATCTGCTCAATTACATATTACTATGCCTCTACTTCAGACTACTCACACTCATCATGGGCAACCAAACAAATGCCACAAACTATTAGCCAGTGCCATTGACATCAATCACAAAGGCACTGCTATTAGCATAGCATGCCAAATATGTTGGGCAGACTTTACATCTCAGTAATCTCCTGAATGTTATTTACCAATAAACAATGTTCAGTTTTAAACTGCAGTGAGGATTATAGGAAGATGCAGTGCTGCAAGTAAGTCCTTTAACTTTTGCTTTTGAAACAAAGAGCAGCAGGAATCCTGTTCAGGGCTCCACAAGGAAAGTTTAGATCACTCCGCACCATCCTTGCCTCTTTGCCATCTTCTACCACCAGACATACCAGCACCCTCCTCAACACTCCATAGTCCCCAAATTTCCCTCCCCCAAACCCATCTAAGTACCCTTGCGTGGCCAAGCACTGCCTGATTTTCTGAAGGCCAGCAGTGGCTTCTTGTCCACTGATGAGTGAGAAATGAAACAGTGGCATATGATTGATGTCTTTGATTAATATTGCTGTGGCCTTACTCTGCTGTAGGTACAAAGGAAAACTAGCTGAAATTGCCCAAAGTTTTTGGTTGTTAAAATCCCCCCTTTGTAATTTCACAAGTTCTTTTCAGACATATTTCATCTTTATTGTTTGCTTTTAACATATTACTTCTGATTCGTCATAACATATTTGTTCTGAAAAATTTATTCTCTTGGATACCATCTTGGAGTTGCTCATTAACCAATTGACTTCCCATATATCACAGAAGATCCTTCACATGAAAAAATCATTCCCTCTTCTGAAAGTATTTTCTATTAATAAATTAGGATGTTTTAGTTTAAAGCAGATAATTCAATGAACCAATGTATTGCAGATTAAAATAAAAGCAAGAGTACAATTTGCAATTACTTCTCCCACCACAAATCCCCCCGCCCCAACCACCCCCACCCCTACCACCCACCATCTTGCTGTTATCACCATTGTTCCTGTCAAAGTTATATCAGATGCCTACAAAACTTGCAAAGAAGATGATCATTTTACTTGTTAAAGATACTGTGAACAATTATCATGACAAAATGGACTCCAAATGGTCAGGTGACCTTTTTCTAGTTGCAATACAGATAAAGATTAACCCATGTCTGCACATGCCTCTGGAAGGTCATTAAAATGTAAATGTCCTTGTGGAGGACCTTTCATTGAAGAAATATCAAGATAACTCAAGGAATTTATAATATTGATGTTTAGATATTTAGAGAAACTCAAATAAAACTGAAAAAGAAGTTCCATGTGAATTTTCTCTAACACTTCTGGCAATCTTCTTGGAAAAATAGACTAATACTAACTTTCAGGATTCTAAGTAATTTCAGTGCATGTCACATTTTTGGAAATGATCTTTTCTTGTGTATGTCGATGAATGAGATGCGAATGTTCATTGAGCATCTTTTCAGGTGCTGTAAGAAATAAACATTTACCCTTCCTTTTCATTTAAATTTACCAGACATTCTGTTTTGTGTCTGTTCTTCAAAGTCATAGCACTAAAAAGGGTTGGAACACTTCTTTAAAATACATCTTGTTGCAGTCAATTGAGAAATGGGAAAAGGGGAGAATTTATTCTAAAGTTCTTTCCCGTCCATAACATTTCTGAAGATTGATCCTTGGCCTCTCTAATATCTCAGTTACCTCATCTGAAAGCACAAGTATCACCTATTTTTATTTCATAGAAATCAGAGAATCCCTCATGCAATAGGAAGCAATTTAACTCACAAAGGTACACTGATAATAATCCCACCCAGACCCTATTCCTGCAAACCCACATATTTACCCTTCTAATCCACTTGACGCGTAGGGGCAATGTAGCATGACCAATCTAATTAACTTGCACATCTTTGAACTGTGCGAGGAAACCGGAGCACCAAGAGGGAACCCATGCAGAACGAGGAGAACGTGCAAACTCTGCACAGACAACGACCTAAGCCGGGAATCGAATCAGGTCTTGGGCACTGTGAGGCAGCACTGCTAACCACTATGCCACCATAATCTACACATCTTGGGCCACTAAGGGACAAATTTCTGTTAACATTTCCCAATTTTGCCACTACCTCAGCTTATTTGTTGCTGAAGCATTCATTTACATCTTTGTTCCTTTGAGATTTGATTATTCCAATACATTCCTAGCGGGCTTCCAATAATCTTTCCTCTGCAAAGTTGAGGTCACCCAAAGTTCTGTTGGTCATGTCCTAATTCCTAACAGGTCCTGTTCACCTATGCCCCGTGTGCCTGCAGGCCTACATTGGTTCTTAGTCCAGCCTTGATTTTAAAATTCTCATCCTAGCTATCAATTCCTTCCATGACCTAGTCTCCTCTTTACCTTTGTATTCTCTCCAATCCAACAACTCCAAAATATCTACACTAACCTAGTTCTTGCTTTTTGTGCATTCCTGATTGCTGTACAATCAATGATTGTCCTTCAGATACCTGGGCCCTTAACTTTGGAATATCCTCCTCAAACCTCTCTGACTTTACACCTTGCTCTCCTCCTTTCCACTTCTTAATACCTACATCTTCAATCAAGCTTTCCATCATCTGACTTATATATGTTCATATGATATAAAATCATAGAACTCCTGCAGTGCAGGAAGAGACTATTCGGCCCTTCAAATCTCTGCTCCAACTCTTCAACACAGCATTCCATCCAGATTCTATCCCTATAACTCCATGTATTTACCTCTCTAATCCCCCTAACCCACACATCTTGTGGCTATTTGGCATTGCCAAATAAGCTAACCTACCCATCTTTGGAATGTGAAAGAAAACTGGAGTACCTGGAGAAAGCCCACACAGGGATGGGGAGAATATGCAAACTCCACACAGTCACCTGAAACTGGAATTCAACCTTGGTTGCTGCCTTTGTGAGGCAGCAATGCTAACCACAGTGCCACCATGCCACCCATACTACTGAACCATATGTTGTTTTATGATGCTCCCATGAAGCACCTTGAAATATTTTGTCATTTTTGAAGATGTGAACTAAATATAAGTTGTCATTATTGTTGCACTCCAAGGTGTAGGCTGATATTGCACAACAATATAGAGAAATATATTGTTTGATAGGCTATCCTTTAGATGATACTTTCATGATCATGACTGCATGTTCATGATAGTTATTATAGATTCCATGATGCTATTTTAAAAAGATCTGAGACTTCTTCTTCTGTGCCCTACATTTCCCTGACGTCTTTGCAACGCTGGAGAACCACATGACTGACCAACAAAGTCACACACATTTCCTGGTTGAATTAGCTTAAACATTTGTACAGCATCTCTAGTAATTTGACTGTTAAGAGCTGTGAACATTTCCAAATAAACATCTGCAACCCCACAAACTCTGTACAATGATTCTGCAACTATTTAAATACTTTGAGAAGCATGGCAGAACACCGTCTGACAAATAGATAAAGAGCTTTGCAATGGTATTACTATAAGTTTCCACAAAGTTGCTCCTCCCCTGTGAAGATCAGTTCAGATATCATGCCCACTTAGGTGCCAGATACTCCTACTGGTTACCATGCCAGCCACTTGATTGAAGAAGCCTATCTAACCTGCCTGAGAAAGACATCCAAACACTCCTCAAGAAACATAAGACAGGAACCTCCCACTCCTGGGTCTTCCTTTCACTAACTGAAACATCATTATCTGTGATGTTATCTGTAGGAAGCTGGCACAGTATGGTCTCCCAATTCCTTGCAATCTGCACTGGCCATCAGGGCAGGTAAGGATAATATCCTCTCTCTACCCACACTGGACACTATAACACTCTTTACCCTTTTAAAGCAATACTCACACCACTAATCCTTCGCACTGCAATCAGGGTGAGAGCACCTATAACTTCACTAACACGCCCCGACTGCTTTATATGGTCCACAAATGCTCACTCACCTCTAACACAGCCATATATCCCACTTGTCAGAATTCCTAGCCTCTCTAAAACTGACAATTCTATCCCCTACAAACCAGCTTTTACTCCCTTAGCTTACAATAAAGGAAATATTTGCTTTGAAATACACTGGGCACTTGTTATACACTTTGTTATTTTTGCACATTGTAAGAGGTCAGGATATATACTATTCAGTTGGATTGCAGCTCTTCATCTATCAGTGAGATCCTGACTAGATCCTACGTACTAAAAACATTGGCTGTGGTACGATCGGCTAGGATGTGCAGAAGGTAAGGCAGAGGTGCTGCTACTGCAATCGACCAACCAATGAAGAGACCCTGCAGAAACTGCACTTTGCAGCAGTGAGAGACGGCATGACCCAGTTTGACAAGTTAGGAATGGAACCCATCTGATTCTCACACATCATTGAATTCTTGCTTTGGTGCCTTCTGTGATACATGCCTGATATTTTGGCATTCTCCACTCTGGACAATCAATTGTCCGGCAGAATTCCATAGCTCTTTGCTTCAGTCATCTGGGATTACATTCAAATGGATTAATCTGAATGTTCCATCAAAAAAGGAGCCACAAATCAGACTCTGACTGTTCCCTATAATGTTACACAGGGATTCTGTGGCAGCTCGGAAGGATGTGAAACTGTAAAAATTGTGGACTGCTGTACTTCTTGCAAGAAGTCTCAGAACACCAGGTTAAAGTCCAACAGGTTTATTTGGTAGCAAACGCCACGAACTTTCAGAGCGCTGTTCCTTTGTCAGGTAAGTGGGGAGGCATGATAGCCATGATAGTGGAGGTGCGATGAAGTTAGTAACACATAGCCTTTGGATCCACAGATCCCCAGTGAGACCCTTGTAAAGCCGAGGTGGTACATGTGTACATATGTTGGGCTATTAGTAACGAATGGGCTGCTGTCCTTGATCCTGTTGCCTGATCCTCTTGGCCTGAACATAAGGCTTCTGCAAGTCTCCTTCTATAATGATTGCAGGAATTGGTTGCCCATGGGGAAGGCCAACATCTACATAATTCCAATATAAGGATGAATTTTACATTGGCATCAAGGTTCCCTCCTGATGGAGAGGAGTAGGGGTCAGGGGATTCAATAGTCAGTGGGAGCTGAAGTGGATTTTACAAAGTTTAGTCTGGGACTACCCTTAGCTAGCACCTTCGCAGCCTCAGCAGTGCAGCTGGGAATGGTGGCCATTACTGGGACTGCACCTGGAAGAAGAGCACATCTCAAATCAGCAAGTGGCATCTGAGGGCATTCGAGGCAGGCTGAACAGGCTCTAGCAAGGGTAAATGTTTGGTGAGGATAGGCAGTGCTTTTGTTGTTGGATTTGTATTGCTGCTGGATATCCCTCCTCAGACTAAAGAATGTTTGAATAAGATGACCCACCTTTCCTCCCTGAGAGGCCAGCGGTATCTCTTGTTGTTCACCTCATGAGGCAGAGGGACCCGAAATAATTTGCAAACCGCTAGTGATGGTGAAAAGAGGCTCATAGGTAGCTCAATTGATCTCAGGGTGGAGGACCTATCAGCCGTTTGCCCCCACTGATAAAATGGTATGATGATGGGAGCACAATAGACATGTAACAGTCCACCTTTCATGATATTTAAAGGCTCCATCCACCCTCCAAACCATCCCTAGAGTGCTAAGAAAATCCAGCCTCAAGTGTGGGTTATTGCGCTGGTTGTTGGGATCACCAGATGTTTTTCTATGGAAAGCACTACAATAAAATGAAGTGCAGATGTCAGTGATGGAAAATGTGAAGAAAGGGGGTTAAAAAGTTTTTTTTCTGAAGTCTGTAATCAGAAAAACATTCTCAACACATTTATGGACCATATCAGTGTAATTAATCAAAAAGTAAACCTCCTTGATCTTTTAGGTGCAATAATATACAAGAAGGATGAAAGTATTGAAGGCAATGAGGAGTTCGGGGCCCTGATCTCCTGGACAACTTTAAACAATTTCACTGGGCTACATCATTACTGTTTGCAGGATCTTTCTTTCTATGCACCAAGTGGCTGCTGCGTTTGCCTTAATAACGGCAGCCACTTTCATTTAAACTAATTAATGGTATGAGAAGTGTTTCGTGATATTGCTGATACAGTTGTGTTTTGCATCAGACACAGCTTGTCCTCTGAATGTTTTCAGGTTATTTTCTGCCCAGACATATTTTGTCTGTAGCGTTTTGATTCACATGCAGTGACAGTCTTTTACTGTGTGCGGAGCATTGCTGATTTGAAGCTATGCCCTATGAAAATACTAATAAGGAATTTCATTTTGTTCCATCATACCAAAGTCCTGAACAGACTTAATGTGTGACACTTTCACCTCCACTGAAGGTTATTTTGACAAAGGTCATCAATATTTTCTGAAATTTCTATGACAACTTATGGTGGCATCAGAAGGCAGATATTTAATGTTTTCCAGGACTCATGTCCTGGAAGTGCACATTTTTGTGTTTCTCAGAGTTGCATTGTTCTTATTTTCATTGTGAACGTGGTACTAACATTCAACCATTGTCACAGCACAGCAGCTCATAGTTATAAAAACTGCCCAAAATTGTGTAACCATGTCAAGAGGCATGTATTGAGTTACTACATGCTTGCAAAGATAGTTGGAATACTGTCTTCCAATGGTTAGCTTGAATGAATTGACAAAATAGCATTCCAGATTCATGAAAACCATTGCCTCCAGGCATGAAGCACCAAACCTCTGGATCCATACACTGGTTAGTACTGCTCTGGGAAATCCTTTGAAGCTAAATGGTAAAAAACATTGTGGACACTGCAGGAGAATTTGCCCTGATTTTTTTTAGGATGGCAGGGGCTTGAAATATCAATGAGGAATACTTCCCCACTGACTCTGGCTATCCCACAGCGAATTCATGCTCAAATGAGTGTTGATTGGCAGTAGGCAAGGCTTACTCAGGAGGAAGTCTCACCTTGGAGAGCTGCCAGCCAATCTGAATTTCTTGGAGCAATAGCGCTGCAGTGGCCAGAAGAAGCATTGCATGGAGCTGCCCAAGTCCCAAGAACGAGAAGCTCAGGTAAGTATAAGAGGTTCTAAGGTGAAGAGGGTAGCGAAGGCCAGAAATGGGGTAGGAGGGAAACTACAAGGAAGGTGATTGGGATCATGGGAGATAGGTTGGGAAAGGAAGGGATGACCAGAATCAGGAGACTTTGAGGGGAAGGCACCCCCAGTCTGAAGAGCACTTTTAATGGAAACACTTGTTCAAAATTTAAAATGTCTTTATTTTTGGCTTTTCTCCAGACAGCTTCAAACTAACTGTCAATCTAAAAATTGAGCCGAATGGGAAATGAGGCTATTAATTGGCTACTTAAAGGCCTCAAGGGGGACAAGGATGAACTCCCTGCCTGAGACCTTGCCTACCCTCATGTAAAATCTGTTTGATGTTGGCACCTATCCCGTCTCTGCTCTTCCCTCCCTAAAAAAACCCATTGGAGGGTGGGTGGGGGGACATAAAATTATTTCAGAAATCAATCTCAACTTAAACAGTTATCTTTCAGATAGGCACTTTGTAGCTTTCCAGATTAAATGCTATTTCCAAGTACATTTCCTTGAGATCCATTTCTTGTTTACTTCTTCTATTACCATCTGCTTTTGTCTTACCCTCCATCCTCTCGCAGACATTCCCTTTCACCCTACACTCCACTACCTTCGCCTGCCTCTCTACTTTTCTAAAATCTATTACATCTCTAATGTTTGATGGTTCTGATGAAATGTCATCCATCTGAAGTAACTGCCTGACTAACATTTTCCGTTATTATTCCAGATTTCCATCATTCGCAATATTTTGCTTTTGTTTCAGAAATATTGACCTTATTTTGCCTCTAGGTTAATAGCTGCATCACACATTTACTCCTCCTGCTGTGAAAGTACACTGAGTCAGAAGATTCTTTTCAAAAGAGTCCCGTTGTATTTTCATGCATGGGGAAGAGGACAAGCTATCAACTGTGTTTAAAGATAACGTAGGGCTTTAATATAATTCACACACAGCAGGCCTTTACCTACAATTTGTCCATATCAAGATTTTGAATACACTCCATACAAATTCAAAGGTATTTTTACTTTGTGGATGTAAGGTCATCATATAAAGTACAATATAAATAAAAGTTCTCTCTTTGCAACTTTGCTGTGCAGTGATTAACTAGATTCAGGAAATTGGAATCAAATTGATCTAAACACACTTCCAATACAATAGGATCGAGAACCCAGCAGGTTGTCAGACAGTTGATTAAGCATATCTCAAACTTCAGCTTTCTCCTTGTATAGAGTGTATTACAATACATGGACAGCAAATCTTAATAGCAACATCCAAAATTACAGTAAACACTGTATCGTTGTATAGCAGCTTGCTTTTCAGACCTCACTTATATGCTGGATGCAGCAAATATTCTGTTGTGGAGTTTATTTGGCATTGCACTCTCCAACGACATTATGAGGTTGGCTTCATGCTGACACGGTTTTCAAGATGCCTCAGTTTAAATGAAATGTGAGCTGCAATTCAGCACCTCAGTCACAAGATACCTTGTTATGTGAGGAGTGATGGCACTATTTCAGCATGTCACTAGTGTGAGCAATCACAAGGCTGATAAAGCATTGTACACAATCTGAACAATTTTGTGTCACAGGCAGCTGTGAAGGTATTCACTGACCTGATTTAATTTCTAATTGGCAATAATTAAACCCAGTTTAAATTAACCATTTTCATCCAGTTTTCATGAGTTATACTTTTAAGTTTATTTATTAGTATCACAAGTAGGCTTACATTAACACCGCAATGAAGTTACTGTGAAAATCCCCTAGACACCCACACTTTGGCACCTTTTTGAGGAAGAGTTTAACATAGAACAATACAGGCCTTTCAGCCCGCGATGTTGTGCCTACTTGTGAAATGAATCTAAAACCCATCTAACCTACACTATTCCAATATCATCCATATGCTTATTCGATAACCTTTTAATGTTGACGAGTCCATCACTATTGCAGGAAGGGCATTCCATGCCCTTAGTACTCTCTGAATAAAGAACCTACCTCTGACATCTGTTCTATATCATCCCTCAATTTAAAGCTATGTCTCCTCATACTAGCCATCACCATCCGAAGATAAAGGTTCTCACTGTCTACCTTATCTAACCCTCTGATCATCTTATATGCCTCTATTAAGTCACCTCTTATCCTTCTTCTCTCTAATGAAAACAGCCTCAAGTCATTCAGCCTTTCCTCATAAGACTTTCCCATCGTACCAGGAAACAACCTGGTAAATCTCTGCGTCCTTTCCAATACTTCCACATCCTTCCTATAATGCAGCAACCAGAACTATACGCAATACTCCAAGTGTGGCCACACCAGAGTTTTGTACAGCTGCAACATGACTCCGAAATTCAATCCCTCTACAAATAAAAGCTAACACACTGTACGCCTTCTTAACAACCCTATCAACCTGGGTGCCAACTTTCAGGGATCTATGCACATGGATAGCGAGATCTCTCTGCTCATCAACATTACCAATAAAGTTTGTGAGACACGACCTACCTTCACAAAACCGTATTGACTATCCCTAATCAAATTGTTCATGGCCAATGCAACTAACCAGCATGTTTTTCAGGCTGTGGGAGGAAACCAGAACACCCAGAGAAATCCGATGCAGACCCGGGAGAATGTGCAAACTCTGCACAGTCACCCAAGCCGGGAATCGAACTCTGGTCCCTGCGCTGTAAGGCAGCAGTGCTAACCACTGTACCACCATATAATTATGGGCAGTGAAAATCTATATTTAATTGCAATTTGTAATTATATGAGACAGAATGAAAACATGTTTCGAGGTGTCCCCGTTAGAAAATTCACTGGAATTCACCTCCCAGGTGCAAGGGGAAGACTTTTACCCACTCCTAAGACATCAATAAAATTCTGACCAACTTTCCTGAGTCAAACATCATCACAGAACCACTATCTCCCAGCCACTTCCTATCACCAACAACGATTCCATCAGTGTCTGGTCAGAAAATCTTGCAGTAGGGCTTCTTCAACAAGAGGATTTTGATGATTTTTGGGTCAAACCCGGGCAATAGGGACTAGCTTAAAGGGTTAAAAAAGGAGTAGTATGGATAAGTTGGACTGGAGGGTCTGTTTCCCTGCTGTAAATCTCTGACTCTATAGCTCTATCAGGAGAGGAGGTCAGGCAATTAAAGAGAACAGAAGATTGTCAAACCAATAGATTGCAGCAGAAATCAAAGCTTTGATAAAACCTTGGGTGAAATTTTCCCATGTCAACTGCACAGAAATTATAGTGGGTGGGTGTGGACCATGCAAAAACCCATTGACCTTGGGAGGAGGAATTTCAGCCTGGGGACGACTGGAAAATCCTGCCCCTTGTGACATTTGTCAGCACTCTCACCTCTGACTTCAAGTCCCACTCTTGGGTGCAAAAATCAAGGCTGACACATCAGTGCAGTGTTGAGGGAACTGTTGGAGGTGCTGATGTTTGGATGCATTTAGTTGGTGGATATATAAGATCCTCCATGTAATTTGACTGGCCATTCAAACTCCATTGCTGATACAGCGAGGACAAAGAATTCGGTGGCCCCCATATCTCTATTCACTGTAATGGACCCAGAAAATCCTGCTGATGTGAACGTAAGATTCCGCCCCCTTTATGGGAAGTAAGAGCAGGGGAGTTATCCCTTCTGTCCTGGCCAATTCCTCAAACAATATCATAAAAGGCTCATTATCTGGTCATGGTCGCATTGTTGTTTATGGGAGTTTGCTGTGTGCAAATTAGCTGCCTTCTTTCCTGCGTTACAATAAGGTCACTATGCTTGGAAAGTATTCCACTGGCTGTACAGTGCTTTAAGACGTCCGGCAGTCAGGAAAAGTACTAGTTAAATGTACAAGTCTTTCTTTTTAAATTGTAATCTAACTCATCTAGTGGTAGAAAGATGGATTTGGGTCAGATGCCCTCCTTGCCATTGAGGTCAATGAAGCGTAATACGTGGTGTAAAATGTTGGACTAAATCAAATCTACCTGTTTCTATTGGGTAGGTTAGGTTAAAATGGGAGACCTTGATCCACACAGCAGGGCAAGTGGAGACTAGAATACAAGGAGGGGAGGCTTCCATAAGGCTCTCTCTCTCCCTCGAAATGGGAAGACCTTAGTGTCATTACTGTTGAAAATTTGTGTAACCTACAAAAGTTAATGTCCCCAAGGAGCAGGAAATGTGATCATAACAAAAATGTGCATTCACTTCCAATGAAGCAAGGAAAGTGAAACAATAAATCAAGTACTAAGCAATTTAAAATCTCCAGTAGCTCAGCAAAATAAAAGCAGAACATTGAGTTGTGCCAGTATTTGGAGTATGCAATGCTGAACAAGTTATTCTTCACAATTTTTGCTGACTCCGTGAGTGGGTGTTTTGAGGTGCAACTCAGTCTGAAATTAATTCCTATTTAGGGTGATACTTATGAAGGTTTACCCACTGCCATTGTCTCCCTGCTCCCTGGCCAACCACCCCTTGATCAGCCGGGGCATCAATGATAACTGGGGCAGAAGGTGGGGAAATCCATTGAGACCTGAGAAACAAGCCTTCTCACCATCTGCATCTGGCAAGTGAGGGTGAAGTGAACGGCTGGGGAGTAGGTTGCACATTCGCTTCATAGCAGGAATTTTCGAACATTCTCCAGTCGACTTCAATCGAGAATGCAAAGGAAAATCAAGCCTTCCATGTGCAATCATATTTGAACTAATCCTGAATGACGAAATATCTTTTCCAAGGGGAGGTGATGGCTTAATGGTATTATTGCTGGACTATTAATCCAGAAACTCAGCTAATGTTGTGGGGACACAGGTTAATTCCTACTACTGCAGATAGTGGAATTTGAATTCAATAAAAAGTATTTGGGATTAATAATCTACTGATGACCATGAAACCATTGTTGATTGTCAGAAAAACCCATTCTAGTTTACTAGTGTCCTAAAGGGAAGGAAGTCTGCCATCCTTACCTGGCCTGGCCTATATGTGATATCTGAGCCATAGCAATATTATTGAATCTCAACTGCCTTCCAAGGGCAAGGCCTTCCAGGAAGGCCTTGTGTGCACTTCTGAATGATGGTGGGCAATAAATGCTGACCAGTGAGCAATGCCCATGTCCCACAAATGAATAAAAAAAGGAAGCCAGAAATTTGTTGAAGCATAGAACTGTGAAGAATGTTTATATTTATCCAGTTTCAGGCTGAATGGAAGTTCTTTGGTTCTACTGTTTTGTTTTATTTGTGATATTCCCTAAGGGATCTAGGCTATTTTGAATGTTTGTTGTACGTCACCGGGTATCAGACTAATCAGCACCAAATGACGATCAAATTGTCTCAGGATTCCCTGGATTGAAATGGGTTGCAGCCAGTTTTTGATAAATTACACATTTATGCTACCCCTGACCTGAAAGGATGATGGCAGTCCAGAGATCAAACATCAGTGTTCTGTTGTTGTTGGATTTGATGAAGGCTCTGGCTTTTGCCAGAGTGCCAATGCTATTCATTGACTTGTAAGCAACAGCCCTGAAACTCCCTTAAGTGTGGAAAAACTGCAAAGCAGTATTGTAAGCCAGATCAAAATACATGGTTGATGACCTTAATTCCTGCTTTTTGAATATCTTAACCATCCAACTTTTGATCTCAGAAACAGGTGTAGGAAATATGTCACCATGGAAGAAGTATATTTAGCCTGTGCGGCACAATGGTTTCCAGGTGTTGTTCTGCTAGCAGAAAGAATTCTTGACACCTGGAATATTACTTGTTTAAAGTTTCCACACTCAAGCAGGTATTAATCAGCCAGCATCAGTGTCAAACTCAAACAGCAAGTAATCTCATCAAAAATCCTACTAACTGGCCTTTCTTTCCTTTGCTGAATGTTGAGTCATAAGTGTCCAAGCTGCAAAACCTCAGCAGCGGGCTGAAGAAACCATATTCCTGTGTCTTCCTCTGGTTCGTGCATTTAGATGTTCGCTGACTGACATGGGACATGAAAGGATGGCAATCTGTATGATTACCTTGTAGCCAACACTAGCTGAGTGGTTCGCTGTGGAACATAATAAAAAATGGTAGGTTTCAAACTTCAAAAACTCCAACACAAATGACAAGTTCAACATTATTACCTGGACGGAAGAATTGTTTTATGTTCATAATTCTCTCAGCAATTCTTTTAAAAACGCTTACATAATTGACGGTAAACCACCTGTAGGCAGGTTTAAAGGTTTCGATGCAGTGTATGCTAATGGGAAGCGATGCAGAGATTCTAATGGAGGAATTTCTATCAGTAATGGGTCAAGCTGTATTGAATCTCCTGTCAGCTTGTTGAGGCTTGGAAATGAATTGAAACTGCACAGCTCAGTAGAAACATATTTCATTTTGAAGATGCTTGACTGATGCAGAGTCCATTTTTAATCCTTAAAACAGGTATTTTGAGTTTGAAATTATCTGAAGGAATACATTTATTGGAATCTAACTGCAAGAGTCAAAAGAATTTAATTAAAAATAATGAAAAATTCTGATGTTTTTGGCACAGCAGGAGGTGAGCAAATATAGGGATGGATTTTCACCTCCTCAGAAGTGGGATTCGGCTCATAATATTTTGTTTCACAAGGAAAAAAAAAATTCCTGTGCTTTCCTAGTCCCATCCAATTTTTTTAGGGTGTGGTCTTTGCTAGGTCAGGAAGGCTTTGTGTGCACTTCTGATGTATGTTGGGATGATAAGAAGTGGAGGAAAATTGTTTGTCCTGATATTTTTCTCCCCTTCTGCACATTTCATGAAACCTTTGAAAAACATTTCTACTCATTCGAGGCTAACCCAGTTCTTCCAGGTTGGGGACACTCCAGGATTGGAGTGGAGCAGCTTTCTTCCAGCGATTTTTCTCAGCTTTGAGAACTGGGTGGTTTGACTGCATGCCAAGAGATTCTCTGCCAGGGAGGGGAATCCCTGCAGGCCTGACCCACCACTGCCAGATCTTCATTGCAGCCTTAGAGTCTTCAGTAGTCAGATAGCTCCTTTTCATGGTGCTTTGCATGGGTACTGCAGTAGCAATAGCCTGAAATGTCTCATTCATCTATACATGTATAGATCCAATGGTGAGAGGAACAAAACATTGTTCCCACAAGAAGAAGATATAGAATAGCATAGCAATACCCAACTGAAAGGATGTACAGGAACAGGGTATTTTAGCTGAACATAAGGAAGAATAATGTCAGAAGAGGCTGTGCTTGTCCCAAGGATTAATGGCTGTACTCAGACCTGCAACAAAACCTGCAGCCAAAGGATATCAAAGGCAAATCTTCCCAGTAGTCTTGAAAGTGACCCTGTATTTTCTTGCTAATGTGTCTTTCCATGTCTCCTCAGCCATTCTCTGTGGAATTTCCCAGTCAGCAGCACACGACAAATCCATTAAGTCATCTGTGCATGATTTGCCAAGGTGGGGCAGTTTATCTTGTTGAAGACTAACACTCTATTGCAGATAAGGAGGGTGACAGAATTTGTCTCGTTGGGAAGCTTCCCTACATTCAAGTGGTAATAAGGGCATCCAAGCAAAATTTGGAGAAATATATTAACTAAAGGCACCACTCTTTAAATGTCTAATACCTGTTACCATCGCAAGAAATATCTGCATTGATGCACCTGCTACTTTGGCAGTTGACACAATTCATTCATCTTAAAGCAAACTGGGTCTTCACAAATATTCTGACTGGCAGCTAAGGTGAATGGATAAGGGTTATCCCCTTGACTTCTCACATTCCTCTGCCAACCATTAACCCAACTGCAGAGAAGACAAGAGCCACCTTTACACAAGGACACTAATTGAACATGATGTTTGTCGACAAAAGATAATGTTCAGATACCTTGACACAATGGATATAACTCTATGTGTTAAACAGTACAGGTCCAATAACAGGCAGCCTGCTAACAAGAGTGTTTGTTTTGAAGGGATATTTGATGGGTGCCAACTCAGGTCCTTTTCTTACGATGGAAAGAATATCAGTCCTAAAATTTGAGAACACTTTGATTAGGGCACTGCAATACATCCAAAGCCAAATGAAAGTGAGTGGTGGTGTTAAGTTGGTCAGTACAAGTGATACTTCTTACATATTTTCACTGTAACTTTCTGTGTAACATGATCCCACATTTCAAAACGGTGGGCTTGACTTAATTCTCGATGCCCCCAATTTGTGCTGCACAAGATAAGAATGGGGGTGATGAACTCATAACCTGCATTCCTGACCTGGCCAGCTCCATTGCAGGGAGGAGACATTTGCCCAGATAACAGGATTCATCATGGGAGTATCTGAAGCTGTGTTTCACATTCCACAATTCTACAGCACTGCATGTGAGAACAGAACAATGAGGCATGGTAAGGCTCAACCAGTGCAATGCTTCCAATAGTATTTGTTCAATGTAGAAGAAGGGTAGGTCGTGCCTTACTAACCTCATTGAGTTTTTTGAAAAAGTGACTAAGGAGGTGGATGGGGGTAAGGCGGTTGATGTGGTATATATGGACTTTAGTAAGGCGTTTGATAAGGTGGCCCATGGAAGACTTCTGCAGAAAATGCAGATGTATAGGATAGAGGGTGATTTAGCTAATTGGATTAGGAATTGGCTAGCAGATAGAAGACAGAGGGTGGTGGTTGATGGGAGATATTCATCGTGGAGTTCGGTGACAAGTGGTGTACCTCAGGGGTCTGTTTTGGGGCCCCTGCTGTTTGTAATTTTTATAAATGATCTGGATGAGGGTATTGAAGGATGGATTAGTAAATTTGCAGATGACACTAAAGTCGGTGGAGTGGTAGATAGTGAAGAGGGGTGTTATAGTTTGCAGAGGGACTTGGACAAGTTGCAGAGCTGGGCCGAGAGGTGGCAAATGGAGTTTAATGTGGAAAAGTGTGAGGTAATGCACTATGGCAGAAATAATAAATGTGTAGAGTATAGGGCAAATGGTAGGATTCTTAGTAGTCTAGATGAACAGAGGGATCTTGGTGTGTATGTGCATAGATCCCTGAAAGTAGGCAGTCAGGTCGAGAAGGTTGTTAGGAAGGCATATGGAGTCTTGGCTTTTATTGGTAGAGGGATTGAATTTCGGAGCCGCAACGTCATGTTGCAACTGTACAAAACTCTAGTGCGGCCGCACTTGGAGTATTGTGTGCAGTTCTGGTCCCCACATTATAAGAAAGATGTGGAGGCATTGGAGAGGGTACAGAGGAGGTTTACCAGGATGTTGCCTGGTATGGAGGGCAGGTCTTATGAGGAGAGGCTGAGGGATTTGAGGTTGTTTTCGTTAGAAAGGAGGCGGCTAAGAGGGGACCTAATCGAAACATATAAGATGATTAGAGGTTTAGATAGGGTGGACAGTGATAGCCTTTTTCCTAGGATGGAGAAAGCTAGCACGAGGGGACACAGCTTTAAATTAAGGGGTGATAGTTATAGGACGGATATCAGAGGCAGGTTCTTTACCCAAAGGGTGGTTCGGGAGTGGAATGCCCTGCCTGCAGCGGTTGTAGATGTGCCAAGTTTGGTGGCGTTTAAGAGGTTAGTTGATAAGTATATGGAAGAGAAAGGAATGGTTTAGTTTGGAGGGGCATTGCTTTTTATATTGGTCGGCGCAACATCGAAGGCCGAAGGGCCTGTTCTGTGCTGTAATGTTCTATGTTCTATGTTCTATGAATGAAGGAAACATTTTGGCCAGGATTCTCCAAAAAATTTCTAAGTCCCCAGTTCGCATGAAAACTGGAGTAACTCCGGTTAACGGGATTTTCAGATTCAACCTCCCACACTCTAAGCACTGCAGAGTGCCTAAGTGGGATTCCCTCTGAAAATCAGGGGGTGGAGCCTATCCCTGCCATAGAGGCTGGCAGCACATTGCTGAGCAGGCCACTGCGCACGTGCCAATCTATCAGAGCAGAGATACTGCATTGCACAGGCCTGCCCCGCAACCCCACATCATTGGCCTTCTGACTCCCTCCACTCCATGATTGTTGGCCTTTTGGAGCTCTCCTGGCTACTCCTGGTCTCCCTGACTCCTCCGCTGGCGGTTCAACCCACAACCCCCATCCGAATGGTTAGTCCCAATCTATTCTTCCCTCTGCCTGCAATTCTAAATGCAGAATGGCAGTGGAACCCCCCCATGCAAACTCGATAGGCCCCATCCTTTTGGCACTGCTCAATGCCTGGTGGGCAGTGCCAAGGTGCTCCTTGGGCATTGCCAGTTTGTCCCTTGTGCAGCGCCAGGAGGACAGCTTGGCTGTCTAAGGGGCAATCCCCCCTTAGCCCTGACCTCCCAGAAGGAGTCTCAATGGTCATCCTTCTCACCAGTGGGGTTGGGCCACCTGTTCCCCATTAGTGGGAAACATTTGTAAACCTGCTGGAAAGAACCACTACTGGTAGGGGGCGGGAGATGCTAATGGGACCAGAGACTTCAGTGCTGGGTCTTCTAAATGATATGGAAATACTGATTTCCATATTGTAATCAGCTCCACACCAATTTCCGGCATGCAGCTGGTTACGCCAGAATCTTCCCACTGGGCACCCATAAAACAGCATCCGGTGATGTCTCATGGCCCACTGTGCTGGGCTAAGAGAATCACCACTTTTATGTTTGATGGGATCCCTACACTTTACCATATTTTCTAATAAAATACACAGAACCATAGAAAATAGAAGCTGGATTAGGCTATTTGGCTCTATGAGCTTGCCATACCATTCATTTTGATCTTCAAAGTCAATATTTGCTTGCCCCCTTCCCTCCAAATCCCTTGATCCCTTTGGCCCAAGAGCTATATCTAATTTCTTCTTGAAATCACACAATGTTTTGGCCTGAACTATCAATAGTAATGAATTCCACAGATTGATACTTCTTGGGTAGACATTTCTCCTCATCTCAATCTTAAAATGTCTACCCCTTATCCTTAAACTATGATTCCCTAGTTCTGGACTCCTCCACCATCAAGAACATTCTTTCAGAATTTACTCTGCCCAATCCTGTTAGAATTTCATCAGTTTCTATGAGTTCCTCTTTCATTATTTTAAACTCCAATGAATATGATACTACCCAACTTACTCTCTCCTCATATGATAGCCCTGTCATCCCAGGAATCACAGTAGGAAGTCTGACAACACCAGGTTTAAGTCCAACCGATTTATTTGATAGTAAACTCACAAACTTTCGAGGTATTTCGAGCTCTTCATCAGATGAATGAGGTGTTCTGGTCTCAAACAGCACATATAACAGCACAGACTGTTTACAGATTACTGATTAGAATGCAAATCTTTACACCTAACCTGCTATTCAAGTCTTAAAGTGGCCAACAATGTGAGAGGATGGAGCACTGAGCACAGGTTAAAGAGATGTGCATTTGTCTCCAGACAGCACAGTAAGTGAGGCTACAACACACATCTCTTTAATCTGTGCTCAGTGCACCTTCCACTCACATTGTTAACCACTTTAAGGCTTGAATAGCAGGTTAATGTAAAGATTCGCATTCTAATCAGTAATCTGTAAACAGTCTGTGCTGTTATATGTGCTGTTTGAGACTAGAACACCTCATTCACCTGACGAAGGGGTCGAAACACCTCGAAAGCTTGTGAATTTACTATCAAATAAATCAGTTGGACTTAAACCTGGTGTTGTCAGACTTCCTAGTGTCTTTACCCCAGTCCAATGCCGGCATCTCTACATCATCCCCGGAACCAGCAGAGCAAACCTTTGCAGCACTCCCTCTAAAGAAAGGACATCTTTGGTGTGATAAGCACACCAAAACTGCACACAATACTCCAGGTGTGGCCTCACCAATGCCTTATATAATTGCAGCATAATATCCCTATTCCTATACTCAATCCTCTTGCTACAATGGCCAATCATTTGCCTTCTTTACTGCATGTTGCACCTGCTTACTTACTCTCAGTAACTGATGCACAAGGACACCAAAGTCTTGTTGAATATCCACCTCTCAATTTACACTCATTCAAATAATAATGTCTTCCTATTTTTGCTACCGAAGTGATAACCTCACACTTATCGACTTTATACAACATCCGCCATAACATGACTAAAGTGGACGCTAAAGCAAAGAATCAATTCTGTCATGGTATAGCCACTTAATTTCATTCATTGGTATTTATATGAAGTATAGATATAGTGATGAAGTATCAGAAAAAGTGACAATTGCCATGCACGTAAAAAATGAATCTTAAACAGGCTACAGAATATTACCACAGTAAATATTTACTTGGTCCCTCAATCTCTGATAGTCACAGTTCGTACCGTGTCAGAGACGTACTCTGTCAAATCTCCTTCAACAATATTTTTTCTTGCTTTTTTTTTCCTGATAACTGATTTTGTTCCAAATAGTGTCAAGGTGCCCTGATAACATCACTTCTGGTTTTAATGAAAAACATGCAGGTTTGGGGCTATGACTCTATTTATACCCATACTGCATTCAATTCAGCGGCTTTGGCAGCTAGTCTCAGCACCACCAGAAAGAAATTGTGACTTTAATCATTTTATTGACACTGATGCCTAAACTCGGGCTTCCTTTACATGTAAAATGATGTATCATTATGTTAATTGCACTTGCCTGTTGAAGCTGCTACAGCAGCCAGTGCCTCTCTTCCCCGTTACTTTATCATTTCCTCAGGGCTGTTAACACAACCTGGAGGAGAAACCTTTTAGTGCTTTTCTTAATATTAGATGGCATGACAACAGGCTGCAGCTGGAGACAATCTTAATAAAGACAGGTGTCTAACAAATTTGAGAGTGGTGTCTGCTGTGAAGTCAAGAAGTAAAAATTCTCTTTGCCCTTTTTCCCTGAGCTTAATTGCAGGGACTGCGCTTGATATATGGATCAATCTCGGATTTCACATCACCAAATGCATGCTCCAGAAAGAATGATTCTGTGATTATACAGGGAAATGAGTGGGCCATTCAGTCGGACCTATTTTGCTGTTCAATGAGATTGCAACTAATCGGTATTCATAACTCCACCAACCCACTTTGATCTTGATATTCTGACCTCACAAAAATCTATCCATTTCAGCTTGAAGATTTTCAATGCCAAACTGCAATGGTTTTCTGGGGGAAGGAAATTTCGTATTTCTACCAGTGCTTGTCTGAAGAAGTGCTCCGTGACATCAGTGAACTGGCTAACTCTAATATTAAGATCATGACACTTCTGTTCTGGATTACCTCACCAGGAGCAGTTGTTTCTCTCTCTATCTTATTATATTGGTTAATCATCTTAAACAACTTAATGCAATCACCCTTAATCTTCCATATTCAAGAGAATTCAAGACCAGTATTCCTTATCCCTTTTAGTTCCAGTGTCATTCTGATGACCCTGTGCTGCACAGCCTCTAAGGCCAATATAATCTTTCCAGGGTTGGAGTGCCTAGAAATGACATATCATCCCGAGCAAAGTTTTATATTAACGGTGTACACCTCCAGATGATGTGATCTGTTAAATGTATTTATGTAGAGGATGGCTCCTTATTACCCCTTGCTTTTAGCTCTTTCCATTGGATTAATTATTGTGAAAAGAAAGCTGAGTGTGTAAATCATTCCTTCCTGTACAAAGCCTCTTCACCTACAAGGCCTATGTATTGCTTTCCATGGTGACATATGTAAACTATGTCCCTCGTGAATAGAGGCTCAACTAAAGGGGATTCAGAGGAGGTTTGGTCTCCAGACATTTGATTTAAAGATCCACCGATGTGTAGCTATGCTCTGAGGCCACAGACAAGACCCCCCGCTATGAGCATGTAATCCCATTGCCTTTGTGGGTGCCTTTGAAGAGAAGAAAACTAAGGGATAAAGTCTGACAGAAAATCTGGAGTGGCATCCTGTAAGATAGTAATCTGTTGATTGGGCAACTTTGCAGCAAGTCCTGCAGTAGTGCAAATACTAAATACCATTGGTTTCACCCTTTCCTATGGACAATACCAGCAATGCCAGGAAGGGGCCCTGATGCTTGGACAATTCTAGATCTCCGGTCTGTCCTGTATTCCAGCTTCAAGGTTTATTTTGACATAACAAAGGAAGCAACAGTTATCATTTATAATCTCTTAATCTGTTGACATACAGCACATGAGCTAGTAATTACTTCCAACAATAGATAGCTATTACTCACATCAAATTGGGTAACCCTCTGTCAATTTGATGGTGTCCCACCACAACCAGATTGCTTCAATGTGTGCATGGAACTCAGTGAGTCTCTTTTAATTAACTGGTCTCTAATCTATCCACCAGGCAAGACAAACTCAATAAAGAAGACACCAGTCTTGCGCATTGCAAGTTGGAACATTAAGGCTGTGTACTCTGGCCTTAATGATGAGTCTTTGCATGTTGATGATGCACAATTATGATTGACAAAGAATTTACAAAGCTCAATGTGGACATTTCTGTGCTGCAAGTAATTGGACTTACTCAAAGGAAATCCCTTAAAACGAAAGATTACATTTTCCTCTGTCAACGGAAAGCCCAAATGGCAACATGTAAGAGTGGAGTGGGTTTTGCTGTAAAAAGACATTCTCCTCATGATGATGAACCTATAACAGAAGGCTCTGAAAAACTCCTTATTTTTCACTTGTTAAGAAGCAAGGGCCCAGTTAATCTCATGTGTATCTAAGCCCCAAAAGCTACTGCAGTGCTGACTGTGACACTGATCACTCACTGGGGTGTAGCAAGGTCGGGCTTCAACTAAGGAAACTATACCACTCCAAGAAAAAAGGTCCTCTCCGGATCAACACGTGCCACACCAGTGACCCAGAAAAGACCTGTGACTTCCTCAACTTCCTCAATCAGGCTTTTTGGAACAACAATGCCCAAGGCCAGAGCGTGATCTCAAAGTGGGACCATGTGTGCAATCTTCATTACCTTGCACTCACTGTATACAGGAAATGGACTGAAATGGAGCCAATTGCTGCAACCATGCGAACAGCTCTCATAAACACAAGTCCCCAGTAAATAATGCAAACAGTTCATGATGTTTTCAGAGCTGCTGGAATTGAGTCTCAGCAGACTGTTCAACACTACGCAAATCAATATTGGCTTAAAATTTGCAACAATATTCAATCTGCTGCTGAACCTAGGGATGCTAGAGAGATGCATAAAGGGATCAAGAAGGCAGCAGCAACCAAATTGGTCTTGTTGAAGACAAAGACAGGGATGATCATCACTAAATCTAGCAAGCAGGTGGGAAAATGTGTAAAGCATTACCTCAAATGGGGGAATTCTCCAGCCGGTCACGCCGACGAGATTTTCCATTCCCACTGGCATCTTCTTCTGAGCGATGTGAGGTGACATCAATGGGAGGTCCCATTGACAGCGGTGGGACCAGAGAATCCCGCTGCCAGTGAACAACGTGCCACTTCTGTCGCCGAGAAATACATGAATGGGAGGCTGGAGAATTCACCCCATTGCCATCTCAGACTTTCCTGCCATGGAGGAGCTGAACAGTGAGTCCACCATCAAAGAGCTTAAAAAGGCCAATGACTGTCTTGCCAGTGGTAAAGTCCCAGGAAATGAAGACATTTCATCTGAAATTATTAGGAGTGGAAAACCGGCACTGTTGCAGTAGCTCCATGGTCATCTTGTCTCTGCTGGAAAGAAAGACTTGTGCCTCAAAACATTCATGATAGAGTCACCATGTCACAAAACAAATGGAATTGCAATGACTGAAACAATTACTGAGCATCTCCTTGTGAATTATTGTGGAGAAGATTTTTCCTTGTGTTGCTCTGACCAGATTGCAAACACTGGCATCACACACCTATCCTGAGTCCAATTGTGGCTTCAGAGTTGGTAGATTAACAGTTGAGGTGATTTTATTCTTTCAACAGTTACAGGAAAAGAGCCATGAACAGCACGGGCCACTCTACAAGGCCTTCACACACCTCATTATCTTTTTGTGATTTTTATACACATTGCCTTAAATCTCTCTCGTCGTCTACAGTTTCGTATTTCTCAATAGGTTAGACCATTTTGTCCAGTGCTGAATATACTATTGATGGGTTGTCAAAGAAAGTTGAGATTTTTACTAAAAAAATGTATGTTCCATGTAAGCCAGAGGGAAGAGAAACGAATTTCCAGTACCTAGCTTGCTACAGACTTTCCTCCCTCCACTTCTCTCCCACTCACTGACTTACAAACCTTTTAATTAATTTGATTGATATTTCTTTGGCGAATGCTAAGAAGAAAGGAATCTGTAATTCTGCTGTGAGAATGATATGGGGCCTATTTTAAACCTGTCCAGCTGTTAGAAATGGATAAGTGGACGTTAAAATTGAGCCTTTCCTTCTGCATATCCAATGCATTCACATTTGTTCCCATTTCAATTCCTGATTTTTGGCAATTCTGGAGCAGACAGTGGTTTTTTTTAATATTCAGATATGGGAGGGGAGGAGGGGGAGGTGGGGTCAGATGATAGAATTCAGGCAGTGATGTGAATAACAGTTGTGGCATCTAATGCAAAATTATGCCCAAGGAAGACAGACAAACAGAGTAATAACCTATCTTTTATTTTAGGTTTCCTTGTGGGTCAGAGGAGCAGGGACACATTTTTAAGTTCCATCATGAAAATTTGGGCCTTTGGGCCTTCCTTGCTTTAGCCTTCTCTCCCTCAATTCAATCTGCAAAGCTGATAATTAATCAATTTATAATTTGTAATACTTTATCAATGCATTCCTCTCTTATTTGTTTTCTATTACTCCTTGGTCACCAGCTTAAACACACCATTCCCTGGTTAAGATAATTCTGTTTGCAAACCTGTAAAGAACACACAGGACACTTAATTACTTGTCTGACGAGCTGTGCTTTCTATCAGGAAAGAATTTGACTGAAGTTGAGAACATGCTGGAAAATTTTGGGTCAGAGCCCACTGTGGTTAACCACTCAATCAAGGAGTGTCATGTTTAAGTCAGAAAATGTTGGAAAGAAGTTAAATTAGCTTTGACATTTGCTCTTTTGTTTTCATGCTGCAACATATGTTTGAGTGCTGAATTCATAATGCATGATTGGTGAACTAGTTTGGACAGGTTAATGAGTACAACCGTGGGATAGGATTTAACTAATATTTAAAACTATACAATCGTAAAAATATTCTGTAGCAATTGTGGTATCTTTTGAGCTGATATTTATTCAGATCTGTCAAACTGCTAGATTTGGTTACTCCTTAAATCCAGATTCTAAATTCCAATTGCCATCAGTTAAAATCAGTGTATGCCAGTTTAAGAAGATCAATTGATTTGAATTGAACTCTATTGGTCAGAATTGGAATTTGAGCAGTATATTCCTGATTTATACAAAATATGCAAAGAAGCGTCAATTGAAATGGAAAAAAAGACACCAAAAGATGTTGAAGTTAATCATTCTTTTCAACCACTTGAGTTATGAGTGAGATCTTAAGGGAGGTATCTTTTTAATATCCATACTCTGATTTGGTTCCATTCTATCCCATGGATATTGTAGAGAAAAAACTTTATTTTTAACTCAAGATATTAATTTCTGTTTTGATAGTATTGGCTTTATCATACCTTCAATGGCACAGAACTTCTTTATGGAAAAATTAAGACAATATGAAAATCATTTCTATGCTTTACTGACAAAAGTTTCTCGTTGAAAGATTGCAATTTGTATCTTGCAACTTCTATTTCTTATTTTTGTTTTCCTGAAGACTTCAATGCCACTTACTTGAAGGCCTCATCAGACAGCGACCATTTCAGAATTTTCCTGGAGATTCTTGTTAGCAGGAATCCATATGCAAATTGCACTAGTCAAGGGTGAAAGTTGCAGCCTGCATTCTCCACAATAAAAGGGGCACTCAAAGGCAATGAATAGTATTGTGAAGCTATAATCAGTGTTTCCTGATTGCAAACCGGCCTTCTCACAAAACAGCATCCTTTTTATCTTTTATATTGAGGCAACCCGAACAGGTAGTACAAACAACATCAGAGAAAAGGTACAAGGGAGGACTTTTAATGGGAATATCCTCCAGAACATGTTTTCCAAACATACCCTCACCACATTAACGAGGTAAGGGTAATCTTAATCCTACAGATGAAGATGTTGAGAAATAAAGTGAGAATTCTCTGAAGCAATGACAGAATCATAGGGCTTGGTTTTTGTTTCCGGGTGAGGACTCTGATATCAGGAGCCCTTCTGGGTTCTAGCACTATGGGTTATTAGTAAAAGATGGTATACTTGGCATCCAATTAGGGCCATAGCAGGCACAGAGTAAGTAGGCAAGGAACATGTCGGCTCAAGGGGAGCTGGCGGTCATTATTGTAGTTGTCAATTTCATTCACAATGAACGAAAGAGGAAGTTAGCGGCTCAGCAGCAGCTAAGGCACTCAGTCTCTGATGCTTCATTTGAGGACCTTTTAGAAGCAATGGCATCATTGGCAGAACATTCTGTTTTTGAAAAGTGTCTAGAGAAACATGGCCAGACAGAGAAACAGATTATAACTGGAGGTGGTTCTGGAAGTGAATGGTCACAACATTGTAAGGAGGAGATGGGTATAGGTTTGGAAGCACTGCAAAGAACTTTCTGAGAACCAGCTGATTAATGCAATGGAACACTGAGACTACACTCCTCCAGTTCAACAGTCACAAGCAAATTCATAAGCTGACCAGCCTTAGGTCTCATAGAGCGGAATTCTGCTAAAAATGACCAAAATTTTGCATTCCATTCTCCATGGAAATTGTAGTGGGTGGGACAGAAAAATTGATGAGCATTTGAAGGTCCACTGACCCCAGGGTGGGAATTTCTGGTCTTATGGGGAATCCCACTAGATGCACTATGGCCCCTCCCACGTGATTCTCCAGTTCTGCGCAGCCCCAGCACTATCTGTGCGTAAGCATGCAGGGCTAGTGAATCACACCCACAATCTTCCTGAGCATGGAAAAAATGTATGTTCAGTAGCATTACAGATCCAGGGGGAAAGCTCGCAACACTTGCAGTAGTGGAGGAAGTTTAACTGAAGACATTAACATCATAATCAGAATTCTTTGAATGCTACTGTTGCCAGAGAGAACGGAAAATTATGGCACTCAGCCAAATCTCCATTCATAGCAGCAGAACCAAAGAATCTCAACTGCGGGAAAGGTCAGAGAACTCAGGCTTACATGTCTTAACCCAGCTCCAAGTACCAAAGGAGATCAATATGGTCTTACATCTCACCTTTTGATCATAGAACCACAGAATCCCTACACTGCAAAAAAAGGCTAAATGATCTGTTGAGTATGCACCAACTCTCTGACAGAGCATCTTACTCAAGCCCACTTCAGGTGCTATCCCTATAGCCCCATGCATTTACCTCACTAATTCCTCTAATCTACACATCCTTGTATACTCAAGGGCAATTTAATATGGCCAATCCACCTAACCCGCACATCTTTGAACTGTGGGGTGAAACTGGAGCACCCAGAGGAAGCCCATGCAGACATAGGGAGAACACATAAACTCACACAGACAGCCACCCAAGGCTGGAATTGAACCCAGATCCCTGGAGCTGTGAGGTAGCAGTGCTAACCACTGTGCCATCATGCCGTGATCTTACAGGAGCGCATCGTGCAAGAAAACTAGTTTGAGTTGGGTGGTTGAGTGCTCCATCTAGTGATTCTGGTGGCTATGGAGAGGATGACCTTGGACCTGCCCAGGGTGGAAGTACATGAGAGAGTGGGCAATGGCGAAAGTGGAGTTCGTGCAAGACAGGGTGAAGTGATCTGATCATCTCCAGGTAACGAGGATGGAGCTCAGGCCTCCCCGGTTTCTGTCGTGTCAGAGCAGCTGCTTCAACTTTGCAGAAACAGATAATGGCAGAGGTGATTTTTGTAACCACCCTCTTACATTTCCCACAGGCCCAATGATACAGGGAGAACCAACATAGACAGGAGCAGACACCATCATCTGTAGATGGGAAAGAAGTGAGTGATTCTGTTAATTATTTAAATACATGTTAGCATATAGCATACGGTTTGAGGGCATACTTTGAATAATGACTTGTGCACATATAAAAAGACACTGCATTTTAATTTGATAATTTTCCGTTGAAGTTTTTGTTTTAAGTCACAGTTAAATTATAGCACTCCTTTAAAAGGGTTTAATCATTGATTGACTTAGATTCATAGACAAATGAATGTCAGAAGAGTATAATGAGACATTTTGTACTGAGGTATGGGGTATTGTGGAGGTTATTGTAGGGGGGCAATAAAATTGAATCAGCAGGATATCCCTAGGATCCCACACTCAGATGCAATTTCACATTTGGCAGGCAGAGCCCTGGGCAGGACTTATTAAAGTCCTTTCACTTATTAAACACTTAAGTGGCCACTTGTGGGCCTTTTCTAGCCCAACCTCAATTTTTAGGCAGGTGGGAGTGGATAGAGTGGGAGGAAAAAACTTTTCTCCATCACGGGTGGGAAGCGGGGGTTGGGGAAGTTGGATTACCTCAATTCAAATGCTCCCTCAGAGTTGCAGTAATCTTATTGTTCCAGTCACTCCTGCACCTACCCACAGCACCCCACCCCAGCCCCCTGTCTCCATCCTATCAGTCAACCAATCAATGCTCAAACGAGTATAAAATGGCAATGGGCTTTTGCAAGTCAGTGGTAGTGGTTAGGCCACATGGAAGTGATCACCAGCAAAGATTCTTCATCAGTAATTTTACTTTGTGCATCACTGGGGTGACATATGATTGTATTAGGTAATTCAGACACAATGCAATAGAAGTGTTGGTTGAACCCAAATCTGAGTAATTTCAATACTTGCCTTGACATTCAAAGCAAAAATGGAAGAAGTGAGGGAATGGGAAACTAGTGTATGCTTGAACCAATGTATAGCTGGTGGAGACTTGTGCCTCAATAGATGTGGGGAACAATGGAAATATTCAGTGTTGTGTGCATGATGGATGCATTACCTTATTCGAATGAAGGTGAGCATCAGAGCTGAGTGTATTTCAGAACGAAGGCCCCTGAGGAAAAACCTGCTTCAATTAGAATAGCCTGAATTTCCCTCCTATCTTCATCACCTTGACCAGATGAGGATCACCTCATGGACACTATCCTCCGCCATATCTTCCTCCTCTCTCTCTCTGAAAAACATGCTGTTCCTCTGCTTCTCCTTGCTTTCCAGAGCATCACGATGTGGAGAACACAGCAGACAATAACAATGTAACAGATCATAGAAGGAGAATATTGGAGACTACTATTTAACTGGTGATTGCTTCCATTTGGAACTCAATATAATATGCGTCCCCCTCGAACATTCATTTGAGAAATGCCACCCAGGTCAGCAGCTAATCTTTTGAAAGACTAAGTTGTGAGGAAGTTTGGAATCAGTGTGACAATTATTATGTAGAAGACTGTATTCACAAGACTTGCTAAGCCTGAGATGATCCTCAGTGAGAGTACACAGGTGAGAAATCAGTTGCCTAGATAGATGCAGGCTCCTGCAGGACTGATACTCTGATATTTCTAAGAAACATATTTTTTATCAGTGCACCTTGTTATCAGGGATTATCTTCTTGTCTCCCAAACCCTCATCCCTAATCTTACATCGCTCATGACCAAGAGTCGGCATCTGCTGATGCTGAGACTTCTCTTCATCGCCACTCATTTCTAATTTGAAATAGCTAGTCCCCATTTCCAGGAATTGGCTTACTTGCCTCCAGCTGGATGATCATGGCTTTCTAAACCCTTCGGATATGTCTCCTGATACACCTACCTAACAATTACCCCAGCATTCACGGGTCAAACTCTCAGGGAGCACTAACCATGCATTGACTGCTGTGTACCTATACATGAGGTGATCTCTGAGCCTTCTCTCTCTATACAATGTTCTGAGTCATGCTCATGCGCATGAGTAACCCCCAATGCAACACTTTATGCTTTGTGGATGAATTTGATGTCCTCAGTGTTTTCCATGCCTCCTCCCAGAAATTCCAAAGTAACGCATTTGCTTATCAAATTATCATAGAATCCTAAGGTGCAAAAGGAGGACATTTGGCCCATCGAGTCTGCACTCAGTCTCCGGCAGAATATCTTACCCAGGCATTATCCTCATAAATCCAAATATTTACTCCATTAACCTCAGTACGCTACACATCTTGGGATACTAAGGGGCAATTTAGCATGGTCAATCAACCTAATCTGCATATCTTTGGACAGTGGGAGGAAACTGAAGCACCCAGAGGAAATCCATGCAGTCATGGGGAGAATGTGCAAACTCTGCACAGTCGCCAAGACTGGAGTTGAACTGGTGCTGTAAGGCAGCAGTGCTAACCACATGCCATTGTCAATGCAGTAATTCAGCCAAATGCCAATTTCCCATCACTGAACACTCTTTATCGTGTATCAAGGAAGATGCCATTCTCGTGGCTTACAGCTGGGCAGTTCAATACCTTGGGAACAATGGTCCCAATGAAGCAACAGGTTTAAAAGCCCCCGCTCAGTGTCTCCTCTAGAGCAAGCCACCACTTGCTCAATAAGGGAGCTTGTACTCCAAAAGTCCTTGAAGAGATCTATCGACAATCCTCCTTGGACTTTGTGATCATCAGAACAATTGATATGCCATTTATGGGTGGCTTCCCACGTTCCCACTCTTTGTCTAAAATTGTGGAGCTTCGGAACCACTTCAGGAATCTGTTGCACTTGACAGTTCATTTTCTAAAAGCAATCACCTGCGTTCTAATGACCACTGAGCTATGAAAATTCAGCCTAGGGGGTATTATGTCATTTGTAGCTGTTTCTCACCTGTACTAATGTGCAAGTATAGAAGACATAAGGAGTTCCACAAAGGTATAGAAATTAGGATTTATACAATGCCTGTCATGATCTTTGGTGCCCCAATGCACTTTGCAGCTTTTAATTACTTCAATCACCAATGTCTCACAGTCAAAGTTAGAATCCAATTAGCACACACCAAAGACTTGCAAATAGCAATAGGTGGATTAATTTGTGATGTTGGTCGAGGATTGTATTTAGACCATGGCAGAGGAAGGATTCCCTGGTCTTCTTCAAAAAAGTGTTATAGAATCTTTTACATCCATCTGAACAGGCAGATAGAAACTCATTTTAAGGTGTCATCTAAAGGTCAACACCTTTATCAGTGTAACATTCCCTCAGATTGCACCAGATTGTCAATTTAGATTAAGCTCAAGGCCTGGATGGGAATTTAAATGAATAACATTCTGGCCCAAAAGCAAATCTTAAGCCATTAAATGATGCTATTTGAATCTTAGTGTATGAATGCATTGTTTGTTCAAATGAAACTCCATTTCTACTCTTTAAAATTGACCCATCTCTTCCATTCTATTTGGATGATAAACTGGTGGAACGGATTGCTCAATTGCTATAGAATTTGTTAGATTTTCATTTCTATTGAAATCAAAATCGTTTTCTGCTCCATCATTTTACTGCATAAACAGCGAAGGTAAACAGTGGACTTTAATAGCAGACAAATTAATTTCACTTGCGCAATAAAAATTACATTTGAAGCAATTTAGAGAAGGTTCACTTGTCTCAATCCTGGGATGAACGGTTGACCTTATGAAGAAAAGTTGAACAGGTTGAGTCCATACTCAGGGGAATTTAGAAGAATAAGAGCTGATCTTATTGAAACTTATAAGACCTGAAGTTTATAAGTTTCATGCTGGGAAGATGTTTCCACAGTGGGGGGAGATTAGAACTGAAGATCTCAGTTTAAGAACAAAAAGTCTTTTGATTTCATTTGATTTATTATTGCCACATGTATTGATATACAATGAAAATTATTGTTTCTTGCATGCTATACAGACACCACATGGTGGCACATTAGTTAGCACTACTGCCTCACAGCCGCAGGGACCCGGGTTCAATTCCGGATTTGGGTCACTGTCTGTGTGGAGTTTGCACACTCTCTCCATGTCTGCGTGGGTTTCCTCTGGGTTCTCCAGTTTCCTCTCACGCTCCCACAGTTCAGATTAGGTTGATTGGCCATGCTAAATTGACCCTAGTGTCAGAGAGATTAACTGGGTAAATATGTGGGGTTACTGAAATAGGGCCTGGGTGAGATGATGTTTGGTGCAGAATTGATGAGTCAAATGGCCTCCTTCTGCATTGTAAGGATCTATGATTCCACAAAAACATGCCACTTGTAGAATAGATAGCAGAGAAAGTAGGGAGAAAGTGCAGAACATAATGTTGTAAGCATAGCTAAAGTGTAGAGAAAGATCAGCTTAATATATGATAGGTCCATTTCACAGTCTGCTGGCAGCAGAGAAGAAACCGTTCTTGAATTAGTTGGTATATGGCCTCAGATATTGTCTCTTTTCCCTGATGGAAGAAGATGGAAGAGAATATGTTCAGGATGTATGGGATCCTTGATTATGCTGGCTGCTTTTCCGAGGCAGCGGGAAATGTAGACAGTCAATGGATGGAGAATATTTTTCTCTTAGTGGATCGTTAGTTGTGGAGGCTGAGTCATTGAATTTATTCAAGGCAAAGTTAGGCAGACTTTTGATGGGCATAGTTATTGGGGGGCAGACAGGAAAGTGGAGTGATCTTATTGAATAGCAAAGCAGATTCAAAAAGCTGAATGATTTACTCCTGCTCTTAAGTCCTATGTTGCTAGTATACAAGTAGCATTCCCTAAAGTCTTTGCTGTTGAAGTCCATATAGCATAATGATAGCTATTTGAGGGTTACTCAATCAAATGCTTCCCAAATCAGTTTGGAAACAAAGCCAATACCATATGATAGTGTGGTACACTGAAAAAGCCAAATGGAATGTGGGGTTTGGTATATTGTTACATTGCAGCCATTACTGCTTGTATGGTAGGTGTTCAAACTCTTCAGGGAAAGCACCCAACATATCCCCATGACAAAGGGGAGAAAAATTAAAGGCATTGACCTGAAGTATCCTATCAGCCCTGTTGGATAGCAGCGGGAGAGGCCCTGGCAATAGATTTATTTTTCAGGTATTGCGGTGAATGCAAATGTTGTAGATGTTGATTGTACAGAAGATGCACTTCAGCTGTTATTAAAAGCAATTGTTTTTAAAGGAGGTGTCATCATTCTGGGGAAATGTCACAAATGACATTATGACATTATTTCATCACCAATTTTTGTTTGGCATAGACTATTATTGATTTTATCATAAGCATCACCATATAAATTGTATCTCCTCCCTATACCATTATACAAAAAGATGTCTTTTTACATTGTAGATAATTAGTCAACCTCATTCTCATGAAGCTGCCCTCAATAAATATTTGGTGCAGTAGTCCAAAAGACAGCTCATTCTCCTCTCAGTCATTAACAGTCTGACATTATACTCAGCCTCACTCCTGTATCTGTTTAAATTTTTTCTTGGCTTTGACACAATAAATTAATGCTCCTCTGCACTTCTGGACTTCAAAGATTACAAGACGCTTTTTGCCTCAAGGCTGGAGTTATACTGTACTCTTTACAAATGCAGATTCATGATAGAGAATCTTGCTGCAAGGGATCTCACATATACCCCGGTGCTTTGGTAAACCTGGTAACTTTTTGGGATATAATGACACTTCTGCATCAAGGTGTATCAAAAACTGTTTTGCAAAAACAAAAATGAAAATTGCAACACAGAATGCAACTTAAGGCCAAAGAAAAGCTGATGATGGTACTTTAGTCCTCTAGACAAATGTGATAAGCCTTTCTGCTATTGGAAGTTTTGAATGGATCATCCATGAGTACAGAATAGAATGTTGACATTGGAATCAAACCAAGTAAACTGATCTACGAATGTCAATAAAATGGAATCTTAGGAATATGCTGCCCTGGGTTTCCTTTCCTGAAACTGCAGCTTTGTCAAAACCATGTAAGGAAGAGCTGATGCTTCACTAAAATACATGTCCTCCAGTAAAGAAAGGCTTGTATTATAACCCAGTGCTGTAGACAGGCAACAACAAAAAAGTCCCTCTTCATAAACATGTAAGTGGCAGTGCGTAGACATCTACTGTGGGAATATGAGAGATGCTTCATTGTCACGTGATGCAGTCAGAGATGTAATCAGTATTTTTTAAGCTGTCACGACTGCATTAAAACCTGGTTTTGCAATCATCCTCTGCTATTCCATTAAATTGTTTGTTGGAAGCAGTGTAATGCTTAGTTGACATTGTTGGTGACAGGGTGGCTGAGACTGTGATTCTACCATCAGCAACATGCCTTGTTTAAATGCATCTAATTAAAAGTGTATTATTTATATTCAAACATAGCATCTTTATTGTCCTACAAACAAATTACTCTTTCCCCAAAACATGAGAGTCCTACTTCATAATCGGATAGATAAAGAAAGAGGGAGTGATAGTTCAATGCACCACAGCAAAAAATGTTGCTCTATACCGATTGGTTTAGAAGTCAAAATGGTGAGCATTAACATCCAGGCACATCTTTAAATACTAAACAACAAGCAGGTCCAACTACAAATATGTCTGCACAATTATCAAATCAGATAAAGCATCACTTTAAGCACAATTTTACAAATTCAGGTTATGGTTCTGCCCATGGAGGTTTAAACAGTTAATTGTGTTAATGTGGAATGATCATCACACTATTTCAATGTGACTGATTGAGGTCACAACATCTGCAATCTGTGTGGATGAAAGTAAGTAAACTGCTACATTATGAAAACAGTTAAATTTGCATTTTGCTGATAGACCTAAGCTGAAATCCAAACTAAATGGATGAAATCTTGATTTTGTGCCAATTGAAAAAAAGAACAGCAGAGATGTAAAGCAGACTGCCCAATCACCGTCGCCCATTTTACACAATTGCACAGTCGATATCTACCCCAGTTTGTGCCAAGCTGCTAAATTCCAAAAGATAGATACCCTTTTACTTAAAGGAGACTATTCAGAGATTTTGGGTTGCAGAAACATTTTGGATAAAAATCTCTCAAAGTTTCCACAGTTACTTTGACAGATACCTGCGATGGCTGAACAGGTTTTACTGTAGAGTGACAGGAAAGCAGCTTGTCTTAACATTTGGTTAATCTGTACAGTGATCTATCATCACTGTGATCAGAAACAAATACAGTGGCAGCTTCAGAATAGGAACAACCTTGAGGTGAAAATAATGTTCTCTTTGTATAAATTTCCTACTAAGCAAAGAATGTATAAGGTATAGTATGTATTGTTGGCAGAAAGGAATGTCTCCTTTAAACAAACATTTCCACTAACAAAGCATTTACCCCCTATTTCTGATTTAAAATGCCAAAAGGGATACTGTATAATAATTAGGCTCTGGAGATATTTCAGTTCCTTAAGTACAGTGCAACTTCAAATGCCTTTAAGAAAAATCAGATGAGCAGTAAGGCTTTGTGCTGCATTAAATATGTAAGCAGATCCAATTTGGATTTCAGGCGCCGTAGCTTTAAAGGTTTCAAAACTACAACAATATCGTCAACCAACACCAGAATGGTGGAAATTTTCCCCTTAATAGAGATCAAAAAAACAGCATGGATGCTTTGCAACTTGATTCTGTTTCATGCAACTAACTATAAAACAAAATTGTTTACAACAGATTAAACACAGCTGAATTACAACATGCAAAACAAACCTGGTCAAAGGAATTAAAGTTCTTGATGTGATTTCTGAGCGCAATAGCAGATTGTGCAGAAATACACGATGGTTTTGGTCTTGTTGTACTGTAGGATGCATAACACTTATATTAGTACTGTCCTTGAGATAAAAATCTGAAGTAGAAAGGACCAGGTAGCTTCTATACATCACATATTCAACTTATTGTCGACTTACTGAGAGCTTTAACTGTCTCAAGTGTCAAGAGATTTTCTTAGGCTTGTGGAAAAGTAAGATGCTTTTACGATACTGCAAATGAAAACATTGTCTATAAACAATTGTAACTAAAAGAAATGACTGAAATTAACAATGTTAATTCAAAGTATTACCAACCAAGATTCTCATACTTTTGCATGAAAGCAAACATGCAATGGATTCAAATATTGATTATTGAAATAATTAGATAAATTGTTATCTCTATCAAAAATGCACAAATAACAAAATGACAACTAAATGCCTCCATTGTTGCTTCAATAGTTAGACAATATTTCACACTAATTTCTTTAGTGTCACATGGAGAGTATTATATTACCTGGAAAGTGTTCAATGCAATTGATTTCCTTTTGCACTGTAAAATGTTTTTTTTTCTGCTGATCACTTGGCAGGTTTGGTTACAAGAGACTTTCAAAACCACAAACTGTGTTGTGGTCTTTTGCACTTGCTGCTCCTCGAAAGCTCAGGCTGTGCTTTGAAATTCTACAAAATATTGATGACTGTTCCACATCCAATGACTGCTCAGACAGATGGACTTTCTGGAGATCTTTTGAAGTAGCTATTAGCGCAAATCAAAGGTTGCGTGCGTTCTTATCTTTCTCTTTGCCCTTCTAGAATATTCATAAATGAATTGAAGACTCATAATTCATGTGCGAGAATAAAGCAGAGAACCTTCAACTGAAGTAACTTTGTCGTTTTGTTATATTTTCTATCAATATCATTTATAATTAATAAATTGCTGGATCATTCCTGGATGAATTAAGTTTTATTCCAATCTGTGAATCAATGTCCCTGGCCATGTATGTTTCATTATTGACAACATCCTCCACATTTACCCCTATAATTAAGTTATAGCTCCAAATCTAACTTTTCTGGAGTGTTTGAAATGACTATGTGGTGTTCTTAATTTCAGCTGCTGTTTCATCTCTCTCAGTAGGTGCCTATTTTATTGTTAAAGGTCACACTCATTTGTCTGCAGCAACAAAGGCAGCCTTAAAGTTTGCTGTGGATTTGACAGACAGTGGTCCCTATAAGTGATGGCCTTAAGGACAGGCCTGGCACTGGGAGACAGCCACCACAGCAAGGGAAATAACAGATAACAAATCATGCCACTATTTTTCCTCCTGGCGTGATTGACGACATCACAGCGGGTGTAACTTTTCAATGTCCTCAGATTAAAACCGCTCAAACAAATGAGTTCTGAACATACTGTCCGGGGTGTCAAAGTAAGCTGCTATAGTGAAAAATGTTTTGGGAACACCACGATTTTGTTATATTTTTAAAGAGAATGGCCATTTTGGTTATCATATAGAAATTTCCAGTTCTAATGTTGCTTTATTCATGTCTACTTTGATTATGATAAAAACTTAAAATGATATAACTTATATATCACAATAAGTTCAAAACTTCCACAATGACAAACTAAAATATTATAAATATGTATGTGTATATATATGTATACATGCATATATGCACGTACATGTACTAATAAACCTGTTTGACTGAATGCAGCACCACTTGACATTAATATCATTTCACTTGCTATAATTTGTCCTGTTTTCCACACATACACCATGCACCGTGTATTACCCTGAACAACTCAGTGACGATGCACGCTTTGTGTTGAGCCGAATGGTGGTGCTTAATTTAACACTTGTTTTAAGTAAATGATGAATTTGCCCAGCGCCGAAATTGACACGGCAGCACTAAAACAAATACCCGACTGACTTTCAACAATATGGCATCTAGCAAAACTGATCTGTACAAATGAATAATTTAGAAAAAAATATTTGTTTAAACAGATGTGACTTACATCGTATTTACTAACTGTCAAGCAGCCAGAATATTTAATCAGCAGCATTATAAAATATTTATTTCAAAAATCGTTCTATAAAGCCACAAAAACCCCATTCACTGTACAGACAAGTAAAACAAATCATTTATCAAACAGGATTCGTTACATCTGCTTGGTGGCTTCGGTTACATAGCATGCAAACTACTACTTAGAGTTTAATAAGCGAATGCCACAGTGCTCAGCTACACTGTGCATATAAACCCAAGAGTGTCGCTGGAGCCAACTCTGGACTCAAAAAGATACCCAACATCGAGGATTTTCTAAATGCTCAGCAGCACAGGCAAGAAATTGCAGTGCATGGTGAGTGATTTGATCAGTACGCAGATGAAACTACCCATGGCTGTCCGTTCCTTTGTACTAAAGCGGATTTGTTACATGTCTGCTTTGTGCACAATGTATTTCTGTTATACTGATTTGTTGACCTGTGATTAAATGTTCTAATAAACTTAGCTGGCTGCTGTACAGACAGAACATCTGGAGCTGTGTTTAATTTCATGTCAGATTGAGACAGGAAACACCTGCCTAGGTGAAGTAATTAAAAAAAAAGAGACATTAATCCAAGTGTTGGGGAAATGAATGTCACAGTCATCACGTTGGAGGCAATGTCAACAAAGACAATAGTCGAAATTAATTTGGACGAACTGATCTAAAATGAACAAAAAATTAATTTGTCCAAATATTATCACAACATTTCAAATTTAATGAGGACCATTTTCAGCATGACTGCAAAATTCTGCAGCAAAGCGACCAGAAGTGAATTTTTCCAGAACCTCAGAAATGACATGACTTGAGGGACCATTCAAAGTGTTTCTGCATAACCCTTGTACATCTGTTGCAATATTCACCTGACTCTGCAATCCATTCACTGCGATATCTTGAGAAGTATTTCAGAATATTCCTGCCACTTTTCATATGTGGAACGGATTTACAAAACGACTGCATAAAAAAGAGTAGATATTATTAACATGAAAAAAAATTGCGCGCCACCTATAAGGGGAGAACTGCAGCGTGCAAGTCTTCACAATTGTGGTTGCTGCAGATCCAATCTGGTTACGATTAGGAATATCATGATAGAGCAACAAAGCCCAGTATGTAATACATGTCATTAATTGATTATTCTTATTTTCCTTTTCAACCTATTGTAAACCATAGACATCACGACAATTATGACCAGTCGACTGTGTATAGTTAAAACCACAAAGACTTTTACCTGGCCCTTTGAAGTTTGCTTGTTGACATCGCACCATTTCTTTCGCGGGATAATACGCAATGTTGTGAGAAAACATCATTGTTATCTTCACGTATAACATCTATTGCAATGCGGGTACACAATACAGAGGGCATCGGCATGGGAAAATATATCTCCTTTAACTAAACACAATCAAACACATTTGTACCCTCGATATTTTCTTTGTATAGTGGTGTGAGTTACTGCATTTAAGTGCACTGGGATACGAAATATTCTGAAGACCCTTAAAGGAGAAATATATTCTATTAAAATGTGTCATAATCCTTAAATATTATGAAAGAAACATATCTATAAATGCGCCAATGTTTCTCAGTCACCGCTTGTTACTATGTTTTATGCTTTAGACTTGCTGGTTATAAGTGGCTTGGGAGCAGACATTTTGTGTAGAACTGCCCTTGATGTGAATTCACAAGGTTTTGTTTCAGTGACATCATGAATGGGAACAGTGGACCATGAGCTGCAATCCCCAGAAAGACTGCCACCAGAGCAATGCTTCATTATGTCAGATCAGGAGGAGTTCCACACAAAATGCTGGCTCCCAGACTGCTTATAACCAGCAAATCTAAAGCATAAACTATAGTAATAAAGGGTGACTAAGTGAATGCACAGATATCTCCCTTTGTAAAAGGGGATCATAAGACAATGTGACAGAAAAACACATCCAGTTAAAGGTCTTAAGCTGAAGGCACAGAATATTATTTGAAGCTCATAACATATTCAATTGTGCGATATATTTGCAACAGCGAAGCAAATTGTTGCTTTCATGAAGTCCTGAGGCAAAAAAGAAACCGAGAAATGAAGGTTCCCAAATGAAATTAGTGCATCTGGAAGTGGCCCAAGAGACCAACAGCCTGTGAACTAGACTTCTGTGTGCACTAGAGCTTCTCAAATTGGGTGAGCTTTAGTCTGAAATGTGTCACTGCCCAAGAGTGGAAAGCTGTCTTGTGACAGTACCCCTCAAGCAAGTGCCTTCTGGCAAGCCGTCTAAAGAGCAATGTTGACACCATTTGCTGAGGGACTTGCAGAACTACCACATCCTCCTTGACCATGAATGAGGGTGGACTTGAGATAAGAACCAGAAACCACGACGGAAAAAGATGAAGAGGTGGAAAAACAATAAGCTAACAAGCATATTATTTAATTTTTTACCTTGAGCGACACACATTGTAAAAATACTAGAAAAGCAGGTGCACTTTGGCAACAAGTCAGTTGAATATTATTGGAAAGATATAATTAAGTTTGAAAATGGTTGCGAGAAATTAAAAGCTTGCCTTGATCTGGAACATTCATCGTACAGAGTACACTTACAGTTTTGGCAAAAAAAACATATTGCTATACAAATAAAATGAATAAAATCTAGTCTACTAAGTTCTATGACGAGCTGTAGTAGATATTTCTGTAAGTTCAACATCAAGTGAATAAATAGTTATGGTTCTAATGAAGTTAAAGGATATCAGGGTTCTTTCACCATGTTTCTGTTCAGATTAGGAATAGACATTGCTGTCAGATAAACATAGAAAATAGGAGCAGGAAGAGGCCATTTGGCCCTTCAGACACGCTCTGTCATTCATTATGATCATGGAGGTGCAATAAAAATGATGAAGTTGATGTCGTCAAATGAAAAATGAGCTACAGTTTTCGTAAGCAAACCCCTTACAAAACAATTTCAATAGTTCCATCATTTGAACTGTATGAATCTTTAACATTTTGCCTATGACAGAAAACAATCATATTATAGTGCAGAATGTAAATGCATATAGGATTAAAAGGTGAATATTCATCCACTAAGTTGTCCATAAGATATGCAACATATTAACACAGACACAAACAGAATCACCAGAATTTACTGGTTATGATTTGTTTCTACAATGACTTCTAATGTTACCAATGCTTAAATAGAACTTCTTTCTTGTTAAGTTATTTTGGGAACACAAATGAACATTTTTGTCCCAGAAGCAGTCATTATGTAGTGTGATGACACACAAATGTTTTTCATGCAAGATTAATTTGACAGAAACCAGAAACTACTGCAGTCAGAGTCAGGTGACTATTGACTCTATATCTGATTGGGTCTCCTGAACTGCTATTTGACAATGTCCTTATGTCTATGAGATACAACTCTTTCAGCCTGTAGAAAGGACTGTATTTTTTTTACCCCAGTTTGAATATTAGCACCAATGCTGTATTAATGCTCTTGTGGCCTCACTTGTAATTGCCTATGCAATTGGAACAAATCCAGTTTCGCTCTCACCTCCCCAATAAAATGTGTTCTGTTGCTAATCCGCAGCTGATTTAGATCATTACAGTGCAATCAAGTCTTCATTTTATGCACAAAATCATATCACACAATACAAATGACATTACTCCTAAAACTGTGATACATTATCATATGTGCAGTAGTAAAGCCTGGGGTAAGACGGACTGGCATGTTAGATGAACCACTTCAATTTCCCATCAATCAAATTACAGTTTATTGTTCAGCTGAACCACCTCAGGCAACACAAATCTAGAAACTGTCATTCACGAAACATTATATTTTTCCTGTCATATTATGCCCCAGACACAATCATATAAAGAATGTCACACTGCTACTGACTTCTAGATCCCTTAATTTAACAAAAGCTCACTCTACAACATTGTGCTCAGTATACTGAGTTATAACAGTATTAGGTTACACCAATTTTATTAAACTGCATTAAGTAAATTTGATGCTTCCTAGACAATGATTTCTTTTTAAATTTCATTCACTACAGGAAGTTGTTGGTAATAGCATTTCTATGGATCTATCAGAACCCTGAATTACGTTATTTAATGAAATAACTGAAAGCGTATTTTGTACCTTCACATTTGCTAATCAGTTGTTCTTGTGGAAGAAAAATAAATCACAGCTAGACATCTGGCCTGCTTCTGTGTGTTTATACATTTTATATATGAACATGTGTACATGTATAAACATAAATACACCCACAGAGGCAACTTAATGGGAAGGCATGTGTCAGGTAAGTTGTTCTCTTTATACTACTGTGTGTGTTAAACAAACATTGTACAATCTGGATGGATAGACTCAGTGCCTGATTACCTCCCCTCTAAATGGAAGGACCCGTTAGTAGGCTGCTTAAGTGATATTTAGCATATAAACATGTTTAACGAACACTTGGTCAATTGATTTCCTGAAAGACTTAGAATTAGAGTACATTTTACTTTGCGGTGAAATATGACTGAAATATAAAGTCTAGCATTGTATTTTATTCACATGAAATCATATTCATTTCAACTTCTCTGTGAAATCTAGGCCTTATGCTCGAAGCATCAAGAGTCTGCATTTGTTTTACATGACACCATTCTTTCTACATATCCCAAGTCTCCAACCCAATGCTGCTGTTTCATTCTTCACACAGAATGACAGGATTCCGGCTTCAGAATTTTACCTACTGGTGAAGTCTATCCAGGAGTAGGGCTTGCTCTTGCCAATTGCTGCACTGCTGTCCTGACTTGAAATTAAGTGTTCAACTCCTTATAATCCTGTCCCAAGCTTCCATTGCCCACCACCCCCCACCCTCCCCACCTCCTCCATCCCCCAGTGAGGGAAGGCAAGCTTAAGTGCCAGTCAAGTCTTGGATTTAGCCTTGAAACAATTTGGTTGAACTGCAATGCTTTTCCACTGGAGCTGCTATGTCCTCAGGAGGGCTGTGTTCTGATATACATTAATAGGTACATGATTTATCAAAACCTCTTTACATGAACATGGCACATTTACACTGTTAAAGTAGTAAAACATGAAAATACAACATGCTGCAGCATGCACAAAGGTTCTCCTTGAATAATTATGTAACATTTGAAAGTGACTAAGCTTATGTGTTTGCTTATGGAAACTTATTAACAGGGAATAACGTATACTGATACACAAATATAGGAGGCGATTTTCCCAAAATAATTTGAAGTATCCAACGGGTGGGAAAACAGAAAGTTTTCCAGGAAGTTGTGTCTCAGTCATTGATGGCACTCTGTGCAATACAGAAGTCATCAGGAGATTCATGCTGGTGGGAGAGGGGGAGGAGTCTAATCCTACCAAGAAGGCCAGCAGCAATGCTCAGGGGCCCCCTTGTGCATGAGTAGTCTGGCTTCACAATATACCTTATGGTTTCTGAGCTGGCATCCTCACAATATGGTAATACATCCAAATAGCGTTCCAGCCATAGAACAGCAGGAAACCTGAACCAGTATCAGCCCTGATGTGGAGATGCCTGCCTTGGACTTGGGTAAACTCAGTAAGAAGTCTCACAACACCAGGTTAAAGTCCAACAGGTTTATTTGTAGCAAACACCACTAGCTTTCATCAGGTGGGTGGGAGTTACCTATCTGACGAAGGGACGATCAGTTCTGAAAGCTAGTGGCATTTGCTACAAATAAACCTGTTGGACTTGAACCTGCTTACCACTATCAGCCCTCCATGAAAGAGGTGAAGGGAAAATTCCAAACTCACTTCCCAGAGACTTATTTATAACCCCCTCCCCAATGGGCATGGCATTTCACCCCATGGGAATTCCTGTCCTGCCAGACATTGCCAATCCTCTGATTGCCCCACCCCCTAAATCGCAGGCCTCCCAATCATTGGCCCAGCACTAGCACTTTCACCCCCTCTCCAATGCAGAGTTCCTCTTCCCACCCCTCCTACATTCCCCTCCAAGTCTGGCACCATTCCATGAAACGCCTCAGACTCCTTCTCCTTGACACTGCCCAGTGCCTAGCTGGAACTGCCAGGGTGCCATGTTGGCACTGCCATTGTTTTGGGCTGGCAGTACCAGGCTGACACTGCCAAAGGGCATTGCCCTCTCATCCCCGACCTCGTTGCTGGGGACCAGCTCTGATCACCATTGTGGACGGCCACTGGTGAAGTCAGAAAGTCAAATGAGCGTGGCCAATTGCATCCGCAGATTGATAAACAGATGCAAATGGCATGTCTCACACTCTTCCTGGGCACTCGGCTCATCACGTCATAATAAATGGGCCAAGAAGATTGTAGCATGCTGGATATTGGGCGCAGGTCTGATTTTTTGGATGCCGCTGAAATTTCCCACCCCACTAAACTACTCGACAGCACAATGGGACTAGAAATTCACACTTATTATGGCAAAACAGTTATGTTACTGGACTAATAATCAAAAAAAACATGCATTTAAAGGTCATCATGATAGTTTGAGAATTCCAAGTAATCATAAAATAATTAGAGTTGATTTGGCCCATTATGCCTATGCCAGCTCTTTAAAAGATCCTTCCAATCAGCCCAACTCTCTTGCATTTTTCCCTGCATTATTTTCTTTCTTAAAAATATATTTAATTTCCTTTTGAAAATTAATATTGAATCTATTTCTGTCAACCTTTCAGGCTGTGCATTTGATATGACAACAACTTGACGCCTAAAGAAAGGTCTGTCATCTCCCTACTGGGTATTTGCCCAATTGCCTTAAATCTGTACCATTTGTTTACTGATCTTCCTGATTTCTCTTGAAATCATTGAGGGCACAATTTCTCCTTGTATCAAAAAATTGATTTGAATTCAGTTTTGTTAAAATCTGTAAATAAAGTGCTGACATGACACCAATAAAAGTTACTGTGAAACTGTTGAATTGTAAAAATCCAAATGGTTCACTGGCATCCTTTCAAGAATGAGACCATCCATCATCAGCCAGCTTGGCTTACAGTCCCAAACCAACATGGTTGACCTTTAACTACAATGGTCTAGCAAGCTATTGTGTGCCATCTAACTCCATTTGTCGTGTCTCCAGAAGAAGGTCCATCAGCATCTTCACCTAGAGCTGGAGATGATCAATAAGTACTGAGCTTGTCAATGACACACACAGTCCAAGAATAATTAAAAATGATCGGAGTGTTGAAGCGGTACTCCAATTGCTCGAAATTATCCATTTCAATCTCAAAAATAGATTATCTTTCAATGTACAAGACTGTAAAGAACATATTGGATATCTGGTGTAGCCTCAAAGCAGTATCTGATATCCATCATATTTGCATGTGGTTTCTATATTTTAACCTACATTTGTTTGTTAGATTTCTAATTTAGAAGATACTTCATTTAAATAGACTGAGCTGGGGCAAATTTTGTATCAACATATGTAAACTAGAGGAGCTAAGTGATTTTACTTAACTTATGTTTTCATTTATAGCATTTTACAGTTTCTGCATATTCAATGCATTAATTTTCAAACCCACATATAATATGGAAAGCAGCCAAGTACATATGTATTTTTAATATCAGTGCATTTCCTTATGGTGACACAATGCTCCTTTACAGCTTCAGGACCCCCGTTCAATTCCAGCCTCAGATAACTGTGTAGATTTTGCACATTCTCCCCATGTCTGCATGGGTTTCCTCTTGGTGTTCCAGTTTCCTCCCACAGTCCAAAGATGTGAACGTTAGGTGGACTGCTCACAGTAGATTGCCCCTTAATATTCCAAGATGTGTAGGTTAGATGGATTCGCCATGGTAAATGTATGTGGTTATGGACATAGGGTAGGGGAGACGGCCTGGGTAAGATACTCTGTCAGAGAGTCAGTGCAGACACAGTGGGCCCAATGGCTTCTTCTGCACTGTACGGGTCCTCTGATGCTAATGTAAAAATAATACACAAGCTTGCTTTGTTTGAATGGTAATACACTATAAATTCCAAGGGCATTTATGAGCGTCATTCATATGCTCCAATATTGCATCAAGTACATGTACAGATACATTTTCATTCATTGTGTGTATAATACCTTGATTTTCTTTTTATCCTTGTTCGAATGTTTCCTTAATTCTTAACTTTCAAGTTTCAGTTTTCTGGGTGTACTGTTTCTTTCTGTTGCTACCGTCCAAGTGCATGATGCAATTTGATGTTATGCAGCAGTATATGATAGTTCAACAAGAATGTATCGCTTAGCAAAGCATTACCATGAGATTAGCTGACAAGAAGAGAAACTTGTACTGAAAAATATTGTCATTATACAATATAGTACCATGCTCAGGCTTACAACTGTTTTGAAGATCAAACAGCAAGAATGCAATTTGCAATCATTCCATATTCTCTGTTACCAGTGTGCAAGGTTGATACTTTCAGTGACGTTGTACTACTTTTAAAAATTGGTGCAGGGAATGAACCATGCTAATATGCACATTAATTCTTAATACCATGAATGCTATAAGTGAGTGCGATTTGCTGTTCTTCCCAGAATAGTCTTGATGAATATGTAATATTTTGGGTCGTGCCCATTTAAAGTCAGTAACTTCCTGATAATACAGACTTGGGTGGTAGTGCTGTAATGGAAAGGGAGTAGGCCACTGCCTTAATGTGTGGTTGTTCTTGAAGTTCTGCTTCTCTCATAATCCTCTGACAGCGGTAATAGGTGTCAGCAAACTAAGGAATATGCTGCTGCAGATGAAAAATGTTGTTTCCTGTTCATTTGCTTGTATAAATAATCTCTTATCATCAGGAATCAGGAATGAAAATTGTGGTTCATGATTTTCAGAAAGCTGTTAGACACATTCCACAACACCAGGTGCCCCAGAATTTGACGTAGCTCTGTTAACAATGAGACCAAATAATAGAAGTTCTGTAACAAAAAGAAGGGATCCAATCCATCTCTGTTGTTTGCCCAGTTGTCCTGGCACTTGATGGAAGAGGAGTTCAAACACAAAATCTGACTTTAGCAGAAGTTACTTAATAATTCTGCATCCAACAAAATGGAGATCCATTCTTTACAAAATGGAAATGATTCTCAATCACACTTCTTGAATGATGGAAGTGTGACCTCGTCATTATAACACTATTAACACATTATTTGGTCTGAATGCTCCGTGCCACCTGCTAATGAAAGAAATATAGTATATATAAGAAAGAATACAGTAAATTAATGTACAAATTGCAATGAATTATTTTAAACAATAGTTAAATATAAATACATTGATTTTAATATACATTTTAGTTAAAGTAAGATGTTGACATATGCCATTATTTTGTTATGTTAACTGTCAGGTCATAAGACACTAACTGGTGTATTCTGAGGGAAAGATGTTTTTAGACCATTTGTAGGGAAGAATCATGGATTCATGGTGATTACCTAATGTTAGTCCAAAAAATTACTTGATGCAAGCTTATAAATAGAAAACCTGCATGCAGAATACATCTGTTTAACCCAGTTATGTTCAATTCTAACATCATCAAGTTGAACTTTGTACCATTTAACTTGGTATGTCGGATACATCTTAAGTCTAATTAGTTAACTAAAAGAAATCATTCCATCTTTGATTTCAAATATGGACATTTTGGGAAACATAGTGTGCATTAGGAATTGTACATAAACATTAAGGGCACTTCACATAATTTGCCTCACATATAGTATCAATACAAGACTAAATCTATCTCGTATACTGCTCATATCCCCTAAGTTCACTCTTAGAATATTTGTGCCTTATACCAACATTGGGAGACCACTTGTCTATAATTGACCACAGATATCAGTCCAGAGGCGAACCTTATTGATGATTTCATTGTGGACGTGTTTTTGATCTATTGTCGCATGCAATCATTCATGATGCCCTGCACACTGGATTCTGGATCGCTAACCCATACTTCAGTCTCCACGTTCTTGTGCGAAAGTGATTGCGATTCCAAGTAGAACTTGAGATTTAGTTTGTATTTGGTTTAGCTGCTGATTCTAAGCCATGTTTACACCGTTCCATTAAAAGCAAGATCAAATTAAAAATGCCTCTCTGAATAGGGTTATAGGTTTCGCCGACATGGTTTTGTGTGGCGGTTTGAATAAAATTGGTTCTTCTGGATACAAAAAGAATGGAATGGCCTCTGGATGACTTTCTCTTTGTGTAGGGAAATCACCCACGTCTGATCTTTCTGATTTACAACTCTCTGCATAATTCTTATGCTTTAAAGACACAAAGCAAACTGGATAGAAATGGTGATTTTTAAGTGTTCAAAATAAAGTAATTGCTTTTGGAAAATGCAACATATTGTATGAATATTGCAAGGAAAGAAAGAGTTAAAATGTTATTGCTCACTGCTCGGCCTCACATGAAAGAAATGCTTTGCATACTAACAGCATCGCAGGTTTAACCACTGATTAAAACATTCTGCTTTATAGTCAAAATCCATTGCTCATTTTTTTCTGAAAATAATACCATGTTAATTATAGATCTCATCAGCCAACAATTTCTTTGGCATTGTATTATATTTCAAAATGCTTAAGAACAAATTTTACGCCTATCAATTCTTATCTGTATTTTTAACCGCACGTGAAACACAGAAAAAGGATTGCAAACATTAAAATATATACAATAGCCACCTACTTACAGATCACATTCAATGCATTTACTTGGTACCAGAAATAAAACAGGCTATAACTGTAGGATTACAAACAGATATTATCTATGTCAGATGATACAGCCGATGTGTACGTATCTTGTGATGGAATTGAAATACCTCCTGATAAACAAATTAAACTGCACTGCTGTTTTGATGAATTGGAAGGTTTTAAAATCTCAAAAGACATCATAATCCAGAAGCCATATTTCAAGGTTCACTTCTTGCTCCATAAAGAGAACACCTTTGCATCTGTTACACTACTCGAAACCACCATAAAATTGTGGGCAGTTATAATTAGATCCGCTTTCACATTCACGAGTAATACTGTTGTTTGCCTGCCGCTTTGATTAAAGAAACCATTGTCTTCCAACAGCTAGCATTAATTCTTCCAAGATGGTTTTCTGATGAGGCGTTAGTTTATTCCAGACTGCTGTTTGTTGTCTAATTTACGCCAGCTCCCCGCTGTGTTCTGTTTAAACCACGCTCTTTGTCTTGCCTTTGAAATTTACCAAAACTTACAAGAAATCAATAGTTAATTGATTATTCACTTTTCTGCAGCTTCAAACAGCAAGCATGCATAAGATCCTGGAGCAGTCGCCCTATTTTCAAGGCAGGAGGCTGCTTGGTGGCAGTTATCTACAAGCATTTTACTGTAGGCACCCCCACGAGCTGTGCGGTGGCATGCAATGCCAGTATCCGATACGGATAACGAAGACAGTTTAACGAAGCAGAGGAAGTCACCGTGTGAGTTAGATCCTTTTTACTGCTTTAAATAAATGCTGATGTACCGGGCATCAGAAACAAGAATACCATGTCCTTCCAGTCATCCCTTTGCTTTCACTTACTCTTTCCTTCCGCATGGCATTGACCAATATGCCACTGCAACGGACTGATGTAAAATTTGCGTCGGAACGGGGATGAGACTTGTGCTGTACCTCTGACATGGAATAAGGATGGCAAGCACGTAACATTACGAAATCTAGGGCAAATGCGAGAGAGAGAGAGAGACAGATGGCGGAGCTGGCCAGAAGCCAAAGCCAGTGAAATGAATTACATTGCTGAATAACTGTACACCATTGATTCTGCCACTTGTTGCTGCATGGCAATAGGGGCCCTGATGTTGGCAGGATTCTCCTTACATGTCATGTATGCCTCAGACAACTTTTCACACATAACTCACAATACTGACACTGATACGCTGCAACAACGGTGCCTTGTGTAAGAGAAGGAAAAGAAGCACAATCACTGTGATCTGGCCATTTTGCTTATTGAAGAATGGAATACTGGCATTCACAGCTGTAGTTATGTGCCACAGATTCATGTGTGCTGAGTTGAAAATGAACATTCCCTCCCCACACTGTGTGGCACAAAGAGGCAACCCTCCACAGAGCTGCCACTGCGGGATGAAGATTTCACATCTCGTCACTAAACCTACAAACGTGGCATCCTGAATTCCAAAGGAGAATATCTGCTGTCTGACAGAAAGGAAAGCTGGTCCCAGGGCTACAATGTTTGGGTGTTTTCCGAAAGCCAGGCACAGTCGCGGCAGATTGTTCAATAAATGCTCCATACCCCTGGATGAAGCTAGACATTATGTGATGCCCAGGGGGCTTTGGAAATCAAATACGATGTTTGAAGTAGCACAATTTGAGGTACATTATAAAAAAAGCAATTTGAATTTCCAATGAGGCGATGCATATCTGCATGCTAATTAGACCAGTGTCAAGCCTAGTCGGCATTCTGCTGTTGATGGCTAGGAATGTGCTCGTAAGCTGTGCTGGGAGACTGCATTCTGCATAAATTATCAGCTTTGTTCTACTGTTCATTTTTTTTCCACAAACAAATATGAAATGTAAAGATCAAAAAAGAGCACTTCAAAACTTAAAAATCATGTCACTATCAAATTTAGATTTGAGATTCTAATTGAAGATGGCACAGAAATCAGGTCATAATTACTAGACCACGCAAGCAGCTAGAGAGTTAACGTTTTACCTTTGTTTATACTGCCAAGGTATTAAAGCCTAATTGTAAGAAAAGAAATTATCAGGAAAAGCCACCTAGTGGCAACATTATGATGCCTTACAGTATTAGAGGAGGGGGGAGGAAGAAATCAACAATCTATGGAAATAAAGATTCTTGTTTGTTACACTAGCTTTTCACAGCAAACTGTCACGGTAATATATCTTTCTTTAATATATTAGTTCTCGTGTTTTTTTCCAGAATAACCAACATCACTTAGTTTTCAAATTTACACTTCAAAGCCTTTTCTGCCTTGCACTCACAAAGATTAGGATGGTTAGGTATTGTATTTCAAATATATTACCACCACATTCCTAAAGTGTTAACATACACAAATCTTCGAAATACAAAACCTCTTCATCTCAGAGCAACCTAGATTGATCATTTTTTAAACACAGAGAGAAGGCATCCATTTATTTTACCATTTATTTTGAAGCATGTTTATATGCCAGTATGCAGTGTACAAAGAGAACACAAATTAAACATGCGCATAGTAAGCCTTATTCAATTTAGCAAGGGATTTTTTTGTATATTTGTCTTTAGGTTTTGCGTCTGTAATTAATTCACATTGTACCCGACTTGTTAGCCAAAATTATGATATTAGCCAGGAAACAACCTAAAGCAGGCTTTTAAAAATAAGCCAGGAAGGATAGAAGCATGGGAAAAATTAAACAAAAAGAGAGGCAGTTAAGCAGAAAGGGATTATTGCAGAGCAATGAGACAGAACAGTGATAAAAAGGGAAATGGGAAAGCTGCAGAAATTTTGCAGAAAACCAGGTGAGGAGGAATCAAAGGATTCATAGAAGGAACAATATTATCACCTATTGTGTTGGCAGCAGTGTATTCATAATACTGATACCCCGATCATTCTAACCTAAGTAGGTGGCAAGGATTTCCTACATTAAGGAAATCCTGACTTGAGCGGCTTTAAAGATTATACACAATCTTTTCCTGACTCTTGCCAAATTCTATTGTTTTGGATGTTAAATATGTTATATCACCTCAAAGTACATGTTGTCCTTTACTTCCCTGTTGCAAAATAGTAACACTGCCTGATGTCTTGAACCCTGCATAGAAGCACGGTATGCCTGAAAATCAGCTATACTGTCCCTCCCCCACCAATATGTATGAATTCATACAAGGAGGGAGATAGTAGGCACCAGTGATTGCTGTCAGCGAGTCTGCCGCTTTGAAACATTATGTAAAATGCTTCCCTTCTCATTTACTGCTTCTGCCATTTTCCTAAGGTTTCTTTTGTCTGTGAAAGAATTTAACTTGGTGATTCTGGTAAGCCACTGACAGTTGTCGGAACTAAATAAATGGGACTTCATTAATCAGAGCACACTTTATAATTTAGTCCATGTTATTTGCATGGTCAACAATTTAAATATTTTCAATATCTCCACTTGTCTAGAGTGTTTTGGGTCCTGACTCTGCTCTCACAGAGTCTGCTCTCTGGCTTTCCCTGTGGATTCCATAGCAATGGGAGTCCTACAGCGAGATCAGCATCCGAATTGTCCTGAATGCAGCCTCCTAATTGAGCGCCTCCATGCTCACCATCAAAGTAAAGTTGGAAGGCAGCTGCCTGATTCTGCTGGCTCAGTGAGAGGATGGAACTTCGGAGGTTCCACCAGGAGAAGTGGGTGCTACGAAGATAGGTTGGGGACCGCATGGGTGCTTTTACACTGAGAATGATTTATGTTAAGTAAAAAGTTCAGGGTGGAAGGAAGACAGGAGGCCTGTCAGATTAGAGGGGAAACCTCTTTAGATGTACTATTTGAGCTGTGGGTGTGGCTATTCCTGTCTCCAGTTCTGATGGTCCCATATGCTACTCAAGGGAGCCATCTCCACTGAGTAGGCAATCTCTGCACTCATAGTGGAGTTGCTTTGCTGATAGCAGGATGCCGGTGAGGCCACAAAACTGTCTCATCTATACAAATTTGCTGCTCCCCCCTGTGCAGTTATGATAGTGTGGCCCTTTAAAGGCGGGGGAGGGGGCATCACAGGTCGAGGAGGGTCTTGCAGGTAGAGCCAGAGATTGATTGGAGCAGTCTCATTGTAATTTAGTCTGACCTTAGTGTATATATTATTCTTATTGTTGACAACAAAGGCTTTGTTGTATTAAGTCACATCGAGTCACTCTTGATCTATTATATTGGCGACGAGAAAAAACATTGAAATTATTGGGGGTTGCAGTATCCAGTTAGGGGGGGAGGAGCCTTAAGAATCAAAAGTAAGAAACAGTAAGGTACACTTACCTAGCACTGCCTGTAATCAAACAATTGAGCCTTTTGACCCCCAGGTAGACAACTGGGGAAAATAGAGAGAAACATACATTATAGAGAATGAAATAATCACTGAAGAAAAGCAAAAGGTTATTTTACCCACAGTCTGTGGACCACAGACTTAAAGTTTAGTGAGAACATTAATATCACCAGATGCTGTAGACACATTCTTTCTACCAAAATTGTGGAGCTGGTCAAAAATCATTTTAACCCCTGTCCCTCAATCATTCTGCTGAGATACAAATTTCACACAGCAATCTGTGAACCGGGGGGAAACAAACTCAGGGCTTCATGGCAAGACTTAGTGGACTGACAGACCATTGTGAATTTGATTCAGCATTAGAAGAAATGTTAAGGGACACATTGGTCTCTGATATAAACAGATTAATAATACAAAAAAGTTATTGACGGAGACCAAAGTTACCTTAGAAAAATCTGTGGAGCTGGCCCACGTGACTTAATGTGGGGAGCAGGACATAACAGAGTTACTAGGTTTGCAAGGTATGCTGAACAAGGTAAATCACTTGTGGTAGAAAACGACTGTGATGAAAAACAGCCCAGAAGTGAGCATAACAGTGCCCATTAGAAGCAGTGCAACAGTGAGACTGAAATGTGTTTTCGATGTAGGGGAGAAAACACCTCAAAGAAGTTTGTAGATGCAAGAATTATGTGTGCTTCAAGTGTAACAAGAAATGTCACTTAAAAGTGTATTACAGAGCAAAGCAACCTATACACTGAGTGCAAAAAAAAGGCAGTGACTATTAGCTTAACTCCCTTAAACAATTTGGGTGAAGAGTCCAACAAGAGATCCGAGTCATTCATTGTAAACTATATCCAACTAAGCAAAGTGACCCCAATAGAGATAACTCTGCTGGTAAGTGGAAAGTGCTCAGAATGGAGGTCAATACTGGGGCAACAGCCACAGTCACGGGGAACAGACATTGTGTTCTCTTCAGAAATGACTCCAACCATTCACATTAAGTGAGTCAGGTGCCATTTTTCTCCACGTATTCCAGAGAAAATATGCAGGAATAAACGCAGCAACAGTCACCGCGGCACACACTTCTGACCCGATTATGGAGCTGGTCAAAAATCATTTTAACCCCCTTCTCTCATTCATTGTGCGAAGATGCAAATTTCACACAGCAGCCCATGAAAGAGGAGAAAGATAGACTCAGGCTTCATGGTAGGACTTAGCAGACTGGCAGAACATTGTGAATTTGATTCAGAATCTGGCATTCCATGGCACATCAGAACCAGACAGTGAAGCTGCCGATCTTGGTAAGCTACGATCACTTGTTTAATGGGCCATGGTTGGTTAAAGTAAATACAGCTAAACTGGCAGAAAATATTAAATCTGAGGGGTGGAGGTTTTCAAGAGTTATTGTGTAAATTTGTGAGGTCTTTCATGACAAATTAGGATGTATAAGGGGAGCTAAAGCTAAAACCTATCTATATCAAGAAGTAACATTTAAATATTTTGGGCCCACTTGGTGCCTTTTGTCCTTCCTCAAAACATGAAAATTGCACTCAGGAGATTGGAAGATTTGGGCATTATAAAAACCTTACAATTCTCTGAATGGGCTGCACTCACAGTCTCCAGAGTAAGAATTTGTAGGAATTACGAATTAATTGTCAATAGAGAAGCGCAATTAGACATGCACACAATACTCAGAACTGAAGTTATCTATGCTAAAATAGCAGGAGGTTTAATATATGCTAAATTGGACCTCAGCCATGTCTATCAGCAGCTGCAGTTGAAGGAGGACTCGCAAAAATTGGTGACAATCAACACACAAAACTGTTGTACCTGTAAACAAGGTTGCCTGTTGGAGTTTCATCAGCCTGTGTCATTTTCCAGTGTATGATGGAGAGTCTTTTGTAAGGCATCCCCAGTATAGTGGCTTATCTGGATGACGTACTAATCATTAGTACCTCACCTGAAAAGCATGGATTCAAAATAGCGGAAGCCATTGAAACAATTTTAGGAAGTGTGGGTTAGGCTGAAATGGGAGAAATATACATTTCGATCAGAAGAAGTTTCCTACTTTGGGTTCAAATTCAATTGAAAAGGATTATAACAACAGCCAAAAGATATATCTGAGCCGAAATTATTTCTTGGGATGATAAACTATTATGGCAGATTTTTTAAAAACACCAAAGGTGGAAATGGGGAAGAACGAAAGAAAGCCTTCATAAAAGCCAAATACATTCTGCAGTCATCTGCCTTGTTGATGTATTTTGACACAAATAACTCTTAATAGTAACCTGCGATGTTTCACTGCGTGGAATGGGAGCAGTTTTGTCCCACTGGATGCCTGATGGAGCAGATTGTCTTTGCTTCAAAAACATTATCCAATGAGGAAAGGAAATACTATCAAATAGTAGAAAGCTTGGATGTCATCTATGTGGTCAAGCTCACAAGGCACAGGAAACCACCCATGACAGTCAAAAAGGGTAAACTAAGGACGTAAAATCTAAAAATTGGTAACACTTTGAAGAAGGTATCTGATTAGAGTCATAGAGGCAACCTGTCCATGCCATCCTTTTTCTCTTAAACCCCTAAGTTTGTCACAATTGTCTGGATTTGGCCCAATTCCCTCTCTGCCCATCTTACCCATGTAATTGTCTAAATGCTTTTTAAAAAACAAAATTATACCCACCTCTACTACTACCTGTGGCAGCTTGTTCCAGATGCTCACCACCCTCTGTGTGAAAATATTACCCCTTTAGATATTTTTGTATCTTTTCCCTCTCATCTTAAACCCATGCCCTCTAGTTTTAGACTTCCCCACCTTTGAGAAAACATATTGACTATCTAGCGGATCCATGCCCCTCATTATTTTATAAACCACTACAAGATCACCCCTCTGCCTCCTATGCTCCAGAGAAAAAAGTCCCAGTCTATTCAGCCTCTCATTATAAATCAATCTAACAAGTTCCAGTAACATCCTAGTAAGTCTTTTCTGCACTCTTTCTAGTTTAATAATATCTTTCTATAATAGGGTGACCAGAACTGTACACAATATTTCAAGTGTGGACTTACCAATGTCTTGTACAACTTCAACAACTTGTACCAACTCATGTATTTAATGTTCTGACCAATGAAACTAAACATGCTGAATGCTTTCTTCACTACTCTATTCACCTGTGACTCTACCTTTAGGGAGCTATGAACCTGTACCCCTAGATCTCTTTGTTCTGGAACTCTCTCCAACAGCCTGCCATTAACTGAGTAAATCCTGTCCTGGTTATCTACCAAAATGCATCACCTTGTATTTATCTAAATTAAACTTCATCTGCCATTCATCAGCCCACTGATCCAATTGATCAAGTTCACATTGCAATATGAGATATCCTTTTTCACTGTTCACTAATCCATCAATCTTGGTGTCGTCTGCAAACTTACTAACCATGCCCCCTATACTCTCATCCAAATCATTAATATAAATGATAAATAACAGTAGATCCAGCACTGATCCCTGAGGCACACTGCTGGTTACAGGCCATCAGTTTGAAAAATTTCCCTCGATAGCCATCCTCTGGTTTCTATCATCAAGCCAATTTTGTATCCATTTAGATACTTCACATTGGATCCTGTGAAATTGTCTTCATGCAACAATTTACCTTATCAATGGCCTTGCTAACATCTATGTAGGCAACATCAACTGCACTGCCCTCATCTCTGGTTACTCCTTCAAAAAACTCAATCAAATTTGTGAGACATGATTTTCCACTCACAAAGTCATGCTAACTGTCCCTAATTAGTCTTTGCATCTCTAAATGCCTATAGAACGTATCTCTCAAAAATACCCATCAGAGACATAAGGTCCACTGGCCTGTACTTCCCAGGCTTTTTCCTGCATCCCTTTTTAAACAAAGGCACTACATTTGCCAGTCTCTAATCTTCAGGAACCTCACCTGTGACTATTGATGCATCAAATTTCTCTGCAATTTCTTCCCTAGCCTCCTACAATGTCCTGAGATACACTTCATCAGTTCCCAGGGATTTATTTATGTGCTTTAAGAGTTCCAGCACCTCCTTTTCTGTAACATGTACACTCCTCAAGACATCATTATTCACTTCCCCAAGTTCCCTAACATCCATGCCTTTCTCAACAGTAAATCCTGATGAGAAATATGCATTTTGGATCTCATCTATCTCTTGTGTGATTCTACCAATCTCACTGGTAATTCACTGAAATTGGGCTGACAAGTAATAATGTAAGGAATAATACTGGAAAAACGCAGATTCTCGTCATAATCAACAGAAGTACGGTATGTCACAGTTAGTAATAGGCGTGATGCCCTGATATCCTACATGTAGAGAGTTGTAATCCAAAAAGAATGGGCGGAATTTTATGGCCTCGATTGGGCAAGATCGTAAAGTCCCACCTGAGACCAATGGAGATTTTCATTCTAGGAACCTCACCCATTCCGATTTTGGTGGTAGGGTTTCGGCTAATATATCTACCCTGAAACTGTAAGCAGAACCTCCCTGCATTAAGCAAGGTGAGGCCAGGTGTCCCAATAAATGCTGATTTTAGTAGGCCTGTTGCCTCTCCCTATCTCTTGGCTATTATCAATCTGAGATACCTGTACCCCTCCACCCCTGGCCTCTTGCACATACCTGATTTGAGTCATTCTGCAATCAGTGGCTGGTGCCTTCAGCTGCTGAGTTCCTGAGTTCTGGAATATCCTTCCTCTAGACCTCAGTTTCCTCCTCTACGGCACCCATTAAAACTCACCCCTTTGTTCTTCAACTATCTTCGTAATTCTTTCCATGGCTGGGTGTCAAATTTTGTCTCTTGACACTCCTGCCTTGGGATGTTTTGCCATATCAAAGGTGCTATATAAATGCAAGTTGTTGAGAGCTGACACTCTCTCATGTAATCTCATTAACTCACCAAAGATCGTTCTGCATTCTCCTTTTTAAATATATGCCCCTTGGAATTCCATTTTAACGTGTGAAATTTGGGCTGGAATTCTCCAACCTGATTGGTGGCTAGGATTGTCTGGTTCTGCTGCAGTAAATGAAGATTTGGCTGCATGCAAAATTCTTCGTTCTCACTGGCAATGGTGGCAGGGTAGATGAGATCGCAGAATCCTGGTCCTTGGGTTATGATACAGATACTGAATATCCTCTGGGGGCAATGAGGAGTATGGTTTGGTGCAGGTGTGCTGTACCTCCTGTCACTGCTGATACTATCTGTGTGGTGCACCATCTTGCTGTCTTGAGAAGGGCACTTGTGTGGGCATCCCCTGTATGTGGTGAAAGCAACTAATCTGGTCCAATTGGCTGACGTGATCTTCATTCCCCAAATTTGGACAACATAGATTAATTTGACCAATTTGCATACCATTCATTCAGAATCAAACATTCAGCAGCAAGTGGGACCCAGCTCTAACATTATTCAAAAGGACCAGGAGCATAACCAGCAGGTAAGATAAGGAGATTTTGAGGGGATTTTGCTATTGCAAAGTCTCTGGGAATATATTGTAATGTTTCTCGTGATGTTGTGGTGAGTTCTTGGATTTGGCAGAAACCTTGCTGCATTCTTACAGAGAAGGCAGAGGATTTGTTGTAAAGACAGACAATGATATTCAGGATAGATTGATTGGTCATTCTAAATGACCCTTTAGTGTCAGTTAGAGGGATTAGTGGGGTAAATGATCACAGGGAGTGGATGGGATTGTTGTTTTTGCATACTTGATGGGCTGAATGGCCTCCTTCTGCACGGTCGGGTTTCTATGAATCTTGGAAAAACTCAGCAGGTCTGGCAGCATCCATGGAAAAAGAAACAGAGTTAGCATTTTGAGTCCATGTGAGTTTTTCAGAGCTGAAGAAACGGAAATATATGATGGCTCTTCTGTTGTTGGGTAAGGAACAAGTGAATCAAGATAGAGCAGAGACAGGCCAGATGTCAGGTGAAATTAAATGACAGAAGTATCCTGGATACAAAACAAAGTTAGTGATGTAGATACTATGAACAACTAAAACAGGTATTAGCAACAGCATAAAAACCAGCCATGTCTGAAAGCAAATTACAGAGTATGTTATAAACAGAATAAGGGACAGCACTCTCTGAAAGCAAACCACGAGAACAAGATAGAGACTGGCACTTGATGTGGTGAAGGGGAGGGTGGCTGGGGAAAGAGAAGGGGGTAGGAAAAAACATCAAAATGGAGGACAGAGTTCATGGTGTGAACTTGTTGAACTCTGTGTTAAGCCTAAAAGGTGTCTAATTGGAAGATGAGTTGCCATTTGCCCTTATCTTGAGCTTCACTGGATCATTGCAACAGGCTGAGGACAGAAATGTGGATATGAGAGCAAGATGGTGAATAAAAATGACAAGCAATGGGAAGGTTGAGGTCTTGCTTTTGGATAGAGCAAAGGTGTTCCACAAAATGGTCATCCAGTCTGTGTTTAGTTTCCTCAGTGTAGAGGAGACCATTTTGTGAACAGCAAATATAGTAGACTAAATTGAAACACAGCTTCACCTGGAATGACTGCTTATGACCTTGGATGGCGAAGAATGAGAAGGTGCAATGCTATGAAGGCACAGTGGTTGGCATTGCTGACTCACAGTGCCAGGGACTTGGGTTCGATTGCAACCTTACGTCACCGTCTGTGAGGAGTTTGTACATTCTTCCAGTGTCTGAGTGGCTTTCCTCCAGATGCTCTAATTTCCTTCTATATTTCAAAGATCTGCAGGTTAGGTGAATTGGCCATGCTAAATTTCCCCTTAGTGTAGGTTGGGTGGATTAGCCATGGTAATTACACAGGGTGCTAGAATTCGGGGGGGGGGGTGGACTTGGGTCAGATGCTCTTTTGGAGACTAGTGTAGATACAAGGGGCTGAATGAATTCCTTTTGTACTATAGGGATTCTTGCGTAAAGGGGAAGGTATAACACCGCCTGTAATTATATGAAAGGGGCGTTGGGAAGGGGATAAGGTGTTGGGGTGATTGAGGAGTGGACCAGAATGTCACAGAGAGTACAGTTCTTGTGTATTTTTGACAGGATTTAGTGACTTGCCCACATAAGGCCCATACAAGTGGGATTCGAAGGAGATTGGTTACGATGGGTAGGGGTTTGGTTTGCGTAGTGTTTGCCCTAAATTCTAGTTGGAGTACATCCACTTGGATGTTCAACATTATACTGTCACTTCCGAATTTTGCATGCAGTGAGAATCATGGAGCTCAGCCTTCTCACTGCAGCCTGGCAAGACATTAATTAAGGTAGGTAAACATGCAGATTTTATGGTAATTTTTAGAATGTTTTGAACGACGCATGGGAACTAGGGTGTTTCAGAGACCTGCCTAAAACAAAGCTTTTCGAGTTGGCAAAAATATTGCAGGTGACATTATCTGACAGCATAAGGATAGGGCAAGTAATTATGGCGACAGCTCAGCATCTAAAAATTGCCAAAAAGACATTCAGAGTCAATGGAAATAGCTATAATTCAATTAGAAATGAAACAGCTTAAACATGAAAAAGAATTAAAGCAGCTTGAATTCAAAATAAAGGAAAGAGAGAGAGTAGCAAAAGTCAAAGGAAGGAAAGCCATTGCGAAACAAAAAGCCAGAGAAAGGGAGGAGCAAAAAGCTTGAACTGCAGGCAATTTGAATTGCAGACAAGAAGATAAAAGAAGAATTTCAACTTCAGAAACTGGCAATAAAAAGTGAATGTTAATTAAAATTGACAGAGGTAAAGGGAAAAGTATGTTTGAATATATTGATAAGGAGAATGAAAAGGAGCAAGAGCTTCATAGTCAAAGGCTTGGTGCAGGTCTATTTAAATATGTCCAAGCATTGCCAAGATTTGATGAGAAGGATGTAGAAGCCTTTTTCATTTCATTTTAGAAAGTGCCTAAACAAATGAAATGGCTACAGGACATGTGAGTATGATGTTCCTCTTTCATGTCCTTCTACTCGTTTCATCGAACCAGAGTTGCTTTTTCCTTTGATATCAATAGAGAAAGGGGAGATATACTGAACTTGAGGTTAGGGCTAGCAATTGTGGTTGCAAACAATTATTCTATGACTGATATTCTCCGTTGACTCGTGGATGTTTACTTTGAATTTGGAACACTTCAGAATGAAAAAAATGTTCCCTTTGCAGAATTGAGAGTTTGGGTGGACTTTCTGGCCCCAGGATTGTCCAGTCCCATTAAAAGTCGATGGACTATTGGCTGGGCCAACTGATCTTCACAGTGGGCCCCACTACAACAAAGGGTGAATATTCCCAACTATTTTTACAAGGACCATGCTATTGCCACTTCTTCCAATAACACTGTGAATAAATGTACATGTGATACACGGGTACTCTCAGCAACTGAGGCCGCTCCAGCTATATGTCACTGTTAATTCTATATAGAAAGGTAAACATAACTTGAAAATGTAAGCAATAAGTTATATTAATGAAGGATCATCCAGATTTGAAACACTAGCTCTATTCTCTCTCCATAGATGCTGTCAGACCTGCTGAGATTTTTCGGCATTTTCTTTCTTTGATTTTGATTCCAGCACCCGCAGTATTTTATTTTATCTAAGTTGTATTGCGAGTATGTTTCAGACCTGATAGGATTTTAAATTCTAATTTTCTACTAATATTTGCAAAGAAATATATGTCTTATAAAAATGAGCAGTTACATTGGTCAGATGTCGTCATGTATTTTGATTAATAATGGGGGTTGTTTGATTACTTGCACGCTTTAATCAGTGACACTGGGTTGTAATTGCACAACTTCAAAACTAAACAAGTCGCAATCAACAGAGGTTTTTTTCAGCAACTTTCCTTCATTGCAGTGATGCTGGTGCTAAAGTTATTTTTTGTTCTAAATCTAGGAATAGTGAACTACTACTAGAGTATGATAGCAGGTTGGTGGAAAGATGAATTCCGGTTTTCTTTAAAGGCGTTAAATAAAACTAGGTGGCCAACTGTAGGAACTCTCCCATGGCCCCACTGAAGGATACAATGGTGAGGACGGAGTGGCCAGAGAGAGAATTTGGCAAGCATCCAAAAATCAGTTTGCTCCTGGTGTATATATTCCATGGGATCTTCTGCTCATGCCTGCCTTGAGAGAGCAGGAAAACCTGATCTGCAGTTTACTGTTGGAATGCAAATGAAGATCTGACTGGAATCTTTCATCGACACCTGATTCTCCGTGAGGCCAGTGGGAAAACACACTGGTTCAGAATACATCAGGAACAATGCGGCACGATGCCCAGGGCTGCCTCTGGAGTTTGGGATGGGGACTGCCAACAACTCTTTGACCTTCCAAAATCAGGTGAGGGGAGCATCCACAGGTGGTTCTTCCAACTTCAGTATCATTGAGGAGATCCACCTTCCAGCCTCAGACTGTTCTTGGAAATCCATCTTCTTTCTCAGGAAGTCCATCTTTCTTCTTCAATGCTGGGTCAGTGATTTCTTTGAAGTTTATTTACTAGTGTCACAAATAGGCTTACATGCACATTGCAATGAAGCTACAGTGAAAAAGCCCCAGTTGCTACACTCCGGTGCTTGTTCGGGTACACTGAGGGAGAATTTAGCATGGCCAATGCACCTAACCAACACATCTTTCGGACTGTGGGAGGAAACTGAAGGAGCCTGGGGGAATCCCATGCAGGCAGAGGGAGAACATACAGACTCCACACAGTGACCCAATTTGGGAATCAAATCTAGGTCCCTGGCACTGTGAGACAGCAGTGCAAACTACTGTGCCACCATGCCAGCCCACCATGATGTTGGTGAATTTCCAATACTATACTCAGCTATGATGGCAGGACTTGGGCCATCATGTCCACTCCACCACAGAATATGTCGATAAACTGTTGAGAGTGAAATTAATGAAGTTGGTGCCAGAAGATATGGCATGGTTTTCAGTTGCCCTCTGCAGCAGGAAACACGCCCACCTCCATCAGATGGGAGCATTCTGACTCACACATGGATGAGCACGCCCTTAAAATGCTGAAAGTCCAGCTGTCTCCTTAAATGGCCTTTGGGGAAGTAAGAGAGGAATCAGCAAAGATTTAATTCTAAATCCACAGATCTGCACTTAGCTCTCAGGCAGACCTTCCACCCACTTCATTCTGTCACACATGTACTTGGCAGTAAAAATTGTTTGTTTCTCTGGCATGAGTCCACAGGATATGTGCTTGAATATTCAAATCTAGTGGATAGAAGTTGAAGTACAAAATGGGTTCGAAAAACAAACTAAGCCAACTTAAGCATTCCACTTATCTTGAACATGCTTTATTAAGAATCTGCAATTTCCCTTTCAATTTATAAGCATTTTCAAACTGGAAATGTGACTAGTGATCCTGAAGTATAGATACCAAGTGCAGCAGCTTCAGTTTGTCAACTTGTTCTTCATATTAGATTTTAACACATCAAGAGCAGTGAATGGAGTTCAATAGTGCACGGGAAACCCGGTAATCAATCATCTGCGAGTGGTTTTTTTAACTCAAACTCTGTGAGCTAGTAACATTCTCCTCTAATCAACGATAGCCAGTGGGTGTGATAATGACCTGCATGAATTGTTTAGAATTCCAGTACGAAAAAACATGTAATTTGGTGGAATTTGGAGTTGGGAGCACAACAGAATGAATTGATGGAATGGATTCCATTTGCCTCAGGGAAGTCAATGGCCTATTAATATTATCATTAGACTATTAATCCAGAAACTCAATTAATGTTCTGCAACCTTTGTTCGAATCCTGCCATTGCAGCTGGTGGAATTTGAATTCAACAAAAATACCTGGAATTAAAAACTCACTGATGACATGGAGCTGCTGACAATTGTCAGAAAAACCCATCTGGTTCATTAATTTCCTTTAGGAAAGGAAATCTGCTATCCTGTCCTGGTCTGGTCTATATGTGACTCCACAGCTACAGCAATGTGGTTGATTCTAAACTGCCCCCCAAGCGCAACTAGGGGTTAAGCAAAACATTCTGGCCAGCCAGTGATGTCCATGTCCTATGAATAAATAAAAAAATCTGCACCCCATTTTAATTATGTCACTAGGGGCTGTAAATACGCACTGGCAGATATTGTTCCCTGGTGATGGAGGAAGGAGTCTGCTGAAAGAAAATTAGTATGATTGGAGGAAATGGAGAAGGTCATCCGTGGAAGTGTAACACCACATAAGTGGCTTAATGACCAGGGCAAGAAATGTAGGTATCATGCATATCAATTGCATCGCGGTGTGAACATCACCCCAACATCCTCACCCTGCCTTCACAAGTCTAAGCACATCACTGAGCACCAATCCATCCATCTATTCCTCACATTCCCATCGCCAGCTGCCACTGATACTAACACACAACTTTTGTACTGTTGTGTATCCATCTTCTGGGCATACCAAACATGTATTCTGGACATGTTCTGTACATGGGACTAGCACAATATTCCTAGGTCTCTTCCTTCCTTAGTTGTGGGAGAAGAGAGCAGGAACTGAAATATAGTCAGTATTATAATAGGAAAAGTGCTGGAAAAATGAATGGAGTTCAAGGCTGACAAGAATCTTAGACGCAACGGCCTACATGTTTGGGTCTCAAAGGAAGAGTCTGTAATGATAGTGGATACATTGGTTGTAATCTTCCAACATTTCCTAGAGCAACCCTGGTTCACTGAAATATGCCAGAGGAGCAACAGCAGGCATTCACAAAATGAAGTGTCAACCCTGTTGAAGCTACAACATGTAACTAATTGTATATCAAACAATGGAAACAGCATGCCATAGACAGAGCTAAGCGATCCCACAACCAATGGATCAGATCTAAGATCTGCAGTCCTGCCACACCAGGTCATGAATGGTTTGGGTCAATTAAACAACTGGCTGAAGGCTCCATAAATATCCTGATTCCTAGTGACGGAGGATCCCAATATTTCAATGTGAAAGATAAGGTGAAACGTTTGCAGCTTTCTTCAGCCAGAAGTGCCAAATGGATGATCCATTTGACCTCCTCCTGAAGTCACAGATGACAGTCTTCAGACAATTCAATTCACTCCCCATGATAATATCAAGAAATGCCGTAAGGCACTGGATGCTGCAAAGACTATGGGCCTTAAAAATATTCTAGTTATAGCTCCAAAACTAGCTGCACACATTCTGTTCCATTACAGTTACAACACTGGTATCTACCTGGCAATGTGGAAAATTGTTTAGGTGTGTACTGTACACAAAGCAGGATAAATCCAATCTGACCAATTATGGCCCCATCAGTTAACTCATAATCATTTAAAAAGTAATGAAAGAGGTCTTCAACAGTGCTATCAAGTGACAATCAGTCGTAAGGTGCTTCAAGATGCTCAGTTCTGTCACACAGTTCAGCCCTTGTCCTCATTACAGTTTTGGACCAAACATTGAAAAAAAGAGCTGAATTTGAGAGGTGAGGTGAGAGTGACTGCCCTTAACATCAAGGTAGTATTTTGCTAAGTATGGCATCAAGGAGCCCTAGCAAAACTGAAGGCAGTGCGAAATGGAAGAAAAAGCTGGAGTCATACCTGGCAGAGAAGAGATGGTTTGGTAGTTGGGAATCAATCATCTCACTTCCGGGATGTCACTGCAGGAATTCCTCAGGATAGTGTCCTAGGTCCAACCATCTTTAGCTCCTTCATCAATGACTTGCCTTCCATCAAAAGGTTAGAAGTGAGGGTATACATTGATGACTGCACAATGTTCACAACTCCTCAAATGCTGAAATAGAGTGTGTCCATATGCAGCAATATCTGGACAACATTCAGACCTGGGCTGATAAGTAGCAAGTAACATATTATGCACTGTACTGGTGTTAGGCAATGACAATCTAAAACAAAGAGAGAATCTAACTAGCTGCCTTTGACATTCAGTGGTATTACCATTGCTGAATCCCCACTATTCTGGGAGTTACCATTGACCGGAAACTAAACTGGACCAGCCATATAATTACTGTGGCTCCAAGAGCAGGTTAGATGCTGGGAAATCTGTGGTGACCAACTCACCTCCTGGCCCCTCAAAGATTGTCAATCATCTACAAGGCCAAAGTCAGAGTGTGATGGAATACTCTTCAATTGCCTGGATGAGTGCAGTTATGATCACAGTTTAGACATATAGGACTGACACAAGAATTTAAATACTATCCAGTACAAAATAACCCACTTAGTTCATCATTCAACACCTTCACTAGTCACTCCCATCACCACTTATACACAGCAGCAGCAGTGTGTAGCATCTACAAGATGCACTACATCAACTTGCTAACGTTCCTTTGACAGAACTTAACATACCCTTGACAGCTATCATCTAGAAGAACAATGGCAACAAGTATATGTGATCACCCCTACCTGCATGCTCCCCTTCAAGCCACACACCATCTTGACATTGATCTTGATAATCTGCTACTCCTTCACTGTTGTGTAATCAAAGCCCCGGAAGTCCCTTCCTGACAGCAGTGTGGGTGTACTTGCACCACATGGAACTTCACTAGTTCAAAAAGGTGGCTCATTAGATCTTATGAACAAAGAAAAATCTCTGAAAAGTGTTAATGATTGTAAAACCACAGATTATATTTATACAAGAAGGAAAGAAGAAAGAAATCAGGAAACCATAGGCCAGTTAACATCTATCATTGGGAAAGCATTAAAATTCATTACTCAGGTAGTCTCAGAAGATTTAGAAAATCATAGTACAATCAAGCACAGTCAACATAGTTTTGTGAAATGAAAATTGTGTTTGACAAATTTCTTAGAGTTCTTTGAAGAATTACATTTTTCTTTTGATTACTTCTTGTAAAATAATGGTATTTTTGTTAAACACACGCTGATGTTATCGAAAATCAATTACTATTTTCTATGCAAATTACTCTGACAATATCAGTCCTATATGTCTAAATTGTGATCACAGTAAAGACTGTTGGTTCATCTGAGAACTTATGTAGGTAAGTTGTTTTACACTTTACTGTATCAGCTGTTTTTGTAAGTCAGGAGGGAGTGGAAAAATGTTTCAAGATGAGTATTTTGTAATATTGCCTGCTTTGCTCCCCTCTCTGCTGGGGAGTATAAATAGTTCAATAATGGTTGCCTATAACAGCGCATGGATAAGTTTCATTTGGAGCAATACATAATGGCTGAATTTCCTGAAACACAAATGGAGACCAAGGGCTGGAATTTCATCTCCAAATGGAGGTATGAATCAGATTATCAAAGCTGGACACAGCGTCAGATTTTCTGGCCTCCCCAGAGTGTCTTACTCATGGTGGGACTGCCAGTACTGTTGGCTGGTTTTACTAACAATGTGATTTCCCCACACTGCCAGAAAACTCACGTAGGAGTGTGCCGTTGATGGGACCAAAAGATCCACTGGCCTGAGCAACAAGAAAGTTCCAGCCTAGTTTTTGTTTGCTTGAGAATCAATTTTCCTCTCTTTTCCTGGCCTCACAAAATTTTTGTGTAGTCTTCTGGTGGGTCAGAAAGACTTTTAGTCAAGACACATATGCACATCTTCTGACTTTAGGGCCCTTTGTGAGATGAAGAGGAAAATTCTATTTTCTCACTCTCACTATATACTTGTCCCCCTGTGGGTTTTGGCAATCCTTGGGAGTTTGTGCCCACTTGGGCAAGTCTGTTGATGAGCCTGCAATATAGGCAAAGTTAAATGTTTTGACACATTCAATTACTACATTGTAATGTAAATGTGTTTTTAATGCAGTGCTTCACCATTGATCTCATTGTTGCAAAGGTAAGTTGACTATTTCATTAGTGTTGTTATGTTAGTGTTGGCATTCATTAAAGTGCTTTTGTCTTTTGGAGTAAGTACCTCAATGTTTTAAAAAAAGTGTTGGAGTAAATGTTCTGCCAGCCGCCGTTGTCATGTTTTAAGCTGTGACTTAAATCGAATCATGACTTTGCTGCTTTTGAAAGTTGAAAAGACTCTCTCCATTGAGGGCTTGGCAATCTGCTTTGAAATAAAAATGGATAAGAGTTATTTCAGTTTTTGGAAACATAGCTGGGAGATTTTGTTTTGTCAACTATAGCCATTATGGATGTTTGCTGAGTTTCAGATGTGGTAATGACATCAACTCAACGGGTGGTTTATTGGTCCAAGAACCATTGAAACTATGAAGAGGCTGTAACAACAGTATTCCCTCAATGTACTTCCTTGTTTGTTTAGAAAGCTAATCAGCACTTAAAGGAATATAGATTTTCACATTGGAAAAGCTTTCCCCCAGTCTTAATGTTAGCATGTTTGAATTCAGGGATTTATTAGATGGTTACAGGTTTAATTTTTTCCATGATTTTAAAGTAATTCCTACTGCCATTGAATACCCCTTGGGGACTGTACATAGTGAATACCAGATGAATGGCTATGTAGAATACATGGAGGCATGTAGGTGGTATGAAGATGACATAGAAACTCTAAGGGAGTTTGGATGATATTGATGGGGTTGGGGTGACATGGGATGGTGAGGGAACACGGTATGCATTGGACAGATAAGGGTACTTGGGAGGGGTTGGCATGAGTGGTATGGAGGTTGAATGAGAAATCTAAGGTAGCATGGGGCTGGGTGAGGGTGAAAGGGCATGGGGTTGTGAGGCAATTTACAGGGTGGCCGGGGATTCCTGGCACCTTGCCTACCAGCAGCAGCTTGCAGGTGGGGGTGGCAGAGAACGTCAGGCAGCGGGGTTGTAACCTGGAGCGCAAGCCTGGTCCCAGGTGCCATAGCATGGTGTGCCTTGGTATGTTTGGGGAACAGGGAGGTGGCATGAGTGATTAGAGATGGCATGGGGTGATTGAGAGGATGAAGGTTGAGCTTTATGAGCATTTAAACAATGTTGGGATGTGGGCTGTTGTGTTGCAGAATTGAGCCAGGCCTTCTAATTGAGTTAACTTTGTTCCCAATATCTTCACACTCTTCTATAAAACATCTCACTGCCATTTGGTTAAGCAGGAGATCAGAAGTCAATATTTACTTGGCTTGGATTTATTCACAAAATGAAACATTACAAATGGATATCTGCTAACCCTACCCATCACCCTAGTGCCAATAATTGTCACTTTACTGGTACTCAAATAAATGAGTATTCTTCACTTGTTTATCTTTACTATTAATTTATACAATTAATAGATCTCCTTTTCTTTAAATACAAGTTAACAATTAATATGGACAATAGGATTTCAAAACAAATTGAAGAAGAACAATTATTTTCCATGTTTCGTATGAAGTACAATATTAGTTTATTTCTCAGTGTCACAAGTAGGCTTACATTAATGCTGCAGTGAAGTTACTGTGAAAATTCTCTAGTCGCCACACCCTGACACATGTTGGGTATACTGAGGGAGAATTTAGCATTGCCAATGTACCTAACCAGCACATCTTTCAGACTGCAAGGAAACGAGAGGAACTGGAGGAAACCCATGCAGACATAGGGAGAATGTGCAGACTCCACATAGGTACTCACCGAAGCCAGAATTGAACTATGATTCTTTGAGCATGAATATGTCAGGCTGTTGCTTGGCTAGTTTGTGAAACAGCTGAACCAATTTTGGCATGAGTTACAAGATGTTACTAAGGAAGGCTAAGTTTTGACTTGATATCACCACGTGTCTTGCTAAGTCATTTCAGAATCAACCACATTGCTGTGAATCTGGAGTCACATGTAGGCCAGGCCAGAGACAATAGATGTTGTTTTATGACAATTGACAATAGTATCACTTAACTTCTAATTCCAGATTTTTTTAATGAATTCAAATTCCATTACCCACTAGGGATTCATTTCGTTTCTGGATTACCTGGCTAGTGACAATAGCATTGTGCCACTACTTCACCTAATTCTATCTTTGATCACATAGTTTCGACTCTGAGAACATCAGCAGGGGTAATCATACTCTGACAATTTACATTCGCTTTCGGCCATTCTTTACAAAAGCTCCTTGGATTGTAATCATCTGTCTTAAAAAATAGTTCTACGTTTTCAAACTTCAGAATTAGGCAACCATTCTGTGTGACAATGTTAAACACCCAACAAGATTTCCATAGTAACTTCATTGCAGTGTTAATGTAAACCTACTTAACAGATGACACTACTTTAGCAGATGACACTAAAGTCGGTGGAGTGGTAGATAGTGAAGAGGGGTGTTATAGTTTGCAGAGGGACTTAGACAAGTTGCAGAGCTGGGCCGAGAGGTGGCAAATGGAGTTTAATGTGGAAAAGTGTGAGGTAATGCACTATGGCAGAAATAATAAATGTGTAGAGTATAGGGCTAATGGTAGGATTCTTAGTAGTCTAGATGAACAGAGGGATCTTGGTGTGTATGTGCATAGATCCCTGAAAGTAGGCAGTCAAGTCGAGAAGGTTGTTAAGAAGGCATATGGAGTCTTGGCTTTTATTGGTAGGGGGATTGAATTTCGGAGCCGCAACGTCATGTTGCAACTGTACAAAACTCTAGTGCGGCCGCACTTGGAGTATTGTGTGCAGTTCTGGTCCCCACATTATAAGAAAGATGTGGAGGCATTGGAGAGGGTACAGAGGAGGTTTACCAGGATGTTGCCTGGTATGGAGGGCAGGTCTTATGAGGAGAGGCTGAGGGATTTGAGGTTGTTTTCGTTAGAAAGGAGGCGGCTAAGAGGGGACCTAATCGAAACATATAAGATGATTAGAGGTTTAGATAGGGTGGACAGTGATAGACTTTTTCCTAGGATGGAGAAAGCTAGCACGAGGGGACACAGCTTTAAATTAAGGGGTGATAGTTACAGGACGGATGTCAGAGGTAGGTTTTTTACCCAAAGGGTGGTTCGGGAGTGGAATGCCCTGCCTGCAGCAGTTGTGGATGCGCCAAGTTTGGTGGCATTTAAGAGGTTAGTTGATAAGTATATGGAAGAGCAGGGAATGGTTTAGTTTGGAGGGGCATTGCTTTTTATATTGGTCGGCGCAACATCGAAGGCCGAAGGGCCTGTTCTGTGCTGTAGTGTTCTATGTTCTATGTTCTACTTGTGATACTGATAAATAAGCTTAAAACTTAAAGTTAAGCTATTTAGTGAAGGAGGAGAATAGGAGTTAGTTTTACATGAGTTAGATTTATTCTCAAAGTGAAATATTGCATCCTCATCCCATTCAGGCACCTAATTTCAAAATTATTCAATTGGCAGCATTTTGGTATCTGAAGGTTATGAAAGGCACTATATAAATGAAAGTTTTCTTTCATCAGGTGGCACAGTGGTTAGCACTGCGGTTTCACAGTGCCAGGGACCCACGTTCAATTCCAAACTTAAGTGACTATGTGGAGTTTGCATATTTTCCCGGTGTCTGTGTGTGTTTCCTCTGGATGCTCCACTTTCCTCTCACAGTAAAAGATGTATAAGTTAGGTTGGTTGGCCATGCTAAATTGACTCTAGTATCAGGAAGGATTAGCAGGGTAGATGTGTGGGGTTGTGGGAGTGGAGCCTGGGTGAGATTATGGTCAATGCAGATTTGATGGGCCAAATGGCCTCCTTCTGCACCGCAGGGGTTCTATGATTGTCTGTGTGGAGTTCGCACATTGTCCCTGTGCCTGCATGGGCTTCCTCTGGGTGCTCCAGTTTCCTCCCACATGCCAAAAATGTGAAATTCAGGTGGATTAGCCATGCTAAATTGCTCTTTAGTTGCTAAAGATGAGTAAAATGGAGAGGTTAATGGGAAATACATCGGGTTAGGACAAAAGGTTAGGCCTCGGTAAGATGCTCGGTTGAAGGGTCGGTGCAAACTCAATGCGCAGAATGGCCTCCTTCTGCATTATCGGCATTCTACGATTACGTGATTTCGCTAAACTGTTCTTCCTCCAGCCACTAGTATAGACTTTATTCCAAGAAATATAAATGTATCCAACAGTTTTTCATAAGGTACACCCTGTTCTGGGGGAAATGTTTATATGCAATTTAATTATTTTGTCTGTTTAAAAATGTGGGTTGGTATGTTCATGATTCATCCATGGAAAATATTGCTTCCTTGAAGGAAACCTGCTTCTAGTCAGCAACCATATTTTTTTCCTTGCAGGCACAGATAAGTAAATAATTTTCACCAAATATTTTTAATGTGAATGAATGTGGGAGGCAGGTTTGCCGATGGCCGTTGGTGGAGAGCTGTTGCAATTTCATCTGCACAGTAAACAGATGATTGCTTTCTCTTTCTTTTCGGAAAAGGTTTTTACTTAAACACATTTTCTCCGTGCAACTGGAGACCTTTCATGCTGAAGACCATTATCACACCAGGGCTAACACTGGTCTTTGCTGGCTGTAAGCTTGGTACTCATAGAATGAGTAACGGAAATGGCTGTCCATCATTTCTAACCAAGCTACACCTCAGGGACAGACCTAACGCTTTTCTAAGTCCTGATGGTAGTTCTCTGCGACCAAGCAATAAAGGAAAGTGGCCTACACTGTGAATATACTATTACTGTCCAGTCACAAATTATAGAGGTCACTGGCATTTGCACTGATACAAAATATTACCCCTAATATGATCAGAACCCTCTTATTGCAAGGAGACAAAAATGAAAGTACACTAGGCTCTTTGTGGAAATATGTCACATTTTAATTTTTAAAATGAAATCTTTTTAGACTCCAGATGCTGAAGAAAAACACACTGAATAATAAGAAAGAGCATTAATGTTAGGTTCTCCTTATTTTGCAAAATAATGACCAACAGAAATGTGGTGATGAGAAGTTGGTAATCTGAAGATAATTGTTAATCATTAATTAAACAGTGTGATATGGCTGTAGGGAAAGCAGACATAACTAGGACATATAAAATAAAGCGTGCTGTATATAAATTATATAAGAATCATAGAAACCCTGCAGTGTAGAAAGAGGCTATTCGACCCATCAAATCTGTGCCAACAACAATCCCATCCCAGGCCCTACCCCCACAATGCCACAACTTATTTATCCCACTAATCCCTCTAACTTATATATCTCAGGACACTATGAGCAATTTAGCAAGGCCAATCAACATAATGGACCTGGGAGTGCAGTGCACAAGTCTCTGAAGGTGGCAGAGCAGGTGGAGAAGGTTGTGAAGAAAGCATATGGTATGCTAGCCTTTATAGGAAGGGGTATAGAGTACAAGAGCTGGCCTTTAATGTTGCAGTTGTATAAAATGTTGGTTAGACTTCATTTGGAATACTGCGTCCAGTTCTGGTCGCCTTACTACCAGAAGGATGTGGAGATTCTGGAGAGAGTGCAGAGGAGGTTTACCAGGATGCTGCCTGGTATGGAAGGTCTGAGTTACGAGGAGAGGTTAGGCAAATTGGGGCTGTTTTCCTTCGAAAGACGTAGACTTAGAGGAGGTCTAATAGAGGTGTACAAGATTATGAGGGGTATAGATAGAGTAAACAGGGTTAAGCTTTTTCCTAGGATGGACTCGAATAGCACAAGGGGTCACGGGCTTAGGATGAGGGGGGTAAGGTATAATTTGGATGCTAGAGGGAGTTTTTTCACACAGAGGGTGGTGGGGGTATGGAATGCGCTGCCAAGTAAAGTGGTGGAGGCACTCTGGAGTTATTTAAGAAATACTTAGATGGGCACATGAACAGAATGGGAATGGAGGGGTATAGAAAACTGATTTAAAATAGGGATCATGAGCCTTGGGAATCCCTGGGAAGTGTGTAAATAGATGATGATATTGATGTACTTGTTTTTATCCTACAGGTCTTTGGTGCACCTTGTTGTCTAACAAGGGGCATACACGCAATGGGTCGTGAGAGGGTTGCTCTTGGATTTTTTTCTAGAGTATCCTAGTGCTTCACGTCGTTAGTGTGTGCTTGACCTGGACCATTTGATGGGCAACACGACAGCTCAGTGAGTATCTCTGTGCTGTGCAGATACATGGATTTGGGCCTGTGTCTGTGGGAGTTTGCGCATTCTCCCTGTGCTTGTGTGGGTTTTCTCCGGGTGCTCCGGTTTCCTCCCACATCCCAAAGATGTGCTCTTAGGCTAATTGGCAAAACAAATTCTCCATAAATTGTCTCAAATTTGGTTTTTAATCCATAGATCTATAAACATAGACAGGGATCACGGGTAGAGGTGGGAACATCGGGGTGGCAGCGCGGGCTCGTTGGGCCGAAGGGCCCGTTTTCCGTGCTGTTTTGTTCTTTGTTCTTGTTCTTTAATCCGCACATCTTTGGAGTTTGGGAGGAAACCGAAGCACCCAGGAGAGGTAGTGGAAGCAGATACAATACGATGGTGAATTTTAAAGGGTGTCTAGACAAATACATAAATAGGATGGGAAAAGAGGGATATGGTCCCTCAAAGCATAGGGAGTTTTAGTTCAGTCGGGCAGTATGTTCGATGCAGGCTTGCAGGGCCGAAGGCTCTGTTCCTGTGCTGTAATTTTCTTTGTTCATTGTTCATCCAGAGGAAATTCACACAGACACAGGGAGATTGTGCAAACTCCATAGAGACAGTGACCTAAACCGGGAATTGAATCCGGGTCCCTGGACTTGTGAGGCAGCAGGTTAATCACTGTCCCACCATGCCATCCTTAAGGCTTTGAATTTCCACACCTGCAATATGCACAGTTGTAGTCTTCACACATGGTGGATGTTATTGAGAAAAGGTGCAGGGTGAAGATCAATTGTTTAATGACTCTTAGTTATGAGGATAGGCACTATCAGTTGTTTAATTCAATAAAACTGAATGAAGAGCATAGTTTAGAAGTTTTTAAAATGATGAAGAGATTGATTGGCAGGCTATTTGTAATAGATAATGATGCAGGGACCAGAGGATCTGCAAAAGTGAGTTGTGCTAGATGCAGGAAGTATTTTTCTCATATAGTGTCATTGCCCTCTGGAAATGAATACGTGGAGAGTATGGGTTTGCTACTGAGTTTGACAGGATCCTGAGTGAAGAGGATATTTTCAGTTATAGAGAACACATTGCTAGTAGTTGTGATCATGAGAATTTATGGGGACCATACTCTCTTGCAGATTTGTTGTTTGATTGTTAGAGAAATAGGGAGAAATCTCTCAGAGTTTCTCTCTGTTTTTTGCCTCTTTTGAGAGATAACCTAGATAGACGGTGAGATAATGGCATGTAAAATGTCTGAATGGGGCTGTCTTTTTTTGCTGTGGGATGGCCTAGTAGAATCATCCGTAGACTATTAATCCAGAAACTGAGCTATTGCTCTGGGAACCACAGCAGGTGGTATAATTTATATGCAATAATAAATATCTGGATTTAAGAATCTACTGATAACCATGAAACTTGTCGATTGTTGGAAAAACTCACATAATTCACTGATGTTCTTTAGGGAAGGAAGTCTGCTATCCATACATGTGATTCCAGGCCCATCGTAATGCGGTTGACTCTCAGCTGCTCTCTGAAATGGCCTAGCAAGCCACTCAGTTGTATAGGCATTCCAGGATGGCAACTCACTTCTCTAGGGCAACTAAGAATGGGCAATAATGGCATTGATATGCCATGAATGAATAAAAAAAAGTACATTGGTATAAAATGTCCTTCTTTGCCATGTAGCTGGCTTGGGAAATATAGCATATTTGTGAGATAATTATTCATCTTAGAACATGTGGCACTATAGTGCTTACATTATGGGACTAGAAATCTAGGGAGCGATCTTACTGACTCATCATGCTGGTTGATTGGCATTGTAAGATTACGACAGAGATGAAATACTGGGTTCATGCCTGGTTTCTCATCTGTCATGGTCTTGTTGCCCCTGATCTGCTGGTGTAATCCCCCTTTGCGCCTGGGAAGGCGTTTGGGCTCATTTGTCTTAACAGCCTTGTTGGTGGAGGTCGTCATTGGCAAGGGTCACACAGATGTGATGGTCTCACTAGTCAGAAGGAGGATGAGGGGGTAGGACAGACTTAGAAGAATCTTCACCATCTACCCCCCCAAACTAGAGATCCATCTGAGCACACCCCCCTCCTCTGGCAGACACCAGCAGAAGGTCAGGAAGGTGCTCCAGGCTTGCCAGCGACTGCAGGTTAGAAGGATGGTGGAGGGAGAGCAATGATCAAGGTAGGTTGGGGTATGCTCTGCCGGGGATGGGGGGAGACTGGGGGTTGGGGGGTGGCCTGCCTCCCAAGAGTGGGGGGTCTGATCCATGGGGGAATTTGCCAGGGGGCTGCCTCCCAGGGGATCCAATCGTGGCTCATCCCCCTTCCCCCCACTCTCTCTGTTATTTATCTCTTTCGCGCCTGGGTGCGCTTTTTCAAATTTTTCTAACCACGCATGCACAGTTCAGAGTTCTGATCGTTCCAGCAACACTAAGCCCTGCCCACAGCATGGACAGGATCAGAGCCCACAGGATGTGTATGGGCACGCTGGAACGAGGATTCTGGGCTCGGATCCATTTTACGCCCAGATCCGACCCTTAGCCTCCGATTGGCAAAATCGGGCTCTTTCTCTCTTCTTTTTTCCTAAGTGCTGTCAGATTTGATATTTTTCTCTCACTGAAAAAAATGGGTCTGAAACTCTCCCATTTTCAAGCTCATTTGGCACTTAAACTTTTTTTGGTGCGATCACTCCCCCCGCTAAAATGGAAACTCAAATCCCTTGTATGAAAAGTAATTCTGGAATTGAAACACTGCAAAATAATCATTTAAGGAAGAAAACCTGCTACTTTTACCTGGTCTGGCACATGTGTGACTCCCATACCAATATGGTTGACTGCTCTCTGAAGTGGCATAGCAAGCCACTCAGGTGTATTACGTTGTTACGGTGATGCACCAAGATGTCTCATGTCACCTTCTGAAGGGAGATTAAGGATAAGCATTACGTGCAATACCTAAAACCCGAGAATGAATTACTTTTTAAATATCAATATGCATGCTGATAAATATATTTTGTTCTTAAGGAGTAATTTTTTGACTCAATGAATGTCACACCATGAGTTTTCTTGGAAATGATTCCAGTTACCCATTATAACTTTAGCAGAAGATTAATGGAAACAATATAGGATGAATTTACTTTCACCCCATCATCCTCCCCCCAAAGGTGAGTTTGAAGGAAAGGGTACATTTTATTGTGCAAAATGTGGACAGCATGCTGCATAGCCTCCAGGTCTAATTAAGTATGGGAGCAGAGGGGGAAATGGCAATGAGTGTGGGTATCAGGATACATTGAAAACAGCACTCTGAGGAACATTTTGTGTCCCTTGTAGGCTCCAATTCTCCCGAAGGGGGACTAAGTGCCTACGCCAACTGGAAACAGAAGGGAAAAGGTAAGTGATAACGGTGAACAGGAAAAAGAGACCAATGGAAATTTTGTCAGAGAGAAGAAGTGGAAATTTGCTAGCAGCGTGGGATGTGGACAGAGAATCCCACCCAAGAGAGGAAAGAGCAGTTCTTCCTGTCTTGACTTTATTTTTTTCTTGTTTTGTTGACAATGTCCTCCCACTCACATTCATGTTGCTTCTGATGGCCTATAGCATTCCACAATTTCCAGTTTCCTAGCCCGAACCATCTCCTCTGCACTATGGATTTCAAATCTCTCCGCATCTCCATCCTCTACCGAAACAGTCTGAGGGCTCTCTTTCAATGGAGGCCTAACCATTAACCACTCATCACCATCCATCTCCACCTAGCTGAACTTGTTCTCTCATTGAACTATTTATTTTTTAATTGTCTCTCTTCCCCCAAAATAAAGATATTACTGTGGGTACCGACATGTAGTTACGCCTCTCACTCTGTAAGGTAGTCCTCCCTCCATTCATTTCTGGTACACTGATGACTCTATCTTATTACTTCCTACTCTCATCCAGAAAATTTCATCAACTTTATTTTCGATTTTTACCCTTCTTGTACCTTCATCTTATCCATCTCCAACACTTCTCTTCCTTGACTTCCCTACTTCCATTTCTAAGGATAAGCCATTCGTCAATATTCACAATAAAAATTGTTTACTTTCCTTAAACTTCTTCACACCATGCTTCTTGTAAGGGCTTCATTTCATATTCTGGATTTCAGCGTCTCCATCATATTTGTTCTGATGATATAATCTTCCACACAGCTCTTCTGATAACTCTTCTTTATTCCTCAACCAATGATCTCCCCCACTCCACCATTTGGTTGACAAGGCTCTCAACCATTCTGACACACTTACAGCAATTTTACTCTCATCCCATCCCCTTCCTCCCAGAACTAGGATAGGGGATGCTCTTGATCTCACTTTTCACCCCACCAATCTCCACATTCTAAGGATCGTCCTCCACTTTTTCCAATAACCCCAGCATGATGCATCTACCAAAGACATCTTCTCCTTCCATCTCCTTACCCCTCTGTCAGCATTCCAAAGGGATCATTCCATCCATGACACCCTGATCCACTGGCCAATTGTGTCCAATATCTTATCTCTTTCCCATCTCATTTTCATGAAATTGAAGGAGGTGTAATATCTGCCCTTTTAGTTTCTCTCTCCTCTCTGTCTGAGACTCCAGACTTTCCTTCCATGCAAAGTATTGATTTATCTGTACTTCTTTCAATTTAGTATACTACATTCATTACTCACAATGCTGACTCCTCTACATTGGGGAGACC